>CM053764.1:3061126-3081587 GCA_028658305.1 Pachyuromys duprasi
TTTCAATCTGTTCTCCTATAGAATTGGGACAGAAGCAATCTATTAGTTACTTTACTTACTGCTACGATAAGGCACCTCACAACTTATTGGAGAAAGCTTTGCTTTTCTCACAGCTTCAGAGGGCTCAATCCATTATGGTTGGGAGGCTTGGGTAGAGAAAAGGAACTCATATTGTGGTTGCCAGGAAGCAGAAAAAAAGATACAGAAAGGAGTCAGGGCAAGATATAGCCCCATGGGTGTGCCCTTTAATGACCTGCTCCCTCCAGCTGGACCACACCTACTAAAGCTCTCTGGGTCAATGCCCAGCCAGGTCTGGTAGCACAATGCTGTAACTCCAACTCCCAGAACATTGAGGTTGGAGGCTTGCCAGGTGTTTGAAGTCAGCCTGGAATACAGAGCAACACACTGTCTTAAAAATAAAATAAACACACAATTGGACATGGCAGCACACATCTAAAATCCAAGCACTTGAGAGTTAAGGGAAGGAAGATTAGGAGTTCTTCTCAGCTACACAGTGAGCTTTAGCCTGGGTTATATGAGACTTGATCTCATACACACACAAAAATATAGTTTCTAGAAATTCTGAAAATAACACCACCACTTAGAGACTAATACTTCAACACAGAAGTCTGTGAGGGATGCTTCATAGTTACACCTTATACAGTATGTCGTTTTTGCAATGATAGGGTGTGGCTGCAAGCAACAGAATTCAAGTAAGAGAAGACTCTGTCAGAATCTATAGAAGCATAGATGTGCTCACATAGAAACCCAGCAGTAGCTGAAAGTTCTGTCAGCCTGAGCAATAAGACATCTGTTCAGATGCTACTAACAGCGGCATGTTGGGTTCTTCCATCTCTTGTTTCTTCCCTGTCTCCTGACTGATATCCAAAGAATCTAACAAAAGATTCTGATTGACTGACACATCTACTAGAGACAGGAAAAAACAAAATTGGGTATCCTTTGTGTATCCCTCATACAAAGAAGAGTCACATGAAAATGTTCACAAAGGCAACTTTGCCCAAAACGAGTATCTATGGGAAAGTGATTGTTGTAAAGAACAAATAAGATCATGTGCTTAAAGCTCCAAGCAACTTGGTCCTGCAGAGACTGATGCACCAACCAAGCACCATACATGGAGAGGACCTAGACCCCCTGCTCAGATGTAGCCTATAGACAGCTCAGTCTCCATGTGGGTTTCCAAGTAATGGGAGCAGGGACTGTCTCTGACATGAACTTGGTTGCCTGCTTTTTGATCACTTCCCCCTGGCAGTGCAGCCTTGCAAGCCACAGAGGTAGAGGATCCAGGCAGTCCTGGTGAGACTTCATAAGCTACAATCAGATTGCAGGGCAAGGATGTATAGGACTCCCTCTTTCAGTGAACTAGGGGAAGAGGATGTGGGAGGAAGGAGGAGAGACCAGGAGGAGATGAGGGAGGGGGCTACAATGGAGATATAAAATAGATTATAAAAAAAATGTAAAAAATCTCCTAGCAACTTATTAGAATGTAGCAGATGGCCAATAAATGACAGCTATTATTATTGCTATACTTAGTATTATTTTAACAGCTTCTACTGTAGCCATAAGGAGTGAAATGGCAGATGACAAAAATACACTTGGTTTAGGTGAATTTGTGATGAAAAAGTGAGGGGAGACATTGGCACAATAGACACCCAACACACAGGCCCAAAGCCTCTGAGGAATGACACTAGAGGCATAGAGTCCAACTCGTGAGCCATCTTGGAGACCAGGGTCAGTGTTTGTGCTAGGGGAAGAATGGGCTCCATGTTCTAGACCAAGATGGAAGGTAGGGGCTCCCTGTCCTGCTCATATTCCACCACACCAGGAGTGCACTACTCTGCATGCATGAGAGGCTCTTCCATTTCAGCAACTTGTCCTAGGTCCCTCATGAAGGAGAGATAGGTCTGAGGTTCTCTTGTGGTTAACATTATGAGGACCTCAAGGAGTTGCCAAGTTAGTGAAAGGAAAAGACAGTGATTATGCCACAATCAAGAGCAACTTAAGAATGCGCATAGACCTGCACGTTGTGCATCAAAAAGTGGAGCTGAAGCCTACAGACAGTAGCCCAGTAACCATGTAGAACATGGAGGGCAGCATAGCAATTCAGTCTTCACTCCTACCTGCTCTGTAGAGTGGGTTGGCTTTTTGTTTTGTTTGGGGTGTTTCACTTTGTTTTGTTTTAAGGAAGAATCCTCACCAAAAGTGAAAATCATACAAGCAGTGACTCACAGCTAAAATTTTAAGGAGGAGAGCTGGAGAGATGGCTCAGTGCTTACGAGCACCAGCTGCTCTTCCAGAGGACCTGGGTTTGATTCCCAGCACCCACATGCCAACTCACAACCATTTTTAACTCTAGTTCCAGGAGACCTGATTTTCTCTTCTGACCTCCGAGGTAACAACCATGCATGTGACACACAGACATACATACACCCATACACATGAAATAAAATAAGGAGTCTTCTTTTAATTAGGAGAGAGTACCTTGGAGACTGTGCTCCTGGCGTCACAATGATATGTCCACTTTGGATTGGCTCTGGTAGTCCTAAACTGTTATTCTATTACTTGGTCCATTCTCACAGCCAAAGCTGAGTTTGTAAATGAAGAGCCTGAGCCCTTGTAAGGGGAAAAAAATCTTCACATTTCCACCCTGCAAATAAACTCATTCACTATTGGGCAAATTTCAGTGAAATTAGTCAAAATTCAACATTAAGATTAATGTTAGAGTGGTTGTAACTCAGATGTGGACCAAGGCAAGCAAGGTCTGCTGAAGACAGAGCCAGCGGCTGAGGGAGGAGAGATGCTGGGGCCATGCTCAGTGCCCCAGAGCACTGAGAAGAGGAGCAAGACAGCCAAGATGGGAACATGTTAAGGTGGAAGGAGAAATCTAGACTCCATCTCAAGTGTTGGCAGCAAAAGAGAAACATCTAACAGAGGCCACTCCAAAACTTAGGATCAGCTTAGGATCAAGCAGAACATTGCCAAGGGGTGGCAAGAACACATATGAAGCCTTATCTAAGCTGGATACAGTTCAGCTGCATCTTCCCTGGTTGGCTCAGTCATCACCCAAAAACCTGGAAGTTGTTAAAAAAATAAATTAAAATTAAAAATCCCGTCTTATTGCTGTGAAGAAACCCCATGACCATGGCAGCTCTTATAAAGCACATTTACTTGGGTCTGGCTTACAGTTTGAGAAGTTTAGTCCATTATCGTCATGGTGAGAAAGAAGCATGGTGGCATGCAGGCAGACATGGTGCTGAAGGAGGGGCTGAAAGTTGAACATCTTGGTCTGCAGGCAGCAAAAGTGCCACGCTAGGCATAGCTTGAGCATGGGAGACCTCAAAGCCTGCCCTACAGTGACACGCTTCCTCCAACAAGGCCACACCTCCTAGTAGTGCTACTCCCTATGGTCAAGCATTCAAACACACAGGCTATGGGGACTGTTCTATTCACTCCACCACACTCCCCAGCTATTAAGTCTCTTGAAGAAAAGGCTGAAAATGTAAAGGCTAACATGCAGGGAACCAAGCGTGCTGGCAGTGATTTTGGAGAAGTCCGGAATTCCACAGCCAATCTACTAGTGCCGCGGGCACAGAGCCACTTCCAGAACAGATGCAGAGCTCTGGAGTTGCTGACCTGGTCTGTGGGCCACTGCCAGGTTCTGCAAGTGAGATCCAAGCACATCTCGCCAACATTCATGGATGCAGATTCCTACCAGATGTGCTGTTATTCAGCTTTACTTATTTCTTTGACGAAATAGTTTGTGAACTAAATGAAGTGAAACAACCTTCTCCTCCACTAAGAGGAAGCACCCTTTCGTGTGCACCAAAGGGCCTTCGTATAGGACACAACATCGTAGATCCTTGGAGTACCTGAGGCGTTCACCGGACTGATGGGGAGCTGCAGGTGACCACTGTATTTCTACTTTACAAAATCACTCAACATTGGGATTCTAGTTTGACCCTTCTCTTCTAAAAGAGTCAATCTCCCCCGCCCCTTTGAGTCTCTGTACACTAAATTTCTAACTAAAATTGTTCTTTTCTAAGTTCTTGCAATTAAATTTTTTTGAATCATTTTGTTACTTTTGGTCCTACAGAGACTGATGCACCAACCAAGGACCATGCATGGAAAGGACCTAGACCCCCTGCTCAGATGTAGCTGATTGGCAGCTCAGTCTCCATGTGAGTTCCTGGGTAAGGGGAGCAGGGGCTGCCTCTGTTATGAACTTGGTTGCTGCGCTTTGATTGCTTCTCCCTGGCACTGTGGTCTTGCAAGGCTACAGAGGAAGAGGATCCAGACAGTCCTGATGAGACTTGATAAGCGAGGGTCAGATGACAGTGGAGGAGAACCCTCCCTTTCAGTGGACTAGGGGAAGGGGGAAAGGGGGAAGAGGGAGGGAGGGTGCGACGGGGAAGAGTTGAAAGAGGGGGCTGCAATTGGGATATAAAATAATAAATTATAAAAAATATATAATAATAAAAAAGAGAAACTACCAGCTACATTTTTCCTTGGATAAGCAAGTTTTTTTTTTTTAATGAGGACCATTTCTTGGGTTTCTGAAGACAACAGACTAAAGCACACAGTACATACAGGTGTGTATATACTTCAGTAGTTCTGTAAGTTAAAAACATGCAGAAATTTGGCCATGCCACACAGTGGAGAACAACATCCAGAGACCCACCTGCTACTACACAGTGAAGACAGAGGAGGTCACCAACAAGTCTGCCGGCCATGTGGCCACCCGCAGCAGGAACCTTGGAAGTAAAAGTATATGGTAAACAGATGGGAGAGAGAGAAGTGGAGCGTTGAGAGATGAACTGGAGACACGGGGGCGGAGAGGACTAGCCCCTTGAGATTAGCCTGCACGTGTGCTGCGGCTGAGGGGCGTGGCCGTGAGCCGCAGGCTCTGCTGCAGCCCTGCTCATACTCCGCTAAAGATGATGTCTAGGCTGCTCTCTGGGACCACGTAGATGTCCAAGGGCTGCGCAGAGTTGCCCCCCCCACTGGCTGCACCACACCCGAGCAGACCAGTAGAGCTGGCCCTGGGGGCAGGGGTGCAGGTGAGCTGCCCCCAAGGGCGACAGGGTTTGAGAGATGGTCCCACTGCTTGCCTGCCGTGAGGTGGCCTGGGCGCAGGACAGATGTCCAACCGCTACCACCTGAGGCAGTCAAGAGAGCTGACCCCAAGATCAAGAGTTGGCACTGCCCCTCACCAGCTGCAATACGTAGGAGACTGGGCAGCACAGTAGAGCTAACCCCAAGGGCGTGAGAGCAGGAGAGCTAGCCCTGCCCTTGACAGCTGCAGCGCTGGGCAGCACAGTAGGGCTAACCCCAGGGGCGTGAGAGCAGGAGAGCTAGCCCTGCCCTTGACAGCTGCGGCGCTGGAGAGCCCTGCTGGTGACGGTGCAGGAGAGCTCAGCTACCGCCCAGGCCCCCATCCAGGTATCGTAGTCTCTCATCTACGAGCTACTGGAGTATATGAACGGGCCAGTTTTGCAGATTCAAAGCTGCAGGATCTCCAAGACACACGGCAACAACAGGATTCCAAGAGGAGTCCTAGGTGTTGACTATGTAGCCGAAGCCCGAGTCCTTGAAAAAGACCGATGACTCATTGCGATGAACATTTTCAAGTAAAGATGTGTGGACAAACGGGTACGCTGTATGATACACTGTGACATACTACAGCTTCCACGGCAAGATGTTTCCTATGGTTTGTGTTATTGTTTTTCTTCTTCTGGGGAGGAGGTTGCAAGGGCAGAGGGTGGATATAAAGAGATGAGAAGATGAGTGGGATTGAGAATCCATAAAGTTTTTTGTTGTTTGTTTTTTAATGCAGAAACTCAACGCCAGTAGCTTAAGTGTGGCGCCCTTCTGTACCCTTGGTAATTATCATTTGTAGCAGCAACCAGTCAGCATATCGGTTATTTATTATGCCACTCTTAAAACATTTTTACAAGATTAAAATTTAATTTCAGGTAAATTGACAAAATAACATTGTAAGCCAAGCATATGATATTACTGTATGTTGAAATCATTGATAATTCCAAAAGTCAAAAAGTCTTTTAGGTCTAGATTGCTGTAAAAATTCTAAAATCAATCACATTAGGGGAAATTGCTGCCTCCATTAAATCCATTTAGCACCCCTTAGGAAGCACAGAAAGTTCTATGAGAAGCACAACTTGACTATTTTTTATATTAAGGTATTGTTGCTAACTCTGAAGGGTGCAAGGCACTAATACAAATGGACTCATCGCACTATACCTGTTTGCAGTGTGTTAGCGATCGCAAACAGCACTGGACACATTGCCTGCTTTGAGAACTGTCAGGGCTTGTGAGTCAGAGCTTCTAGAGGTCTCTGCTGAGCTCCTCTATTAGCTGTGGTTACTACTGACCCACTACTGTTTCCTTGTGCTGTGCATGTTTATGACCTATGAGGTTGTGTCTGTTATTTACATATTACATGGTTGTTGTATCATCGCCCATGCCACGTGTTAATTGCCAAGCCTTGAGGGACCTAAGGCATTTTTCAAAAGCATGACTAGATTTAATTGAGGATAACGTTTCTGAAAACCAAATTTGAAAAGCCACAAGTATCAATTATAACAAAATGACATGCTTCCATTCTTGATTGCTACTTGGATGCAATAGAAACTATGTTCATTGCATGTGAAAAAAATCTTAATGACATCTGTGTATCAGTTATAAAAATAGATTAATGTAGAAATGCATATTCCATACCATTCAGAATTTTCCACTTGTTTTAGTAAACTCAAGTTGTAATCAAAATTGGGATAGTAATAATACTAAATCATGGCTATTAACCAGCTGAACTTTAGTTATGGTTTAATGAAGCAGGGACTCAGCCCTTCATCCAGACAGTATCTATTCACTGTATGCTACATGCCAGAAGCTGCACTATGTGCTGGCAGTGTGATTAAGAGCAAAGGCAGGAGCTAGGCGCAGTGGTGCAAGGCTTGTAATCTCAGCATTCTAGGAGGCAGAGGCAGGCAGATCTCTGAGTTCAAAGACAGCCTGGTCTACAGAGTGAATTCCAGGACAGTCAGAGCTATACAGAGAAACCCTGTCTCAAACACAAACATATACAAACACACACAGAGACAGACAAGCACACATACATACACACACACACACAGAGTAAAGTCAGCTAGGGACCTCAGGAGTTTCCAGGCTAATGGGAGATGTGATTGTATACAGATGTGAAATAGTAAATGTTACCTGTGATAATTGGAGCTACCCAGGTAAAAGAGAAGAGGCATAGCAAACACCCCAAAGTAGCTATGTCAAGAGGATGTGGGTGGGATCCCTCCAGTACTCTTCGTCCGAGTACCTTTAGAGCAGTGGTTCTCAACCCACCTAACTCTGTAACCCTTTCATACAGTTCCTCATGTTGTAGTGACCCCCAACCATGTATTTCTTTTCCTTGCTACTTGATAACTACATAATTTTGCTGCTGTTATAAATCAGAATGTAAATATCTGTGTCTTCTGATAGTCTTAGGCAACTCTTGCCAAAGGGTCATTTGACACCCAAAGGAGTTGTGACCCACAGGTTGAGAACCACTGTTTTAGAAGAATGCAGCTTCATTCAAAACTTGGATGCTCACTGGATCCTCAGACAGCCGAGTGTTTTAAAGGGCACCACTAGGCTTCTGTGAGACATAGAAGTACAATTTACCAAATGCCCCAGCTCGCCTCTCTTCAGGAACACTTCCCTTTGTGGAAAGGTGGACTGCACAGCAACCCTGTGCCTCAACCTTTGTCTGAAGAGTAGATGTCACATAGCGCTCGCTGGCCAGAGCACCTTATTGGCAGCAGCACTCTGCTCAGGCAGCACACGAAGTATACCCTTCATCTGAGGCAGCGGATCTCAATCAATCCTTTCCCAGGGTCACATATCAGATATTTACTTAATGTTTCATAACAGTAGTAAAATTACAGTTACAAAGTAGCTACAAAAATTAATTTTATGGCTGGGAAGGGTCATTACAACATGAGGAATCGTGTTAAAGGGCCGTAGTGTTAGGAAGGCTGAGAAACACTGCTCTAAGGTTTCCAGTAGCTTGTTACCACGGCCAAACCTTGCCAGTGCTGACTGAAACAGGTTCAGATTCCAGGATCATAAACCACCACAGCCATGGAGATGCCAGGCTATTGCTGTTTCCATGGCTACCGCCACTTTTGAGACCACAGCTTTCCCACACCATGAAGCTGAAGAACGAATAGTGAGCACACAGCCCGGTTGCTGCCGATATTCACATGTGCAGACATGACAAAATTCAGAGGGAAAGATGCCCTTTGCCTCCCTTCTGTCTTCCAAGTCTCCAGAGCTTCCGCTCGCCTGAAGCTAAAGTAGCTTCTAGAATCCTGGGAGGAGGGGGGGATCGTCAGGAAAGGCACACAAGGACTGAGAAGGTGATGGAAACAGATGCTGAACTCCAATGCACAAGACTTACTTCAAATTCTGTTTTTAAAATTATTTTTAAATTAGCATGAAAATGAGTTGACGTACGCTCCAGGGACCTTAGTCCTAAGGAATCCCCGGAGGTGCTTTTCACCACACGCCAGCCATTCAGTATCAAAGCCCCAGGGCCTGGGGGTAGGGGAGTCTCAACCCCACTGAATTCCAAGGCCCTCTACTGCATGTCAAGGGTGATTTGCCCACAAAAGAAAGAGGAAACAAAAGCAAACTCATTCCTACTACGTAAAAATGACTGCCCAAGTGTTCTCCGTAAGTTTTGTGCTTCTTCATATCAAAATTAAGGATCAGGGGAATTTGGTTTAGAGTTTACAAAAGAATAAACCCTAACCCCTCCGTTGTATAATAAGGAAAGTGAAGCAATGTGAGGTTTATGAGTTTTCCTTCAGATTAATTTTTTAAAGGAAACAGGCAGCTGCAAAACCAACAGTTAGGGGCCAGAGAAGCGGTCAGCGGCTGAGACTGGCTGCCCTCCTGGGAGGACCCCAGTTCAGTTCCCAACACCGACAGCTGGCATCCCACAATCACCTGAAACCCCAGCTCCACCAGATTGGCGTGCCTGGCCTCAGCTGGCACCTGTGCTCATGTGCACACGCCCACATGCAGACACACACCTATACATAATTTAAAGTAACTTTTAAAATCCTTTTTAAAAACATTAAACCAAATGACTTAAATTTTCCCTCAGAAGATGGTCTATTCACCATCACCTAACTACTTCCCACAGAGAAAAGAGCTCCTAGGAAAGGAAAGGAAGAGGGGCAGAGTCTCATGTCAAGGGCTGGATTACAGGCATGGACTACCATATGTTTTTTTTTCTATGGTGCTGGGGATTGAACCCAGGGCCTCATGCGTGCTAGGTTAAGAGTCTACCAACTGAGCTACCCCCCCCCACACACACACCCAGAAATAGCTCCTAACTAGCAAGTCATGCATGAGCAGCCTATGTCAGCCTATAGCTGTCTATTAAAACTTGAGCTAACATAACATTTGGGAAATTTGACATTAAAATTCCATATATTAAGTTTCCATTGAAAAAATCTGCAGTTCTTCACGTTTATTCCAGTCCCAAATGACAATAATTGGCTCCTCTGAGAAGCAGCTTCTTACCCCTCCCCCACCACCACATACCTGCCCTGCCCCCAGCACCCCCTCCCTGCCTGCCATAATCCCTACACATCATCAGGGTCTCCTGAAAGCTCACTTTGAGGACTGATGACCGTTTATCGCCAGGCCTGAAATAGTCCTTTGTAGCACAAATTCTCGCAACTAAATTCGATCAAAAGTGACAAAACAAAGGGCAATGAGGATGTGTGAGTTCTCACACCTTCCCGTTTCCTTCTTCATTACCTGCCTGGCCCCAGGCAGCACTTCTGTCCTGATGTCCCTTTGCAGCATACAGCTTGAACTCTAATTGAAGAGAGCCCCCACCTGGACAACTGCACAAGAGCACCCTGGAGGGCTTGCTGCTTCTGTATTCTTGTTCTGGCAGGCAGGACAGTTACGGGTGCTTGTCTATTCAGGGTACCATAGCGCTGTGTTTGAGGTAATGAGTTTGGCTCTAAAATTAGCAGTTACATAAATGTTAATGAACAGCTGTTCCCAATAAACAGGATAAATTGAAATTAATAATTGCTATATTCATTTAACAAATGAATTACCCACTTCTTAAAAACACTGACATAACACATGTGATCTCCTGCCAAGGGGATCACCCTAAAAGCTTTATTTTGATGATAAAGAAGAGAGACATGGGCGCTGAAAGAGCATGGGCCCACTCCACCTGCTTATTCCTCTAACTCTAGAAATACATCTCTGACTATGCCCCCAAACACTTTAAGGGGAACGGAATTTTTTCCCCACAGTGGGATGTAGCTATGTCGAGTGTTTTGGGAAGGACATCTGATTGGTAACCCAACTCACACCATTTGAGGCCTGTGTTTAATTTGGGATACTATGTTTTTTTAATGGATCTTTGAGGAACCCAACCTGTGAAGTATTCCTGAGGCAAGACACTGCTGAGGAACCTGAATGAGAAGACCACAAGAAGGGCATGAGCCTTAGAGGGGCCTATGGGAGTGGGCAGGCTCTGAGAACAAAAGAAAGAAAAAAGCAGACCCCAAGAAAGCCAGGCAGCACACGCGCACATACACACACACAAACTTAAACCTGCCACAATCTCATGCCTTTGAACCATAGCCAAGACAATGGCTTTGCCTAACGGAGCTCACACAGTCATGTCCTTGTGCAAGTCTTCCAGGACTGTCAAGGGAGAAGAGGACAATGCAAGAGTTGCTGACGGCTTTACTGCAGAATCAGAAACATTTGTGGGGACAATTTGAGAGAAGCAGTTGTAGCTGGCACCTGAATGTGATTCTAAGCCTGCTGTGAGAGGTCCCAAGAGAACATTCTGGAAAAAGGACACATGTAAAGGTACTTAGGTAGGATAGAAACTGCCATATCCCACAAGAGAGTCAACAAGATACAAGCTTAAAAACATTATCTGCTGTTTGTGTTTAGAAGTCACTGCACAAAGCCAAATAAAAGAGGAAGGGAGACAAATTGGGAGGCTCTGACAGATAATGGCTTACTCATAAATTGTCTCTGCCCAGACAGGGGACCCTCCGACCCTAGGATTTCCAATAGCATGCACTATTGATTGTGAAAGGTGAGGTCCTTATTGACTAGGTGAGTCCTACATACTCGTCCAGTCAAGAAAGAGACCTTGAAGGTAATGACCAGTCCACAAGTAACAACTTAGCCCTTCTCCATTAGCTCCTTTGTCCCAGCCCTTACTCATGACATGTGTATCAGCACATACAGAGCTAGTTACCTAGTTGCTTTGCATACAGAAGGATCCTGTCGTGGTCTGTTTGTGATGAACCTTGATAACTATAATTTTTCAGAGCAGTGGACAGATCCAGGTTCCAACCGTACCATTTTCTACCCATGCAAGCTAGAAATTTTACTTAACACCTTCATGTGTCAGTTTCTCATGTCGGGAATTTGGAAGGATAGCATCTAAGTATTTAAAAAACTTCAACTGCTCTCTTATGGAGAAACAACTGAACAAATTGTAGCCTTGTAATACATATGCTAGGTAACAGTGAGTAAACTGTATGTACATATGTTACAATCCAAACACACATTGAAGGGGGAATAAATATTTACAAAATCATATTTGATGTAGTAAGAGTAATACTGTGTACTTCTGCACACGTTTTTGTGACGGATTCATTGCCTTTACCCTCTTCTATTCAATAGAAACTTTTTTGGTAGGAATGATTTGGTGCCCAGCATCTCTTGCAGCTACGTGTAGCTTTATGACTAAATTCTGCTCTATGAGATGTAATCAGAGGTGTGCATAAATGAGGGCCTCATTCTTTTTTCTGCCATCTGGTCCGGTACAGGCTAGAGCTTTTATCATCACACTGAACCGGGTGACCTACAGGATGGAGACAACAGACAAAGGATGACAAACTGGGACTGCGTCCCTGATAACAATGTGAAGCTACCATCTAGCCCTGGACTTCCTCTTCCAGATTTTCCTTACATCTGGCAGAAACTTCTAACTTGCTTAAACTATGGTCATTTGAGATTTCCCTACTGCTACAGCCAAATGTAAAACAAAGTAACAGAGCAGGACAATCTGTCAGTCTACAAAGATACACACTTATTTAATATCAGTTGTAACCTCTGGGGAACAGAAGAGAGTTATAATTACAAAGACAGGGGGAAACAGCTGTTTCATAGCTAACTTTTAGGAGAATTTGCCCAGAGAAGGCAACTGTCCACATTTAAAAAATTATTCTTAAAGGAATCAAGAAAACCTGTTAACTTAGAGAGGGGTGAAGGTTTTTAACAGCAGCAGATGGAACTTATGACCTCCAGAGCAGCTTTTCCTTCCACTCAACAGTAGCCATGTGAGGGCCAGGCCATTTTAGCTAGCATGTCCCCCCAAAGAATCTTCCACAGAATATGATCAGGTTGTACCCTTCAGAAACACTTCACCTGTGGACTGAGCCCTGAGCCATCCAGGAGGCAATGTGGCTCCAGCTAGATCAATGGTTCTCAATTTGTAGGTTGTGAGCCTTTTGGGGGTCAAATGACCCTTTCACAGGGGTCACCTAAGACCATCAGAAAACACAGATATTTATATTATTATTCATAACAGTAGCAAAATTAAAGTTATGAAGTAGCAACAAAAATAACTTTGTGTTTGGGGGCCACAACATGGGGAACTGTCTAGGGGTCCCAGCATTAGCAAGGTTGAGAACCGCTGGTCTAAATGGAAGTGAAGCCAGCTGAGGGGTTTGTAAAGCTGTGCAGTCTTCCAGCCAGAAGCCCAGAGCTGGGTTTGAGTACCTTCTCTGACAGAGTTCTTTTCTCTTTCACAATCAGAGAGATGGACAGTGCGATGACAACTCCTAGCAGAATCTCTCCTGTGCTTTAGCAAGCTGGGCGATGGCATTCCACCCTGTGACAGCCACAGGCCTGCTAAGAGCCCTTAACTTCACCTTCTGCCGCTCTCATGCTATCTTCCAAATCATAGAGATATGGGTGGGTGACAGCCCACTATTACAGGGAGAGGAACATGATGTGTGCCACTAAGCATTCAAATACCAATTCTAGTCAGCATTAGCTTCTTCTCAACAGCCCATATATATCAATGAGACAGAGATGGGAGGGAAAAGGCCTTCCTAGTGGCAAAGTACCCTGATTTGTGAGCCCCAAAGGACCCAATCATGCCCTTCTCTCAGCCACACCTGGAGAGCTGGCCCAACCAGACAAGTCATATGTGTGAGCCAGCTGATGCTGGAAGTCAGTGTGGTGGTTTGAATGAAGAGAGCTCCCATAGATGCAAAAAGAGTGGCTGCTGCATCTGCTCTGCTTCCCAGAGAGCCCCAACTGAGACAGCCACTGTCCCAACCGCTCCCCACCCACTTTCGAGAGAAATGGCTTAGCAGTTAAGAGTTTGCTGTTCTTCCAAAGGACCCAAAGTCAGTGCCCGGAATCCATGCTGGGCAGCTACCAGTGCCTGCAACTCCAGCTCCAGGGCATCCCAAATCTTCTGGAGTATACACACACACACACACACACACACACACACTTAAAAATAAAGTGTATGTTTTTTATTTCAAGTCAGTGCTGGGTATGATGGCATGCACCTGTTAGCCTTGCACTTAAAAGGCTGAGGCAGGAAAATAAGGAGTCCTAGGCTAACCTGGGCTACGTGAGACCATGTCTTTAAAAATCAAAACACAGAATGAAAAAAAGAAAGAAATCAGCTTTATGTTTAACAAGAATGTGTTGAGTTACTTCGGACCTTACACTGCCTGGACTGTCAGGGTCTCCTTTCTTTTTCTTGATTGTCTCCAAACACAACATATCCCAACTTAAAATCACATGCCTTGGCACCACCGTGGTGTCCTGTTCAAGACCAGTGACACCCATGCCCACATCGGCTAGAGCTTCACCTAAAGCCTACTAGGTTGTACATAAAATAGTTTTGTCCCAAAGCTCTTAGGTGGCAGAAAAAAAGGTAAAGAGTAAGGTCTGGAGGGAAGAGAAGTGGTCACTGTAAATCAGGAGACACAGCTTCTGGCCAGTCTGCAGGGAGTCCTGCTCTTTTTTAGTTTTAAATATATATATATACAATATAGTCTGATCATGCTTTCCCCTTCCTCACCCTATTCCTCCTAGATCCTCTTTACCCACCTAACTCCACACTCCCTTTCTCTTAAAAAAACAAAAACAAAAAAAAAATCCAGACTCACATACACTCACAGCACAAACACACAAAAATGGAAACTAAAATATAGAACAAATAACCAATAGACCAACCAAAGCAAGCTGAGACCAAAAGAAAACAAAACCTACAAAAATACCACAGAGTTCATTTGGGGTTGGCCAGCTAAGGCTGGGCTAATACACCCTGAAGTGTGGTTAATACACACAGTGAGATTTTGTTGGAGAAAAATATGTTTTCCTTTGTCAGCAGGTACCAATAGGACATAGCTTCTAGGTTAAGGGTGGGAGCCTGTGTCTACTTCCACCTCTGAATGCTGGGACCTACATCTGGCTTGAACCTGTGCAGGTCTTGTGTGTGATGCACAGGCTCTGTGAGTTTATATGCACGTCAGTCTTGTGGTGTTGTAGGACACTGTCTCCTTGAAGTCATCCATCACCTGTGTCTCTTACTGCTTTTGACCTCCTCATCGACACATCCCTGAGCCCAAAGGGAAGGTTTGGTGAAGACCCTCCATTTAGGACTGAGTGAGAGTTCTATGTTCATGTTAATGTATGAAGTCATGGAGGAGTTGTGGAATAAAGGGAAAAAATATGGAGGCAAAAAAGACCCCATCAAACCTGAGTACTGAAAGATGGTCTAGTGGCTATTTGAAAACGCAGACAGAACTTTCAGGGGTGACACAGCCTTATGGGAGAGAAAGCTCATGGAATACCCAAAGGTGCACTGTAGTACCCAAATCAAAAGTCCAGAAAGCACACTGAGAGCAGGGAAGCTGGGAAACAAGGCAGAGCATGCGAGTCAAATCACCTGACACAACCTAGATGCTGAGGTTACTCCCATCTGCAGGGCAGTGACACTCAAAAGAACTGCCCCAAAATAGCAGGTTTCTTGATGAAAGGTTCTTATCTAAGATCAGGCTAGATTCCAACCCAAATCCATCATCATCTGGAAATTAATCCCAGTGGAAATGAGGTAGCTTTCCCCACGAACACTGAAACAGCAATGCCTTCGTCTCCTGCATCCTTGTCTTCCCCATGAAATACTCCATTACAAAAAAGGACAAATAGCTTGAAAGGACCACCCGGCACTGAATGGGACCAAAGTACGTTGTATAAACATGCAGAGCATATTATATTGTAAAGTTCATATATACTAGTAAATATATACAAACTGGTTTTACATAGAGGGACAGATTCAGGCCATTTTTCTAGCATCTCTCGGAGGGTCTAGATCTTAGCAGACCATAGGCTAACTTCAACCCACTGACATGGTTTTGTTTTTATTCTTGGACTTAGAATGATGCTTTAAAAGAAATTAAGCAATGCCTTTAAATTAGATAATCAGAGAAAATTGGGTGTTTTCTTCTCTGTATCCGAAGCAGCAGCAACTCTGGGCCTCCTTCCTACAGACAACCATCAACTAGCACCAAGGGCAGGCCATTTCTCTCCAGCAGGCATGACCTCACCCTCAGTGAGCAGCAGCATTTACTCTCCTTGTTCTGCTGGCCAAATCCCTGCAACTCCACATGGGCACAGTACTCTGGCCTTTTGATTATCAGCAGCAGCAAAGAGTATTTCTGACCTCTCCCAAAAGAAGGTGACACATGTTGGAGAGATGCAAATGGAATCTGACAGACCACCACTTCGAAAGTGAAAGGGGCTACCAAGTTCTGACTTCTCTCATACTATGGTATACTATACATAGGTTTATTTGTGAATTCAGAATTGCTAGTTTTGTTCCCCCCAAAACACTTAAAATATTAAATAACTTTCCAACCATGTTTCTAAATATGATCAAAAACTTTTTTTTTCAAGACAGGATTTCTCTGTGTAGCCCTGGCTGTCCTATACTCACTCTGTAGACCAGGCTGGCCTTGAACTTAAAGGTACCCACCTACCTCTGCCTCCCTGAGTGCTGAAATTAAAGGCATGGGCCACTATGTCCAATATGGGAAACAAGAAAAGGAAGCAAACAGCAACCACCATGAGCACTCAGGGGAGTCTCCATTACCGAGTTACTGTGAAGAAAATCAATCTGGCACACAGAGCAAGCTGGATGGGGCACTCCCAGTCTGCCTGCAAAGATTTCGTAACCACAGCAGTTCAGTTCGCTTTGACCAGTGCAGTTTGACAGACACATTCAGTCAGAGAGGTCTGTGCTCTGTTTTTGGATCACCATTTAATCCCCACTTCCTAACTAGCAGCAGGAGCAGCCCAGGACACAAAGCACCATGCGTATTTTCTGCAGCTCAACTGGAAAGAGAGGCTTGCCAAGTGCACCTAAGCGAGGACTTGCAGGGCATCAGTGAACTGAAAATCATCATTCTTTCAGAGACTCTGCTTCAGTCATTTCAAAAACAACTAGGAACCACAGCATCGCTTTTCCGGATAAGCAATTAATGCAAAAGTAGAAATGGTTTGTGCTCTATATGTGGGTGTTTACAGTGACTGTGACTGTGATTAGTCTTTTAAATGTCCCTACAGTTTAAAGGCAGACCCTTGGGCCTTGCAGGGGAGTCATGAGATAAAACTATTTCCTAATAGTAATAAAATCATCCTTTCCTTTGTCAACTCTCTCTTGAACATGCAGTAGTTTTCTACAGGTTGCATGATCTGTGATCCGAAAAAAAGAAAATACCAAAGACGGGCTTTTTAAACATTTGCAAGATCACAAAACAATTTGATTTATTCTCACATAATGTTTCTTGAAAGTCTAATTATTTCTCATAAAAAGCATTACTCATATTAATCTGTAATGGACGGCTTGTTGTTGTGTTGTGGCTTTGGTGGTGGTGGTGGAGGGCGGTTGGTTGGTTGGTTGGTTGGGTTTGGTTTGGTTTGGTTTGGTTTGGTTTGGTTTGGTTTGATAAAGCAGGGTTCCTCTGTGTAACCCTGGCTGTCCTGGAACTCACTCTGTAGATCAGGCTGTCCTGGAACCCACAGAGATCCACCTGCCTCTGCCTCCCAAGTGTTGGGAAATGCCCTGTTTATTATTATTATTATTATTATTACAATGTATTCACTTTGTATCCCAGCTGTAGCCCCCTCTCTCGACCCCTCCCAATCCCGCCCTCCCTCTTTTCGTCCCTTCCCAAGTCCAGTGATAGGGAGGTTCTCTTCCCCTTCCATCTGATCCTAGCCTATAAGGTCTCATCAGGACTGGCTGCATTGTCTTCCTCTGTGGCCTGGCAAGGCTGCTCCCCCATTAGGGGGAGATGATCAAAGAGCCAGTCACTGAGTTCATGTCAGAAGACAGCACCTGTTCCCATTACTATGGAAACCACTTGGACGCTGAGCTGCCATGGGCTACCATCTGTGCAGGGGTTCTAGGTTATCTCCATGTGTGGTCCTTGGTTGGAGTATCAGTCTCAGAAAAGACCCCTGTGTCCAGATTTTTTGGTTCTGTTGCTCTCCTTATGGAGCTCATGTCCCCTCCAGGTCTTTCCATCTCCCCCTTCTTTCTTAATTGTATGTATTCGTGTATGTCTGAACATTTGCTGGTGCACATGAGTGCAGTGCCCTGAGCCGCCAGAAGAGGGCGTCTGATCCTAGGCAACTGGAGCTACAAGTGATGCGAGACCCTCCCTGTCTCAGGTGCAGGAGTAAGTTCCTTCCTGGAGTTCTTAACCGCTGAGTCTCCTCCAGCCCCTTGGTGTTACTTTCAAATGAAACAACACCTCCAGCTTTGGCTTTTAATCAAATAGGAGATGCAACCTAAGCCAAGGGTAGAGGCAGAGGCGGGGGATCTAAGGCCCAAGGCCAGCTTTGGCTACATAACAAGTTTAAGATTATATGCACCCATACACATTTGTATATGAAATAAAAACAGTGGAGGGAGGGAGCTGAACCAGCGAAGACAGAGAAAAGGAACTAGAAATGAGAGCGGAGGTAAATAGAAGCTAAGAACAAAGATATGGAGTACGAAAATATTATAACCTATTATTTTGTATGCTAACTGAAAAATAAAGCTAATTAAATTAAGCATTAATTAAAATACCAAAATAAGAGTGGAAAATCTCCAAACGTTGCCTAGGATGTAATAATTCCTCATTAACCCTCGGAGACAATGGTGGGGTGGTTGTCTGCCAATAAGCGCAGGCACTGCTGGCGTTCATCGCTCACTTAAGAAAACCGAGGCACGCGTGTTGACCTAATCTCCCACTGGCAAGTAGTGCTAGCCTCCAACCCAACGCTAAGTCCAGGATCCCTGCGGCGAGCACCTCTGTGAGCTCACAACACCCGAGAGCGCTTGAGCTGACCAAATTTGGGTGAGCCTAAGAAGCTGCCGACCCAGGCTGCCGCCCGCTCTCAAACCTCAGTCAAGACTGAAATTTTGAACATGTGAAAGGGATGGAGGGGTGCGGGTTTGGGGGATGCGCGGTGCTGGAGGAGGTGAGGGCGTGGGGGTGTAGGTGTGACCCCGCACGCTCAAGAGGTCAGGGAGCTTTCTGGAGCCTTTCGATTCTCTTCCTCCACCGTGTGGGACTCGTTTTAACCCACGTGCTCATCTTCCTGCTTATAAACGTTCAGATAGCCTTATGCTGATTACAAACGCTTCAATGGCTCCCCGTCCGTAGTCCCTGTCTTCTGCCTGCGCCGCTCAGGGCCCGCCGCCTTCTTTCCCAGCTCGGCTGTAGTATTTTAAAGTGTCACAAGAGGGCGCCGCTCGCTAATGTCGGGCTCTGCAGCGCTCTCTGGGACGCTGGGAAACTGAAAAGCAGAACGCTGCACGAGTCCTGCCAAGGATCTCGGGCTGCACGCCCTACTGTTTCACCCGCGCCTTAGTCTCCATCTTAAGAAGCGGCGGAATCATTGCGAATGCGACAAGGAGGAGAAGAAAAGCTACAGCAAGCTTCTAACGCCATGGCACTGACGGCTAACATCGTTCGCTGTTTTCAGACAAAGATGCTCCTTTCAAAGAAATAATTGCAGTTTCTGAACAAGAAATATACCCAATGCTGATGCGAATGACTTGGCTTACATCAATAACATGAGACGCTTGAGGAATGTACCCATCTTCCCTGGCCTACCTTTTGTCCCTCCCATTCCGGGAAAGAACACTGTTCCTTTAAAAATGTACATCAGTATTGACAGCATAGAAAGTTACTTAGGTTGAGAGGGTGGTACACACACCTGTAGTCCCAGCGCCTGGGGGGTAGAAAGAAGGTTGAAGAGTTCAAGGTAACTCTCAGCTACATAGGAACTTTAAGGGTAGCCATCTTTAAAAAAAAAGTTTAAGGTTACTTATGACATAATGGGATGAGAAAAGGAAAATCTGTAATTCTACTAAAACAAAATAGAAAGACAGGAAAAGTATGGGGAGATGAAGGAAAGAGACCCTCAACCCTCTAGTCTGGCTGAATCATCAGCTAAGAAGCAAAAAATTCCAGCACAATTACCTACATTTGCTGTGAAGATTGCAGACACAGAGACAGTAAATCATTTTATATATTTATAAGTTAAAACAGCAATGAAGCAAGGCCTAAGGCCTGTCCTAGATAGGGGTACTATCACTGTGATGAACCTCCACCAAAAGCAACTTGGGGAGAAAAAGGTTTATTTGGCTTACAGATTCATAGTCATAGTCCATTGATAGAAGCGAAGATCAGTCTGGGCAGGGACCTAGAGACAGGAGCTGATGCAGAGGCCACGGAGAAGAGCTTCCTGGCTTGCTCAGCCTGCTTTCTTATAGAACCCAGGACCACCAGCCCGGGGTGGCCCCACCCACCATGGCCTGGGCCCTCCCCCACTAATCACTAATTAAGAAAACGCTGGCCAGACAGTGGTGATGCATGCATTCTCTCAGCTGAGGTTCCCTCCTCTCAGATAACTATTGTCTCAAGTTAACATAAAAGCAGCCAGCACAACCACCCCACTGTAAAGCACACCCTTAGCTTTCGTGTTCATATCTGCCATCACATATTAATAAAGACTTCACAATATAAAACATTTCACAAACATACAAAGGTCCTACAGCCTTACAAAAGTCAAACACTTTAAAGGTTGTCTCTTTAAAACTATCATCTCTTCTAAAATCCAAAGTTCCTGTAAGATTTCTAAATCTCTTAAAGTTTAAAGTCTCTCAACTGTAGGTGCATGTAAAAATTAAAATTAAAATAAATACTTTCTTCAAGAAGGAAAAACTAGGGTACCGTCAAAATCAAAGCAACTCACACAGTGTAAATAACTCGATTGTTCG
>CM053764.1:3081687-3153618 GCA_028658305.1 Pachyuromys duprasi
AGGAGTCATTCCGTCTCAGTGAGGCTGGTCTCTTTCTTAATCACCGCTAATTTCTCAGCTCCAGCGGACCAGCATCAGTGACCCAATAAAGCAAAGCTTTTATTTCAGTGGTCCGGTCTCTTGTTAATCATGGCAGATTCTTCAGCTAACCAGAGCCACGATTCTCAATTCAAAATAGCAAAGAGCCCTGATAGTTTTCAAGTGACTCCCAGACTTCCCTCTGGAACTTCACAAGCCAGGCCTCCATTGTCTGAATGGATGGTGATATTTTTATCTTCCAAGCTCCCACTGAAAAGCTCACCAAACTTTAAATGGTTTTTCTAGCTTAAAGTTCCAAAGTCCTTCCACAATCCCTGTCCCCACCCTCCAAAAACAATATGGCCAGGTCTGTCACAGGAATAGTTCAGTACCCTGATACCAATTTTATCCTAGTTGATGTTACTATTGCCGTGATCTATGATGAAACACCATGACTAAAGCAACTTGGGGACGGAAGGGTTTGTTTGGCTTATGCAGTCGTTTGAGGGAAATTCAAGGGCAGAAACCTGGAGGCAGGGGCTGATGCAGAGGCCATGGGCAGAGGTGCTGCTTACTTGCTCACTGTGGCTTGCTCAGTCTGATTTGGTGTAGAACCAGCAGTGTAGGTGTGGGCCCACAGTGGGCTGGGCCCTCTCCTACCAATCACTATCTAAGAAAAGGCCCTACAGGCCAACCTTAAGGAGGCATTTTCTCAATTGAGGCTCCCTCCTCTCAGATAACTTTAGCTTGCGTCAAGTTGACATAAAACTAGCACAACACTGCCTGAATGTATATAGCCTTGTTTTTCTCTATCCATGATAAAGCATCATGACCAAAAACAGGAAGGAAAAATTTTAATTCAGTGTACAACTCACGAGTCATACTCCATCACGAAGGGAAGTCAGCGCAGGAACTCAAGACAGGAAGCTGGAGGCAGGGACTAAAGCAGAGACCATGAAGAAACCCTATGGTTGGCTTGTTCCTATGGCTTTCTCGACCTGCTTTCTCATGCCATCCAGGACTACTCACCCCGGGGCGGCACTGCCCCCTGTGGGACAGGCCCATCCAGATCAATCACCAATGAAGAAAATGCATCGCTGGTTTGCCTACACACCAGTCTAGCACGGGCATTTTCTTCGCTGAGGTTCCCTCTTCCAAAATGATGTTAACCTGTGCCACACTGGCATAAAACTAGCCAGCACAGGCTTCATTTCCCTCCTACTCATTTTCTGAGAAGCCCACAAGCAGGACTGATGGCAGCTGACAATAAAGCCACCAATTTCCCTGCTTCCTTTTCACCTATTACTACCTCATTAGTTATATTCATGTTCTATGACTCATACAGCCCTCAGGGAACAACATGGGATCTCATTTAGTTTCCATAACAACCTTTTGAAGATAACTTTAGACTCTCCAAAATGGTCTCCATGACTCTTGTGGGGACGTGAGGTACCACTGTCTGAGAAGCGCACACCCATGCGCTCAGCTACGTCTCATTTTCTCCGCAGGTGTCTTCATTCCCTTAAGCCCTGTACTTCAAAGCTCTATTTCAAAGTGACTTCTATAACCTTCAGTTTTGCTTCCTACTGGCTTGTCCTGAAATTGTCTTCTGCATGGAAGCTAAGGGTCTGGTTTTACCTGAGCCAGGGGTCCCTGCCACCCTCCGGCTTGAGGGTGACAGCTTAGCTGTGTCTCTGCCCCTGTCACACACACCTGTAAATTTTATCTAGGGAAGAAAGAATTGCCTCAGTTCAGCGACTAAGAAGTAGTGCACTATAAGCAGGTAATCAGGTCTGAGGCACCTCTGTTTCTCCTGCTCCACCTCCTCCTCCTTCTCCTTCTTCTTCATGACTATTACCACCTCCTCTATCTAATTTTAAAGTTATGAAGATAAAAATTGGAGATATTTCTATTTCTCAGTTACAAGGGGATAAAATAATGCACAAAGCAGAAGAATGTTAGTGAAAACTGTAACTTTTCCATTCATTTTGACACACAGCTGTATTGAAAAGGAGAGGTATTACAAAACTTGCTCTTATTTCAGTGCATTCAGCAGAAAGGGTGTTTAATAAACATTTTTTACACAGGTTGAACATTTAGCAGGAGTTTCTACAGATTTTCTTCTCCATCGAAATAACCTCCCCCCCCCCTTTTTTTTTGCTGTTGTTGTTATTGGCAATATTGAGAAATAATGTTACCTATGCAAAGGAATGCCAACCAGTAAAAATGGTTCCGAAAAAATTATTCATGAGGTAGAGACAGAAGTGTCACAGCTTCCTTCTTGAATGGTAGGGTTTAGGGCTTTTCTGAGGTATGGAAAAACTTCATCAATTGATATCCATGGTCTGCACAACACAGATGGTATGTTTAAGTCGCAAATGGGATGCACAGGTGGTCTCGAAGCAGGCAGTGTAGCTTCCTTTCTTGTGCCACCAAGAAATTAAGGTTAGTGAACACTCAACACTCTGAGCTATGCTGGGAGCAGCTGCATGCTGGATTGGCAGAAGCGAGCGAGCTTCCTGGGGGCAGCCCACTTGGTTTTACATGGCTGATGAGTGGGTGTATCCTTGGTTTAGGCAAGGCCCCAAGGATTTTTGCCTCAAGACTGCTTATTGTTGCTATACTGTCTTTCCATGCTTATCTCATATATCTGGCATGGCAGAGACCCTCACTGCCTGTTGCTTCACTCTGTTGGCCAGATTTACTGCAGAGTATTTTGAGGATGTACCTTCAAAGTGCTGTTTAAATGAATTATTTCATAACTCCTGATGATGATTTTTAAAGAATTTCTGATGTGACTAAAGCAATTCTTCGTTTTTGTTTTTTGTTTTTCCAAGATAGAGTTTCTCTGTTGTAGACCAGGGTGGCCTCCAATTCACAGTGATCTGCCTGCCTCTGCCTCCCTGAGTGCTGGGATTACAGGTGTATACAGCTGGGCTGTGCTGATTCAAGCAATTTAAAAACCCTCCAGTAGTATAACAAAAACTCCTGGGATAAACCTCCATGTGAATTACGCCAAGAAGGAAAACAAGATTGAAACAAACTAATAATCAAGGAGATACATTCTTTCTAAGGTTCAGTTTAAAGATAAGGCCCAGGTGTATACCACGATAAGAAAGACCATATGAATGTAGAAGCAAATAAATGGTTAGCTAGACAAAACAAGATAGACACTTGTTTCTTAGAAAAAAAACCTTCACACAAAAAAACTTGCTTTGAACACATTCATTTGAAATAGGAAAAAGAAAACTTCTGCTTTGAACTCATAATGAGCTTATAAATAAAACCACTGCTTTAAATTTATAATAAACAAAGTACCTAGTTAGCAATTAGGATCAACAGTCCTACTGTAACTCCCTTTTTTATGTAACAATTGTATCTATTTTTAAATGAGATAATTTTTCCATACATAATCTTTGTATTAGACAGTGTAAAAACCCAAGACAGAATTACACATTTGTTGAGGCCACCTGCTTCCAAAAAGAAAAAAATGTGTCTGTTTGTATGTCTGTCTATCTATATTGTCTATATGTATACAAGTATATATTTATATCTGTATGTTTACTTATATGTGGATGAATGGTGTCTTTGGGAGCTCCCTTGTTCTGTCTACTTTTTGTATGTGTGTGTGTGAGGTTCATAAAGATCTGCTTGCTTTGTCTGCCAAATGTGTGTGTTTTTGCATGCTTCTAAGTTTAGTAAGTTTATTTAGTAAGTGATAAGCAGTCTGGAGTGTTTTTATCAGCCTTCTTAATTAGGACTCTTGCTTCCAGCAAAGTACTGTTCACTGCTAAGCAATTAAGTTAAAAGGAACTAAGGTTTTTCTTTCTACAACCCCTTGTGTTTACAGCAAGAAACCTGCACTCTGCAGCCACTCATCCTCTGGGTTAAAAGAGCCACCTGGTTTATCCGGCTTAACCAGAACCTCTACCATTAAACAAGAAAAGTTTTTAGTCAGAGAGCTGTTTTGGTGACAGAAGAACCAAAAGGCCTGGATTGCTCAATCATTAAAGCTTCAGACCCTGAATCTGAAAGTTTGGGGTTCAATTCCCTGCTACCTCTCTTTTCCTTTAGAGGCTTTTGTGACCAGCAGCCCCTGAGAGTTAAACTCTACCTATAGAATTAAACTGTACATGGAGAGAGTCCCAAGTAGCAAGGCTACCAGCCTGGAAGTTTAAGAGTTAAAGTACAGAAAATAACACCAGCCACCAGCTGCTCATTGTGACCTGCCTCGGTTTACCCTGTGTGCTGGAGCTGGTCTCTAGCAGAGCTAGTTATGTCCAGGGATGCCAGAAATGTGTGTTAAGGTACCATGTGCCCTACTGGGTTTTGTAATCACAGAAACAGCTCCAGTTTGCCAGAGATCATCACAAAGGATGGCCACTTTGGCTAGAAAGGCTGGGAAAATGTAACATCACTAATCCTGGAATTAAACAATGTAATGAGTGAATTCTATAACATGTAAACTATAACTCAGTGGAAAATGTGGCAATAATTATTATAAAACAAGGTCATACCAAGGGGCTTTTGTGATTTGTGTGTCTGAGTGTGAGTGAATGTGTGTATGTGTGCGTGTTTGAGACAGCTATCAGGGCTGGCAAGATGCTGCAGTACTTAAAGAAGCTGCAGCCTAGGCCTCTGAGACCTCAGTCTGACCCCCAGAACCCTCATAAAGATGGAAGTAGAGACCAACTCCAGGAAGTTGTCCTCTGACCTCCACACATGCTCCACAGGACTCAGGGCCACCACCACATTAAGAGTGATAAGTAAAATACATTTTGAAATTTAACTTAAAAATCACTGGGCATGGTGGCACTTGTCTGTAATTCCAGCACTAGAAAAGCAGAAGCAGGAGGATCTCTGTGAGTTCGAGGCCACCATGGTCTACAAAACGAGTCCAGGCCAGCCAAGGCTGCACAGAGAAACCCTGTCTCAAAAAAAAAAAAAAAAAAAAAAGCCTGAAAGAAAGAAATTTAACTTAAAAAGGCAAATCAGATTTTTAAAGGGGATGGTGAGATGTCTCCATGTGGAAAGTTCTCATTGCACAAGCCTGACAACCAGAGTTCAATGGTAGAAGCCACATCAGTGTGAAGGAGAGAGCTAACTCCACAGCTGTGCCAAGGCACACTCACACACACACACATACACACAAACACATATACACACAAACATATACACACACATACACACACACACATCATACACACATCCCACAATACACACATCGTACACACACTCAGAGTTTTAAGGCCTCAGCATGAGTAGAGAGCAAAAGGGAAGAGCAAAAAAGGGCTCAGGCTCAACTAAAGTACAAAGTCTTTGCCAATGAGGACGTTTTGCTGCACACACGTCATCATGTTCTAAATATACAATCAAAGATAAACTGGTGTATTTAATTGCTCAAAGATCCCCACAATACAATTTTAGGATATTCTCATTACCAAAAGGACCATTGTGCCTATGTATAGCTCAAAGGATCTTTCCCATCACTGGTCCTTAGGACCCAGTTCCACCTCCCAGATATGAGAGAGAGGAGGCAGAAAGCAAGTCCCAACACTGTGGCCAGCTCTCAGAAAGCTGTACTGTTGAGCACCAACTCAGGGGCCTGGTTTGCTTTGTTTTTGTTATTTTGTTTGTTTGTTAAGATTTATTGATTTTACTTTACCCATGTGTTTGCCCACATGTATGCCTGAGTTTTCGATGTGCCCTCCTTTTCCTTCCCAGGATAAAACTACAGCATTAGTACCAGGACTTAGAGGTGTTAGCCGTTCTGATTGCCACACTAGAAGTATATCATCACACTCAAGTGGGACAGTTCCACCTGCTCCCACCTGGCACTGCCCTTTAGGCCTTGGACATTCTGGGCCACACTTTCTCCATAGTCTTTTAGGTAAATCAGTCGCAGGATAAATTGTACCCTCTGCCATTATTCCAGCAATACACAATACTGGCTCTTCTAATCCCCTCCAATGTCCTCTGCCTAGGAAAGTCCATTTCACTTGAGTTGTTCTTCCCTAAACCTTTGTTATTGTATATTTTGTACATATTATGTATGCACAGGCCAAGTGTTCACGGAGCCTGCAGAGGATGAAGGACAATTCTGGGCAGTCAACCTCAGGCCACTAGGGAAGCCTTTATCCGCTGTGGCGCCTTGCTGGCTTTTCACCTCTACAACGGTACTTTCTTTCAAATCTCTCACGTCTTCGTCATACAAATTCTGAAAAGCTTAATTTATCATTTGGCTTCATCACCATCACTCAATAAAGTCTTATTAGTATATAAACCAGTTCAGCATCCCAAAGTGCTTCTAGAAAATACATGATAAACTTAGATCTTTCAAATTGGGTTTAAAAATACTTCTCCAACTTTTTCACTTCCCAGCTGGGCTTGCAATCAGTCAGTCGTTCATGAAACTGATGTGGTAGTGAGGGCTAGGAAGAGGAATGCTCCTGTCTGCAAAGGGAAGAGAACAGGGAGAGAGCACCGGTTCTTAAAGCGTGGTCTCGCAGCAAAACTGCGAGCAGACTCTTGGGCCCTGTCTAGACAGACTAAGCTATCAGGAGATCCTGATGGATGTAATAAGTCAAAGGACTTGGATCAACTGGAGCCTGCTGAATTACAGACCAGTCTGTACTTAGAAATTCAGTCAAGATTTTAGAAATAACTGATAGTAATCTTCCCCTCCCTGGCCTCCCCTCACCCCAGAACACCCTCGCTTACTTGTATGTTTCTCCTCATTTATCATTTATGGGGATGTGTTATCACTTGATGGGGCTGGTACTTAGGATTAGACTTGCTAATGAGCCACAGCAACATACTCCTGCTGCCTGCCATCCACGCAGTTATAGTAAGCAGTTACAGGTCTGCTGTGTTCGGCACAAAAGCTCAGCAATCAACCTTCCGTTGTCACAAAGAGGCAAGGGGAGGGTCCAGAGGTGTCATCAGTGTGGATGACAGAGGGCATTTTTTTTCTTATGCAAAAGAGCCGAGAGAGAAAGACCAGCCTAAACAAGAAGCTAACATCTGCGGGGAGGAGCTGGAAGGGAAAGGTGCTGCTGGCAGCTGTCTTTGCTGACTCCGAATTCCAGCATCATGAATGAATCATTTGCTCACCTCCGCTTTGCAGGAGGGTACCTGCCGTCCGACTCCGGGGACTGGAGGACCATCATCCCGGCTCTCCTGGTGGCTGTGTGCCTCGTGGGCTTCGTGGGGAACCTATGTGTGATTGGCATTCTCCTTCACAGTGTTTGGAAAAGAAAGCCATCCATGATCCACTCCCTGATTCTGAATCTCAGCCTGGCTGACATCTCTCTCCTCCTTTCTGCACCTGTCCGAGCTACAGCATACTCCAAAGGTGTTTGGGATCTAGGCTGGTTTGTCTGCAAGTCCTCTGACTGGTTCATCCATACGTGCATGGCAGCCAAGAGCCTGACAATTGTTGTAGTAGCCAAAGTGTGCTTCATGTATGCAAGTGACCCAGCCAAGCAAGTGGGTATCCACAACTGCACCATTTGGTCAATGCTGTTGGTCATCTGGGTTGTAGCCAGCCTACTTCCCCTGCCAGAATGGTTCTTTAGCACCACCAGACGTCATGCAGGTGTGGAAATGTGCCTCATGGATGTGCCAGCTGTAGCTGAAGAATTCATGTCAATTTTCGGTAAGCTCTACCCTCTCCTGGTGTTTTGCCTTCCTTTACTTCTGGCCAGCTTTTATTTCTGGCGAGCTTATGGCCAATGTAAAAAACGAGGTACAAAAACTCAAAACCTTAGAAACCGGGTGCGTTCAAAGCAACTCACAGTGATGCTGCTAAGCACTGCAATGACCTCTGCTCTCCTCTGGCTCCCCGAATGGGTAGCCTGGCTGTGGGTATGGCACCTGAAGGCTGGAGGTCCAATGCCACCACAGGGTTTTATAGCCCTATCTCAAGTCCTGATGTTTTCCATCTCTACAGCAAACCCTCTCATTTTTCTAGTGATGTCTGAAGAGTTCAAGGCAGGCTTGAACGGCGCATGGAAATGGATAACCAGAAAGCCTGCAGTTGCCTCAGAGGTTCAGGGGGCACAAGCTATAAACACAGAGGCCCCTCTGGACAAGGCTCCATCTCCAGAGTCCCAGACATCCATTCCAGAGACCGAAAGACCTGGCTCTCCCAACTCCGGCAGAGAGAAAACCAACAAGGCAGTGACTCCCATCCTCCCTGACGTCCAGCAATTCTGGCATGAGAGGGACGCTGTCCTTCCGGCACAGGACAATGACCCTATACCCTGGGAACATGAAGGCCAAGAGACAGAGGGCTGCAATTAGCAGACCTGGGTGTCAAAGAAAAATAGTGATAATTGTAGTTACTTGCACTGCTGCTTAGCAATATTGCTGACAATATAACTGCCATTAGAAATTGCAAAGATTCTCTTCTGCACTTTCAAACTATACAGTCTGGTAAGTAGAATGGCACATAGTAATTTTGCTTCAGAATTCCCCACCTAAAGAACTCATTTGAAGTATTATGTAAAGAAAACTATGTTGAAGTGGTTACAGGTCTCAAATGGACTTTCCCCAGGACACTCCTTAGACACAGCCCTGTAGTGCCCTGGCAGAGTAGTTGACCAGACTAAACTTATGTACTGTTTCTTCCTCAAACTGCTGCCCCCAGTGTAGCAGCAAGTTACATAGCTCAAAATCTGTATCTCCCGAAGCCTTTTAAAAGTATAAATTTTACTTATAATCTCCCCTCACTTGCTTAATAAATGTAAATTAGTTGATGAAAAATCTAGTTTTCCTGAGCAAAACTTACAAAGCAATGAATACTTCCTTCTATTCTGGGCTGATTTCAAACTATGGGGCCCGAGTTTAAGTAAATGCCTCTTCTCTTCCCAAACAAGAGCAATTTCTACAAGGTGCAGTGTACTCTCCTTGATCTCTGTGTGTGCTCTCAGGACAGACTGTAAGCTAATTACATAGGCCTTAACTACTGACTAAAGGCAAGCATAAAGGAGAATGATGGTGACTTTTCTTGTATCATCTAACTTGAACACCCTCAACTTTTAAAGCATGTCCAGGGTTCTAAGGTATAAAAAGTCAAGCATAACAAAGTATGGAAAAGCACACACACAAGAGAAAAGCCAGCAGACAGCTGACATGAATCTTAGATAAGAGGAGAATAATCTCAAGGACAATGCAGACCAAAAGGCAAAAGAAAAGCATTTTGTGCTCCTAGACGTGGGAAGTTTGAGGAGAGCAGAATGCAGCATACCCAATGAGACAGTACATTTCTGTCCCCCTTTAAATATAAAGGGCATTATAGTCTTAATTGCTTCCTTAATGGAATTCTCAGATTTTGCATTGTTGGGTATCTCAGAGAAGAAAAACTGCCTCTAAGGGAAAAAACAAACAATGGAGGAGTCCGGAGAATATTCTACACAGTATAGAGAACTGTCACAATGTTCAGGCTTAAGACTATCTTACTACTAAAGGTTGTGGTTTTCTGTTTAACACAGAAAGACAAAGCTGACTTCTTTTTCACTTGTTTCACTATAAATTGTATTTGAAGCTCTCACATTCAAATAAAGTAATGGTTTAGCCCAAGAATCCAAAATAACTGATTTGTTGACTTGGTTACATGAGCGGTTGGCACTGAAACTGAGAAACAGAGGAAGCAAGCTCATTTTATACACATACCGTGTGTACAGCGTAAGCTTTAAGTATGTAACATCTTGTAAATAAAAGCAATGTTTTATTTCTCAATAGAGACTCAATGTTATCTGTGCTCTGAATTATCATTTCAAAACTATCACTCAGAAAAAGAGGGCTTTATGGGATGGCCTGACAATGACTGTGTCCCAGGCTCCTGGGTAAGCTGCAAATACTGGAACAACACATAGTTATGATGAATTGTTCATTATGAACATCAGAGTCCTGATGTAGTTAGTCTCTTTAAAAATCTGCAAGGGAAAAATGGACTCACTTCTCTGAACAACCCCACACAGACATTTGATGCCAAAAGTGGGAGAGAGGAGATCAAGCCAGTTCTTCACCCTTTCATACTGTGACAAGATGCAGTAAGCCTGCAGACACTACACTACATGTGGAACAGTTGTATTCTCTTTCGCAAGCATTTCAATTTGAATCCTTATAAAACTTAAAAATCACTTAGAGGATATGAATCCTGTTTGTCACCTTCACAGCTTTCGATCCTAGTTTGCTCCATTAATACTAGTCTTCAGCAGGTCACGTAATTTTTGACACTTAATAGATTTATGCTAAGTACTAAATAAAGAGTGTGGATATGTTTGTTATACACAGCACATACAGATCAGCTGGTCTTCCTCTTTCTGGGCCTTGTTGCCATCATGACAGGTGAGAGAAAACAGGGAAGACAACTAACATTTGTATCTCTTCTCATACATCTCATTTATGTGGCACTCTGATACCGGCAACCTATGAGAGCAATATAGGATTTAAACACACACCACCACCACACACGAGTAAAGCCAGAAAAACTTAAATGAGCATCAAAGCTAAGTTCCTGACAGGTTGAAAGGATGCCAAAAAGGCACAAGCCTTTGATATGTTAATCAGAAAGAAACAAGAAAACAGAAGAATTAAAATATTCACGCTATTAGGCAACAGGCAGCAGTGTAAGACTTAACACACACGCACAAGCACACAAAGTAAAAAGGAAGGGAGAACAGCCTTTCTCCAAAATTTCATCTTTTATATTGGAAATCCAGTATTATAGTCAAGCCTTGAAATACTCTATACTATCCAAGATTCAGTTGACTCAAATCTCACATGCTGCTTTCTTAAAAAAACAAAACAAAACAAACAAAAAAAAAAAACAGGCCTAGAAGTTTTTAAAAAATATATTGTGTAACAATAATCATTTACAATCCACATATATAAAAGGGTTGGTTTATTGTAGTTCAAATACATAAACTGAACATTCAAACATCTTAACATTAAACTTTAAAAACAAAAGTTCAACATTCAAACAGGAGTAATTTACAAAGGGAACACCCAGAAAGGTAATTTTGTTGTCTAATTGAGAGTATTGGTAGAGATCATTCAGTGGAGAATAAAATATGTTTAACCAGGATTCTACTCTGGCCAACATGTTAGTTATGAATGTGGTTCATACCTGAGAAGAAATTACTAAATAAATCTTCTCCTGGGCTAAACAAGACTTAGCCTATAACTCAAGAGGGGAGAATCGAAGCACGTACGTGAACAAATGCAACTAAACTGCTCATTAGAGACAAAGGTAAAAGTATGTCCATTATAATATTCATAGTCTCTGGAAGAATTCAATTCAGTGTTTTTTCTCTTACCCGCTTAAAAAGCAAAATCAAAACAAACCCCCACTTCAGTTTTCTGGAGTCTGTGGTATTTGCAAGCTCCAACCACAAATGCTCCTGTCTTGCTGAGTAACACTGCTAGTAAGAACACCGCCTAGCCACTGACTTCCACACCTCATTAAAAGGATTATTTTTAGCTTCAAGATTTTAAATTTACTAGAGACAGCCTATATTTGAATATGTATGTCAGTCATGCCACACGAAGAAAAGCATTAAATATTTCCAAGTGTTCTGCTCAGAGACTGCCCACACGGCTGCTCCTTCTGTTTGTCAGGTGGTTTTTCCAATAGGTTGACTAATGCACATATATGTAAAAACCTGAAAATTTGGCTCATGCAAGTGTTTTCAATGAACAGAGAGCCCGCGGGAGGATGTCTGGAATTACTTTGTTGACCGTCTAGTGGGCTCTGATGCTGTGGGAGGTGGGGGCGGGCCCCGGCGATCCAGGTCATCAACATACGCCACAATTAGTTTCCTCCTCTCCTCTGGGACACAGTCCAGGACTAGATACCGTTTGTCATTCTGCAAAATTTTTTCTACATCTTTCAGGTGCTGATCAGATTCTTGGATTAGCTTTTTGGATCTGAAATAAGAAAAAAAGCACAAAGAATTACTGACTGCTGTTCGCTGGTCTTTCAGAAATGAGCTGGAAATGTCCATCTAGTTCCTAATTGTGTTTCCACTTTTTTAAAGAAAAATTTCACTGCAGCAGTCACCTTTGTAGTCACCTCAGCAAAGACTCCAGGAGTGAAAGGGCCTCAGAAGCTGAATTACCCTCCCGCCCCTACTGGTGCTCCCTCCAGATCAGGGCTGAGGGTGGGTAGGTAAGTCTTGCCCGTGCTGTACCTGTTCTGTGGATGAACAGAGGACTTCAGTCTGCGGGGCTGCCAATCCCAGCATCTTTCACAAGCTTTCACTTTCACATCTGTCACTAAATTAACTATAAAAATGTAGAAAGAAGTCTTACTTCACATCTAATTTAAAAGCCCAAGCTGATGCAAAACATTAAGGATCCTGACCAAAAAATCCAAATGACAAAACACCTAAGAAGCACGCCCTCAGCACTATCTGTCCTCCCGTGCATACCCTTCCTTCCTCAAAGTCGTCTTTTAAAGGAAGAAATGCTGGAGCGTGAAGCATAACTGCTTTCCTGCACACGGAGTGTAGGCCATGCCAAACCGCTTCCTGATGAAAGGTTACTAGTGGTGATGGACTACTGGGTGTGCTACACCAAAACCTTTTAAGGGCTCTGATTTTCAATTAAAAAAAAATAAGTGTATCCAGCAACTGCTTTCCCGAGGAGGGAAAAAAGATTTTTCTGCCTTAACAAAATGATTTCAGGAATTCATGGTCAAACCCCACTCAACAGTCTTCAGAGGAGGCAAAGAGAAGTCATAATGAAAAATTCATTTAAAGTCTCTTTGTGAATGACAATTCTTAGAGTTGAGGGTTCTCAAAAAAAAAAAAAAAAACTCAACAAAAAAGCAGTGAAGTAAAAAGAAAAGTGCACTTTAAAAACAGGATATATATAACACAAAATGAGAACTGACATCTGGGCCCTTTCTTTAAAAAAAAAAGTACTGTGGATCGGCCTGCATCTGCCCTTGAGGAAAGCTGGCATCTTCTGACTCCTAAAATTCACAATGTCAACATGTGTGTGAGTGAAAGTATGCTCTGGTCATTAGAGAACAGGCTAGTAGACAAAAGCTGCCAGTGGGAACACCGGACCACACGTACCTGTATGTTATGAATTTGGTCTCTTTCAAAAGTGTCCTGAAGTCAGCTTTGGCAGTGATGTATTTGTCTCTGATGTACTCTTCAAACTCCCTTTGTTTTTTCTGCAGGGATGGGTAAAAGATAAGATTAAAGGAGAAACCCACAAACTCTAAAACAAGCAACTTCTTTACTAAAGCAGCAATCTGAATCCTGTAATAAAGTTCAAAATAGAAAAAGACAAGGCAAAGATATGTTTTACTTTTTGTAAAACTTACTGCAGTGAATTGCAAAGTACATTTTTAAGGTGAAGAAAAGAAAGAAAAATTGTAAAAATGTATAAGCATATTCAACTAAAATGAAGCTCATTCTATGCAGAATACACAGTGCTCAACAGGCACCATCTCCTTCAATCTTCTAAGTCCTCAGGAGGGAAGCACACAGAAGCAAGAAACTAAGGACCAAGCATTCATTTCCTATAGAGTGTATATCTTCAAACATAGACAGCAATGAGACATTTGTATGTATGGATATACAAAACAAGAGAACACTCAGAACATAAGTACACACTGAGAATTTAGTCTTCCGGTGAGGAAATTGTAAAGAAAGTTACATATTCTCTACACAGGCCTTGCTATCAATTCCTTAGAAGCAGTCAGGTAAACTAGAAACTGACAGTGGGTGTTCTAGCTATCAGTCTATCACTCTTTCCCAGTCATACATATTTCACAGCCCACACATCAAAAATTCAATTTACTACAAGTGAACAAGGTTTGAAAATGTAGTCCATGAGCTTTTCAATGTCTGACCTAGAGATGACAATCAGTGACAGAATCAAGTAAAAGCCAAAGGGACAGAATGGAGCATACTAAGGATTTTTTGTTTGTTTGCTTTTTTGTTTTTGGCATTATTCTCTATATCAGGTGAATTTATTTCCTACACAGAAGACAGAGTGTAAGAACTGGTCTTTGCTTTTAAAATCTTATGCGTAAAGTCTCCTCTCCAAGAAACTTAGGACCTCACACTGTTTGCCAGTGTGGCTTACAAGGAAGGTTGCTTTGACAGTGCAGTACCAATAGCCAGCATGAACATACACCTAGAAGAAACTGACTATAGTTTCACTGACTTGGCAAGATCCTTAAACACAAACTCAATCCTAATAATTAAAATTCTAAGCTTTAGATTTCGGCATTCTCACTACTCTATAAAGCACAACTTTAAAAGCTATATATGTAAACGCCAGGCATGGTGGCTTATGCCACCATTAAAGGTGTATGCCTTTAATCCCAGTACTGGAAAGGCAAAGGCAAGTCGATCTCTGCAAGTTTGAGGCCACCCTGGTACACAAAGCAAGTTCCAGGACAACTAGAGCCACACAGAGAAACACTGTCTTGAAAAATGAAACAAACAAATAAAACATATTTAAAATCCTGGTTTGTATTTCATACACTTTAATGTAATTCACTTAAAATGACCAGTTTTGTGCTTGGTTAAACCACCAGTGATAGGATTACAGACCTAGTGATATTCATAAACTTCAAGGTGTAGCAGAACACATATGTGATCATCACTCTGCAGGCTAAGGCAGGAGGTTTTTTTTTTAGGAGGCCAACCTGAGCTACACAGTTAAGTTTCATGTCTGCCTAAGCCTCATAAGAGTTATGACGAATACTCTTACCCTGTCACTGGAGGAGAACTTAATACAACGAGGATCTTCCTTAATTATTTTTTTCACTTCTTTCCATGTGGATGTTAAGGTTATCTTTGAAAAAACAAGGGAAGAAAAAACATAAATACAACTCCCTTTTATTCACGGAGTTAAACTACAGCATGTATGGTACATAATATTACACACTGACCTGCAATCTCTTGTAATGCCCAAGCGTAACTGGACTAGTTAGGGACAGGGAGCAGCTTTACTGCAATCTCTTTTTTTCTGGCTTGCCACAAGTTATTTTCATGGCCACACTTTCAAGGTGGCCTAAGACAATCACCTGCAAACCCTGTATTTACATGGGCAAACATCATAACTTCTGAAGAAACCATCACCAAAAGAGCAGATAAACAGGAACAAAACCTGGATTAACAAAGTGTACAAAGTGCCAGATAAGGGGCTATAGCACCACACTGCAAATGGCGGGAAAGGAGAGCCCACTGATAACTCACAGGTAAGGGCATTCAAAGAAGCAGCTATACATTTAGAAGCTGCAAAAAGAACTAATTCCTGACTACTAAGAACATTGTGACATGTTCAAAAGGGGGGGAAAGTCAGAAGAGAATGCCACAAAACCTAATAATTTAAACAGTGGGCCCGAACAACATACTAAACATCATGTCAGTATTTTATGTCCTCAAACTACAAGTAAAGATTCCAGAGGATGAAAGAAGGGACAATAAGGAATTCTCACCGCAGAAGTTTCATCCAGAAGCTGCCTAAAGTGCTCCCTTTTCTTTTTGGTAAGTGCTTCAATGTGTTCATTAAATAGCTTCTCTTTCTCTTCTCTTTCCAACAAGGACCCAGATTCCCAGCGGTGGTCTTTCCGTAGAGTCCTTCTAGTATCAGACCATGACACATCAGAAGAACGTACCTAGAGAAAAGAAGATAATGTGTGTGTGACATACACACCTCAAGTGGATTTTGCATATTTATACAGTAAGGAGCTCAACAGTGTAGTCAGGAATGATTAATTTCATTTGGGCTTCACAAAGGATGTCACATTCAGAAATGAAAATATTTCCTGAAAAATAAACATCCTTCCAGTAAACTACCTCATAAATAAATCCTATGCTAAAAGACCACTTTAAGTCCAACTTTCAGTAAAGGAACCTGTTCAGGACACTACTTACCATCAAGTTAACAAATAACCAAGCTATGCACATCTCCAATGACTTAGTTAGAAGTCTAATACCCTACTTGAGAATAGAAATCTTATCTCCCAGTGATCAATTACACGATGAAATATATACTCAGGCTGGGGGAGGTAGAAAAAGATGAGGAGCCGATTATCTTTTATCAGCCATAACCCTAAAAGGTTTAAACAGTACTTTATGTATCTAAATGCTGTGTCAATTCAAAGTAGTGTTTTGTTTTTTTATCTTCTTATAGCATTAAATCTCTCCTCCCCAAAAAGTGAGTGGTGCAACAGACCTGGAGTTCAAATCTGGACTTATTAACCAATCTACTAAAAGTGACTTTCTTTAAAATTACTGTATCTGGAATAAACTTATATTTAGTATAACTAAATTGCTAACATTCTTCCCTAAAGATGCTTTAAAACATAACTTAATAGATTGTGTGTGTGTGTGTGTGTGTAAGGGACAAGCTGTTAAAAGTGATACTTCTAACCCAAAGCAAAAGGCCAAAGTAATATATGGAAATTAGTGTCATAAAAAATTAAAGATAAAAATTTTATGATTATCTCAATAAATATAGAAAAAAAAAACCCCACAACATAATTCAATACCCTTTCAGAACAAAAACTCTAACTAGGAGACAGCAAGATAGCTCAAGAGGTAAAAGCACTTGCTGCCAGGCTCAATGACCTGCATCTAATTCTAGGAACCCAAATGGTAAGAGAGAAAAGATCCTGGAAGTTGTACTCTTGAGGCCCACACATACTGCATGGCCAAGGGTATACACAAACCAGAAGGTGGATGGATGGATGAACTTTTATAAACTCAATGGACGGGATCTAGGGGAATGTAATTCAATGCAATGCAGACCATCCACAATGAGTCGTAGCTCCAAAACTGAAGCGTTAAACATTTTCTAAGACATAAGGGTATCCTATCCCTCTCAGCACTTTCTCACAGCGGTACTTTCAGAAGGCAAGAGGAAAAGACATCTAAACAGGACAGGTTTTAAAATGTCTCTAGTTGCTCACGACAAGATCTTATATATAAAAAAACCTGAAGACTCTACAAAATCACAATTATAATTAGTAACTTTAGTAAAGTTAAAGATAAAAGTCACCATAGAAACGTAAAATATGAGAACAACCTCTTACCCACACATCAACATCCTCCCCTCAAAAAATAATAAGTAAAAGTTTAAACAAAGAGAAAATTACTTGTATGCTAAAAACAAGATTTTAGAAAGCCAAATAAAGTACAAATAATCAGAGTGATTAATTCTGTGCCCACTGACCAGAGAGAGAGTTCCTATGGGGTCATATGACCCTAAGAGGCAAGACAATCGTGAGCACAAACAACAAAAAGGAAAGCATCACACTCTGATTTCAAAATATAGTTATAATAATACTAACTTTGGAAAAAAGACAACACAACAGAAGGCATCACAGTTTGACTGGCTCACCAATGCTGTCAACAGCACACGAAAGTACTGAAAGTGAAGTCACACTTCACCGACAGGAAACGGGAGAAGAAAAAGAGAGAGAGAGAGGAAAGGGGAAAAGTATACAATAGAGAATTTCTTAGCATTTATTAAGACAGTGTCATTTCTTTCAAAGAGCACACTTGTACTTTCTGTAGGACAAAAGTAGTAAGTGTTACAGTGGTGCATCCTGAACACAAGGTGATATGGGTGGTGAGCAGCCTCCAGAAGAAGTTTGGTGCACATTCTTCAAGAATGAGAGCGTGTCACTGCAGTGGGAAGGTGAACAGTTGCCACAGAAAGAAGAATGACCCCTTATGTTCATCAAAGCTGCACACAAAGGACTGAGAAGAGCAAGGATAACAGATGGGGTGCAGACAAGGAAGGAACAGTCTTAGTTTCTCCAAGGAGCTGAACTAGTTATGGTGGCACACTCCCGTCAGTACCTGAGGCTAGCCTGGCCAACAAAGGAAAACTGTATCTCACAGCAAATAAGAAATTGAGCTTTAAAACAGAAGCAACAAAAGAGTTGAATTTGACTGGTAGGCAACTGCCAACCTTCACCTCCTTCAAGCACCAGGAGAAACAAAATGAGGTTTGCTCTTCCCAAAAACCACTACAATTGCAATTAAAGCAAACTACTTAGGGGCATGTGAGGAAAGAGATTTCAAACTGCTGAAAATATCTGAGATGCAGAGCACAAAAACAAACAACATCAACAACAAAAAGAAACATCAGACAGAAAAAAGTGAAGTGACAGGAGTAGCAGAAAGAGTACAGTTAACCACAGGAGATGGTGTAGAGGACACAAAGGAGGACACGATGGAGCAGAGCAGTGCAGACAGTCAGGGTTTCCCTGCATACCTTAGCAACTGCAGGCCTAGGGCAGAAAACTGTGTCTAGAGCCCTCTCTCGGATCAGTACCCTTCAGATCTGTATCTCACACCCTCTACTGTATAATTACTGGTCATCACAATGATGACCCTCAGCCAGCGGCTCTCACCTTGTGGGTGGCAACCCCTTTGGGGATTACACATCAGATATCCTGCAGATCAGATATCTGCATTAGGACTCATAACAGCAAAATTACAGTTATGAAGTAGCAACAAAATAAATTTATGGTTGAAAGTTGCAACATTAGGAAGGTTGCAAACCACAGACCTACACTATACAAAAAAAAAAAATCCAATTACGCTCATCAGGCATGTAACAGTTTAAGATAGCTTTCAGCACAGACATTTTTAAAAACTAAGTTTTGAAGTTGTGAATTTTTGTTTTTTAAAGCATCTAACTTTGAAATTTGGTACGTGCCAATAGATGCTAATACCAAGTGCTCCAGAAATAACAAATTATTTCATAACCAATTTATAGAACATAGGTAAAAATGGACTTCCAAAATCCAGTATTCAGAGGAAGAAAAGTACCATGTCAGACAGAAGAGCCTTGAAGTTCTGGATAGCTTCTTCTCGTTTGTGCTGTTCTCTCTCTCTGTCAATTTCTTTAGTTTGCTCAGAACGTGCTTTTTGAACTTCTCTTTCCCGTTCTCGAAGGCTTGCCTCAATGCGGGCTTGCCTTTCCAACTCTTTTTCTTTTTCTGAGTCTAAATTCTGTAAATATAAAAATACATTATCCTCCATACTTCATTAATTTTTTTTTCATAAGCTGGGCAATGGTGGCAACACACTTTTAAATCTTAGCACTTGGAGGCAGATAGATCTCTGAGGAAGGCCAGACTGGTCTACAGAGTAAGTCCCAGGACACCCAGAGCTAAACAGAGAAACCCTGGTTTGAAAAATAAAAACAAACAACAAAAACAACGAACCCTGTCAAAGGTGTGCAAATGTAATATTTCCCCAGAACATTTCTAAGTATGTCTTCCCAATCAATTATGAGATTCATAATTTCATCTTCCTAATCAACTATGAGAAAAATTCCACCCTAACATCAAATCAGCCTATACCCTTAAACAACATTAAGCAATGTAATATTCAAGGTATAGCAGCAGTAAGCATGACATGTACCTTAGCGATCTTCTCTATGTACTGTTTGAAAAGGTCTTCTCTCATTGACGAGCTATCCACCGCTTTGTATCGTGGGTCACTCTCTACTTTGTCTTTTACTTTGCTCCACCGAGACTGACTGTCCAAGTGATGATTAGATAGCAGTTCAAAGAAATCCGACTTAATCTATATTTTAAAACAAGAGCAGGATGATGCACTACAAGAATGTCTCCATGTCTAAATAGTTAACAACTCAACAACCTACTACACTACACAGACAACAGCATTTAGGATGCTTAGCTTCTGGGCATAGGACTGCCATGTTTTCCTGTGGAACATGAAATGGCCTGCAGAGTCTTAACAAGAGCCAGGGTTATGAAATGACAATAAAATAGTCTAACATGAACACGGTAATGATAATTCATTTTTAAAACTAGATGAATAATTTTTGTTCATTAAAATTAAGAGAAAAACTTAGAAGTCACTGAACACAAACAGCAAGTCTTCATTCATGACTTGCTGTCAAATGTCTAAAATAAAAGGATTGAAAACTTAAAACTTTTGCAGGGCAGTGGTGGCACACACCTTTAATCCCAGCACTCGGGAGGCAGAGGCAGGAGGATCTCTGTGAATTCCAGGCCAGCCTAATTTATAGAACGAGTTCTAGGACAACCAAAGCTACACAGAGAGAAACCCTATCTCAGAAGACAAAAAGAAAAAAAGGCAAAAAACAAAAAAATAAGAACACTTATATTTGCTTTTCAAAACACTATGTCTAAAACTATCTTCATAAGAAAATTAACTCTATAATTAGAACCATTAGTTTAAAGCAGCATCCTAGCATTTGTACTTTTTAATAAGAACACGAGCCTCTGTTCATTCTACTATACAGCTCAGAGTATACATGTTTGTCAAGTACTATCACCAAATTATGTCTCAAAGGCCCTGAGTAATACTAAACTGAGACCTCCACCCCAAGAGCACTCTTTTTAACAGGAAGGAACTGTGGGAGGCACTTGTTCTTATGAATCTCCACTGAGTCTTAAATGTTCATCATTTGAATTACTATGTATGGCTACAATAGACACACCCAAAGTCAGTCCACCAGCCACCCCCCCCTTTACCACCAGGACTGAATATTCTACCTTCCTGCGTGACCAAGGAATGAGGAATTAGAAATGAAATTAGAATCTAAGATTTGTGGCAAAAGAATCATGCGGTCTGCCTACTCTCATCATTAATTGCTCTAAGAACTGTACTTCCTCCTATCAGAGAATTACGGGAGGTTATGTTCTTTGTGAAAATCATTTGTAAATTTCTAAGACAAAGAATTTCTTCATCAGAAACATTTTTAAAAACCAGAGGTGCCAATGAGCTGTGAATCCTGTTATCAAACTTGGACCTTAACTTAGTTTGGATTAACAAGAAATGCTCATAAGCCCCATTTTTCAAGTATTAAAATATGTGATAACATGACTTTCCTACTCACCTTGCCAACTTTGTATCTAATAAATTGCAATTCCTAGGTGTATTTGATAACTAGAAGGCAAAATGTACACTAAATAACACATGTACTCTGTGTCAAAAAAGACATGTTCTAATCCAAGGGAATTTATATTAACTTAAAAGTCTTTAAATGTTAGATGTGAACTACATAGTTTTTAACGTGTGTGATATATAAACAACTACTACAGATAAGTTCTTAAAATCTTTCACTGTGGGCATTAGCCTGACAAGCTTGCTAAAGCTGATATGCATGAAAAGTAGACAATACCTTGAATAAATATGGCCCAAAATGAAATTTACTACCAGCTTAATTCATAGCCTTGCTGTTTTCTATCCTTAACCGTTGAGCGCGCGCGCGCGCACACACACACACAAAACAAAAACAAAAAACCACCACCACCAACAAAAAACAAAGAACCAAGCACCACATTTCTAGCAGGGTTACCTCCACTGCCTACAGCTTCAAATGTGTGGTTATAAAGAATGAAGAAGTTCCAGTAAATAAGCACATAAAAATAAAAAAAATTATATATTTAAAAAATTTAAAGTCAAAAGCAGCAACTTATGTGATTCTAAGTGAATATATAAAACATTTAATGCAGTTTTTATATACATGTTTTTCTACATGTTTAAGAAGCATAATTATTAAGTGAAGCTATTTAAAATAATTCCATAAAAACTGGTTTTGAAGCCCAATATATTAGATGATTAGAGTTCTGCTATTACTGTCGAAAGCTGTTTTGTCTATTACTCTACCTTAATTAAAAGAGGCTTTTTTTAACAACGAACTTTAGGATTCCTTCTCTAACAAGGTTTCTTAACAGAATTTTAGCCTCCCACAGGAAGCAGCAACTCTGAATGTCAGAGGCTGTTTTCCCCATCACAAAGCACGCCGGCCCCCTCAGGAGAGTGACTGTCTGACGGCTCCCACTCCACTGGTGCCGTCTCCCCACTGTTCTGCCTCCACAGTGATGCGCTCTCTGTTCCTGACATTGCTATCAAATGACATTTCAGATGCATTAATCTTTAATAACTGACCTTTAATTCTGATAAGCAGTAATTTATATGTAAGATAATTTTCTGAAAGATTAGAAACTTACTAAAATGGTATTTTTATAGAATACAAAGATTAAGAAGTTCTTTGAAATTCAAATGTTAGCATCTACAAGGACTTCTGAAAACTTGACACACTTTAGTTATTATGAAGCATGAAGCTCTAAAATCCAGGTCCAGTTTCCCAGACACTTCATTTAGCGCAATGCCAAATAGTATACTGAAGTTTCTAACATAAGCATGATGAAAACAAAATGATCATATATGTATATCAGTAATTATGCAAATTGAAAGAAAACACACATCCAATTGTTTATGTTTATAAACAAGGTTAGGAAACAGTGAATTCACTAGTCCTCACCCCATTAATCAGACCACTAGAACTACACCATCTTACCTTCTCACCTCTGGTCTTCGAATCTTCTTTTTCTTTCTTCCTTGCAGCTGCCACAAATTCATTAAACAACGCTTCTCTATCTTTCATCTTTTCAATTGCTTTGAATCTTGAATCTTTAGCATGCTTGGCAGCAAATTCACTAAAAGTAGCTCTGTAAGAAAATGGTCACCATTCTAACTTTAGTTGACTATTTCTGTCTCTAAAACAAGCATAAAAGGAACACACCACTTTTCTAGCAAGAATATATGCCATGATATGGAGGTCCCAAATCTGAGCAGTAACTCACAGGAAGGAACAGAAAGAGCCATTGACTGAAAATGTGTTGTGGTTGTGTACCATCAGCTCAGATTGGGAGAACAAGGCTTGCTTCAAACACAACGGGAAAGCTTATCTGACTAGACAGAGGACATGGAAAATCAGGTGACTACAGGTGACGTTAACAGTGAGTTACCTGAAAGGAGAGAATTCATGAGGTACAGCCTACTGCTACCCACCTTCACACAACCTCCCAAGGTGTAGAGCTCAAATTCATGTACAATACAGGGGCTAAAGAGGGAGAGGAAGAAGTCCTAGAGAAGTATTCCAGAAGACTCTCACCGAAGGAGAGTTCCCAATGTGGTTTCAAACACAAGCTCAAAGTTGAAAAGCAAGGCACAACTGTCATGAGTAAAGAAGCAGAGCTAGAAGAGATGGCCCAAGAGCACAAACTTAGTGCTCTTGCAGACGACCTGAGGTTAATTCCCAGAATCTACCTCAGATGGCTCACAACCACCTGTAATTCTACAGGGGAGCCAACACCCTTTCTGGTCTTCGCTGGTCTCTGCACTCAAACCCACACATAGACACATACACACGTTACTTAAAAATAAAAACTAAATTTTAAAAATAAAATGTGCAGAGATAATAGAGATTCAGATATGCTGAAAGAATGGTATCAAGCCAAGTCCACAAAAGATTTTCAAGGCAGACAGCTACATTGGCAGAAACCCAGCCTAATAAATTATAAAGTCAAACCTCAAGGGAACAGCCAGTAGCTACACTGTCTTCTTAGCAAAACTCTTCAGCAGAAGAGGGAAAAATCCAGTTTGTAACTATCCATAATGATAAATACTCAAAGATCACTAAACATAAAAAAAGTGTGTGTAGCTTAAGGAAAAACAAGCCCCAGATAGACATCCAGTTATTGTTCTAAGTAGTAAATATTTTCAAGCTATTAGAATTACACTAGAAAATGAAATTTAAACAACTGAAAATATGATCTTAATAAACAACAAGTTTCAACAGATAGGCTGGCCTCAAATTCATAAAGATCTACCACCTGCTCTGCCTCCAAGGTGCTGATTAAATGCATGTACACCCGGATCAGAAAAAAAATATTTACAACAAATTAAAACCATTAAGAAAGATTAACTGAGTATGTTTAACATTATAATGGACACGCCATAAAGATCACTTATGTGAACACTTATGTGAAAGTTAAAAATTATCTAATGGAGGGATGAGACAGAGAAATGAGTGGGAGTGGGAAGACAGGAACAGAGCATTAATACATCAGGCAGAGCCCAAAAGAGTCAAGAGGACATGACACACAAAGGCACAAAATTGCTAGCCAATTTCCAAAATTTGATTTAAACTGCCAATGTGTAATTCTAAAGGTGTAATTCCCTGCCAACCTCCAGAAGGTCAAATACAAACACAAGGGCTATCAGGCTAAATAATGATGGGTGCTTTAAAGAGATAAAGAGGTGGTTTCTATAAGCCAAGCAATCGTGAGATTCAATTGGGTCTGTCCATCTTTCTTAGTAGCAAATATTGAAAGGTGCAACTTTCCCATTGTTCTGGTTGCCAGACCTAAGTGTGCTTTTTTTTTACTGCCACTTTGGACTTCCTTACTATTCTCTAAAGAGCCTCTCTGTCACATGCTATAGTATCTCCCCAGTATCTGTCCTCCAAGCCTGCTCAAATGGCAAAGACCTTTTCATTTTCTTCTCCACTCTACTTCTCCAGGCAGTTGCTGAGACTGCCTGGTCTGCAGTGTTTGCAAAACCAAACTCCAATAAAACTATCCCCAAACTTCAATATTAGGAAAAAGGTAGTTTTTCCATTAATACAAAACATTCTTTGTAACACTTATACAATGAGATTTACCCCTATAATAAAATACTTTCATATTTAAAGGAAAAATAAGTCTTACTTACTCCCTTGGAAATCATTTTAATATAAAACTGAAATGCATTATCTTCTGTGTTAAGATATTGTGTTGTTTTAAATAGAATAAATTAAAAATCTTGCCTGAACAATTTGTGTGCAACTATAATAAAATTAAATTAAAATGAGCAAGTGTATCCCAGAAAAAGAGCCATATGTAGTCAATTTAAAATTCGTTATTTTTTTCATGACCTATCAAGTACTTTGTCTTACAATTTCAAACTAGAAAAATAAACCATTGCAATGCTTACACAATATTAGTGTAAAAACAAAGCTTAAAGGAATTTGAGACAGTTATGATAAATAAGATATACAGTATCTTCTACTCTAACAGACCATTTTGGGTTTTTTTGTTTGTTTTTTGCATGATTTATTTCTTAATTCTCAAAAACACTGTTTTAAAACAACAGATGGGGGAGGAATCCTTTGGGGAAATAGGTGGGTTGGTGGTAGAAAATAGAGAAGTATACTGGACAATAGAAACTACATGTGAAATTTTCATGATAAGATGAAACTTTTGTAAGTTAATATATATTATTTATTATGTTTTCATTCTTTTCCCCGTTGGAACAAACCACAGTATTCTACTACTAAAAAGTTTTTTATATTGGTCTTCTTCCAAAATAGTTCAATAAGTAATATTCTTTCATCTTTAAGTTGTTCTAGTTTTTTCTATATGCCTGATTAAAATGCTGTCAGGGTTAGATGTGTCAATGTGTCAACACAGCACACCTCACATACCCAACTTTCCCCACAAGAACCTGCACTGGACAGATCACTCTGGTAGTTTTATCTGCCCAAAAATCACACTGGAGGGAGCTATAATACAGTAAGATTTAATCAAATCTGTAAGAGCACCAATACTGTTGCCTTTGGACTTCTGATTATTCCAAGACCAATGAGGGGAATTTGGGGGGGGAGGGGTTCAGTTTATTTTTATATTATTATTGTATTTACGTGTGATTGATGTATGTATGGCTGGTTACAGGTGGAGGTCAGAGGAAATCTTGGTGGAATCAGTCTTCTCCTCTACCTTATGGGGGTTGTGGGACCCCAACTCAGATTGGCAGGCTTGTGCAGTGATTACCTTTACCTACTGAGCCACCTCACCAGCACCCAATAAGGAGTTTTAATAAAAATATTTTTATTAAAACATTTGAAAATAAGCTATAGACATAAGCCTTGACTTATGAAAATGTCAGCATATAGTTCCCTAGAGTAAAACCTTTTGAATTTCCACAATATTCCAAAGAAATTATAACCCTCTAGCTCTCTACTACCAATCCATATTCCAGTGGTCTCACATACCCCAAAATGTCTCTTGTAAGCCAGACATAACTACTGTGACCCATAATATCTGTTCTATGGAAAATCGCAAGCCCGTTTGTAGTATGAAACTCTATTATCCCCCAAGTGTTATACTCTTTAGAGCCACAAATACTCATTAGTTTTCTGTACTTTGTACAACATGACATTTCTTTTCACCTGCAGACTTTACGGTTACTTGTAAAAACAAAACAACTGCCTAACTAAGATAACCTCTCCTGGAGGCACCATGTAACCCAGAAACCCCCACAATTCTCCCCTCCAGTTTTAAAATCCCCCATGGAGCTGGAGTTGTAGCTCAGTGGAGTTGAAGCTCAGCCTTACATCTAAAGCTGTGTTCTGTTCTGTTTTATTTTTAAATATGTTGTCTTATATATAATAAATATGTCATATGTATATATATATTTCATATAATATATTCTGATCACAGTTTCCACTCTCCACTGGGTTCCATTCTTATTACCTTAAAATTTAAACACTTCCACAGCCAGGCATGGAGTACATGCTTATAGACTCAACACTTGGGAGGCTCAGGTACAAAGAACAGCTTGAGCCCAGCCGTCTGAAGCCATCTTAGGCAAAAAAAAGTTAAGTAACACTTCTCAGGAACAAAAATACCTCATGTGTTGTCATTCACAGCAAGCTAACACCATTACAGTCACAATTAAACCTCCTGTCTATACTGTTCTGAGCAATAGTGAACTGAGTAAAACGCCTGTCACCACCACCTAATTTGCTTGTGTTACTTTTCTTATCTATAAAATAGGTGTAACTTGACTACCCAAATCATTCCTTTGCACATACCTCTTGAATTCAAGGAGAAATGCACACGCAGATCTGACTGTAGTAAAAAACATACCTTGGATTAAACTTTGCTTCTTCCATCATTTTTTTGAAATCTTCCTTGGCTTGCATTATTTTGTTCTTCTTTTCCCTGCGTTCTTCCTCTGCTCTGGTCTTGACATACTGATCAAACACCTACCACAGAAGAAAAAGAAAGCAATTTGACAACTCAGTCTTTCTAATACAAAATTACAAAACAAAGTCTCCATTCAAACTGTAATAGGAACAATATACTAAGTATAAATAAGTAACAGATTATCTCCAGCAAGTCTCATTTTAAAGGTTCATTAAAATAGTATGCAAATACATGGCAATCCACTTAGCCTTCCAGAACAAAACAGAAAAAGAGAAACAAAGAAAACCCTTTATTTAACATTTTCCCCCAATGATATAATATGTATTTTAAATTTAAAACATGTACGTTACACCTTAGTCCTCTTGAAGGCAATCTAGAAAAGTCAGCAGCACAAAACCCATGATTTAATTCTCCTTCAATACTTAAATCTATTCTACATTGTTTTCCCTACCTATGATTGTACAGCTACGGTGATGAGCTAACTGAAATTTAAAATCTGGATCAACAAAGCTTTATTTGAACAGCTATACTCTATGGAGCATCTACACTAAAATAGATTCAGAGTTGCATCTGACAGCAAGCATATGGACCACAAAACCCCACATATTTATTATCTGACTTTAAGTTTGTGGATCCCTGTTCTAAAGAATAAAACAAGTCTCCTGTCTTTGGGCAGCACGCGAGACTAAGAACCTCAGTACTAAGGCACAACTCTCCCTGAGCTATGGAGGCTCAGGGTTACCGCTACCTCAATTAGCCTAATCTAAGTAATCTCTCACTGCCACGTGCAGAAGCTTGTTTTCTTGGGTGACTCTAAACCCACAAGGCAAAGGAAATAGCAAACACCAAATGTGCCTGCCTTATTCAAGGACTGTTGGTGTGGCTATAATGAACACAAGAGAAGAACTTCCAAAGGTACACAGGAGTGACTACATGTAAAAAAGTCCATGTCAAAAGAGTCTGTTTTATCTTAAATGAAATGAAATGGGATGCGTGAGACAAGTTTAAGAATAGCAATTTAATGTGATTTCTTTTACCTTAGATTACTCTGGCTAGTGTGTAGAAAACATTGATTATAAAAGAACTAGTAGTAGTAGAAAGAATAAAAAAAAGAAAGGAAGAAAGGGGAATATTGTGGAGGTTACAAGATCAATCTTAGTGGCTTAGATTAGGGTAGTGGGAAAAACAATGAGTGAGGTGGTAGAGTTACAGAATGTTTGGGAGATAGATTCATTGAATAGAACCAGGAAAAAATAAAAGACTCAAGTTCATGGCTACAATAACAGCACATGGAAAGAAGGAGCAACCAGTTGATGGCCAGTTCAAGTTTTAGACTCTGTCTAAAAAACAAAACAAAAAGCCAAGGCTGAGTTACAGACAATGATAGGGCCATTATCTGAGAAGAGAATGAGATGATCACATGTGAATAGTCTTAAACAGTTTAAAGGAAATACTTCAAAACAAAATTTAAAAACTACAAAGCTTAAAAATGAAGATGCAAACACACTTGGAAAGAGAAGTTGTTCTCTTGTAAGTATCAAAGCAGACACTACAAATATTCTCTATTAATGTTCATAAGTAGGTCTGCATGGAAAATGACAGAACTGCTGAGAACTATTCCAACCATTACACTATAAATATTCAAAATGAATAGCACTGTTAACAAAAGAAACTTCACAGCTCAAGTGTACTATGAGAATGTGATTCAAATACTCACCAACTTACAGGGATCACTGACCAGATGGTTCAGATAATTTAATAATTATATAAACTACAAGTATGCAATGCTTTAGAGCATGAAGCAATTACCATGAGGTAATACTATCATCTAATCATCATGGGAATGATAATTAGCAACAAGGTGACTACTTCATGCAACTCAGCAGAAACCTTGAGGAGACCATCATTTCCCTAGTTATGAGATAAGCAGTTTAACACATACTTAGACATGCACGTGTGGCATGCATGAGATACAAACATGCCAAGCACACAGTATTTGCATTGACATGTGGGCTAGGAAAGCAATAAACAGTGGTCATGTCTGCCGGGAATTACAAATGGGTGTTTTTCTTTTGCTTTTTTGTTGTTAAACTGTGTTTTGCTATTTTTTACTCTAAATTTACACCATTTGTACAAAATGATAAATGCATTAGAAATAACTTCATTAATTATGAGGCACAAGGACAACATGTTCATATAACAGTAGCAAAAGCTACTTTTTTTTTTAAAGAAGAAAAGCCTCCACAATGACCCATCCCTGGCTACGCACTGAAATGTGAAAGCATGTTGTGGAGTACTATTGAGAGAAACCCCGGTGGCTTAGTCTGAACGGTATGCTGCCGCCAGGTGTGCTGGGATGTGCGTTCACTCCACAAGAGAGAGCAGCGGCAAAAGGACAGCGAGGGCAGCCAGCCGGGGCACATCCTCTCAAAGCTCACGCATTCAATTACATGTCAACGACTAGTCTTTACTGTTGCATTTCCTTTTACCTGTTTTCTTTCTTTAGGATTGAGAAGCAAGTACCGAGGGTCAAATACTATCTTGTGCAACTCCTTCTCCCATGTTGAAAACGCAGACACCTTTAAAATAAAAAAGAAAGCACTTCCTCATAATTAACTCCAGTGCAGAAGGTCATAATTTTGCTTGAAATCTACAGGGCATCTGTTTACAAAGGAGCCATTAAAACCAGCGAAGTCTCCATCATAATAAATGATAAGCAGTGGGAGGCTAACAACAGCAAATTTCCACATTAATTGGCTTTGACCACTTCTTTGTCATAAAGAAATCACACACTCCACTGCTCATTAAAAATAACCACTACTGTGTGACATTTTAAACTTAATACATCAGAAAAAGCCTTGAAGATTTGCATTTTGATATCACATACTAACTGCAATATTGTGATTTAAAATAGAACAGTTCACTTTATTCAAACACATTTGTGAATACACTGAAAGGTTCTTTCTCAGTTAAGCTTTTAATATCATAAAGTATCAGTTCTTTCACCAAAAGTCATTCTGCAGATATTGTAAGAATTCATATACACCTTACCTATCCGAAGTAGTCCGCAATTCTGTAATGTTAATACTCATACATGTTACCAAAATCATATAACCCAACAAATGTTAAATGCTATTTGTTCTTAAGAGGACAGCACAATGTCACTTAGTCAAACATGATATGATAAGCCAAGGAAAAGGCCACTTCAAAAAGTGCACAGTAATTTACAGGTTCCCTTATCCTTCCCACCCCCATTTAATGAGCACTAACCTTAGACTTGACCTTTTAGCAAGACATATTTATATTACTTATATAAAACAGAAATATCTCCCCCAAAGATTGTTTTCTGACCCCTCTCTCTAGCAGCATGTCCTTGAACTGCTTCATTCGAGCCTCCAGAGGGACAATGGCCCTTTCTCGGGCAGCTTTAATTTCAGCCTCCATGGCAGCTTCTTTCTCTGAATCAATGTCTTTATTATCATCTCTCCTATAAAAAAAATAAACCATAAGGTGATATTAATACAACTAATACAAATCTTAACAAGTTCTTAAAATCAGTGGCATTTTCAAGGCACTACTAAGCAACATATTTTTGACAAAACAAATCATCCTGACGATCTCAAATAAACTACACAGCATAACTTTCATTCTAATAATAATAAAATTACACTGTATTTCAATTTCATTGCCACAATGGCTGTACTGGTTTTAAAGAGTATATATCCATATGTACATGTGTTAGATAGTTTTAATGTGCTGTTTCTCTCCTACTCCAGTTAATATATAAGGTGAACAAAAACTATGCTTACTAAAACTATGTTAGAATCAAATAGAATATATTTTTAGTTCTTGAAATGATATAGAAATAGCATTTCCCAATATATGTATTATAAATTTATAAAGTATTTTAAAATCAATTAAAAATTATAAAAAACTCTTAGTAATTTCAAATATTTAAGAACAACAAAATTAAATAAATTTTAAAAAGTTAAAAAAATATCTTCTAATTTGGTCAAGTATGTGAAACACTTTACCTACCCGACATTTTTATTACTCACTTCTGTGTGATTAAGCTGAAATCTAAGTTGAACGGCAGGTCTCAGAGAGTACCATGGGCACAAGAGTAGTTACATGGGAGTAGTAGGAATTAGAATGGTTCACCAATGACTTAACTTCTTGTTTATCCAAAAATGTACCTCAGGCTAAGGACAGGCCTAGTACTTATATGTACGCAAGAAGACTGTAAACATGAAATCAGGTCACTTCTCAAAACATATGCACTATGAAAAAGGCCTACATTTTTATAACTAATCCAAAAAAATAAATCAAATGTATTCAAATGTATTTGAACAGATCTTCCTTCTTAAATATGATCCACTAAGTATATTAATCTTATAAAATTGATTCGTCCTCCCTATACAGTTACTGAAAATTTAAAAGCACACTACAGGTAGCCCAAGAGCTACAAATGGAATTCAGACTAATAATAATATGAGAGGTAATTAGTAATTGGGGATTAAGAAATGCCTCAAGAGAAGTAGAAAACACAATCCATGACCTGCAGGTACTTAGTGAGATAGTCTGTGACCTAAGGCATGCACAAAATTAACAAGTAAAGCAATCTGCCAAGCATAATACCTCTTACTTTATTGAAAAACTACTTAAATAGTTAAAGGAGTTCAAAGACAGCTAAGAAGTATAATAAAACATCCTTTATAGAATTATACTAACTGTCACAATACAAACTATCACTATCTATCTCAATAAAATAAATAAAAGAAAAACTTAAGCCAGGAAAGTAGGCTTTTAGCTTTGTACCTAAATAGAGAAGCTCGGGCAATCCACATAAAGGACTTCTTTGACATTCTCCTGATAAAAGCAGTTAAAAACCTTACAAAGATGTCTATAAGAACAAACAATTAAAAACAACCCAAAACTTTAACATTACAAAAACATCTAAAATCATAGTACATAAACAGAATGAATACAATAATACATTTGGAATAATTAAAAAACAAATGTCTTATTCTACAATTTTTACAAAAAAACCATAAAAGTAGATAAGCATAACTAGTAAGAATACATTTGATTAAGAAAAACATCTATTGTGAAAATGAGAAGAGCTGCCTCAGTCGCAGATTATGGAAATTCTCTTTAATAAGACCTTAATTTAAGATTGTTGCCAATAAACAAACATGTATTAAGAAAGCACTCTTTATAGGAGTTGTTCTACTCATCTCCTTACCACGATCAGGCTGCAGCCAATCTGTGCTTTTTCGGTCAGTACTATTATCAACCAGTCCCTAATAATGACCTTAATCTTTATTATTTCCTGCAAAATAATAATCCCATTCGCATACACCCAGCGTCACTCTGCCAAAAGCAACGTCACCTCTTCCCCGCGGCAGAGGACTCCCCACAACAGTACTCCTACCCTGTCCAGTGTCTCTCAGTCCCTTCCAACTAACAAGAGCACTCCTAACAGGGTAATGGCCAGTCTCTAGGAACATGCAAGTCATAAGCTAAGTTTCTAGAAGAGGACATCCATTTAATGGTGTTTTTGTAGGTTGATATGAGAGAAATTTTATTTAATAATATGTAGACTACTAAAGTTTGCAAAAAATTAATCAATGAATTTGTAAATGTCAACTAGCTTCATAATACATATTTACATAACTAAATATTCTGAACTCTAACTGAAAGGACACCATCTCTACATTACAAAACAAAGCTAATTAATATCAGGTCCAAGAACGCAATTATGACTACTGTTTGTTTCCTAATCATATAAATAACACACATTACCTTCCAATCAGAAACTGATAACCTCATCAACTCTATACTGTCTATCTCCCTGGAAATGCATAAACTAGGTATTACTTACTTCCGCTTTTTTGCTTTAATAGGCTCATCTTCATTCATTTCTTCCATTAATTCTTGTTCTTCTTTAACTGTAAGACAAAAATTAATTAAGACACTGAATACACATAAGCAAGCAACTGATTTTTCAGCTACCAATTCATCTACTAATCATGATCGGAACATTCACTGTAATGCACGAAAACGCTGCAGTCTGCAGTCATTTCACTCACTTGCACTCATTGAGAACTGCCACTTTTGGATCGAAAGCATTGTTGGAGCCGGGTGTCCTAACAAAGACATTTCAAACACTGTTATCAACACTTAAACATACATATTGACAAGCTTTTTAAAAAACACAGTCACTCTTTTATCAAACACTAAGTATGACAATTATATATTTATCTTCCCTTCAAAATGAAATATCAATTTATTTCAATGTTTCCTGCCCAGCCCTTAACTTAAAATGTGCAAGTAAAACTTCCCACTTTTAAGTTTATGAATAATTAAAACTCCCAATTCATAGGACAGATGCATACTTATGTGAAAATCTGACTCAAATATAAAGAAAATGTTTCAAAAAAAAAAAAAAAAGGCAGAAGCAAATCTCATACTTTCTTAGCACCATTCACTCTGATTATGAAGCTTCATCACCACACCTACAAAATAAACATTGCTGAAGGTGGGAGAAGCGGCACTGGGCGCCAGACAGGCAGTCACACTCATCCGCAGAGCACACCTACACTCTAAGAGCTTGGTCACTTCAAAGACCGTATCAACATTTGTCACATAAGAAGTATTAAATGATGTTATTTACCATGTTTCTACATTATAAATGAATGAGTTCCATAAAGATAAACTGATTAAACATAATAAAAATTCTGAACTGACCTTAAAAAATATGTAACAAAGTTATACATAAAATGTTTTTGTACCCAATATTCAGAAAAGGCAGTAGATTTAAATTTTTTTCTTAGAAGTTAAAGATTTCTATATTCAAGAAGAAAGCTACCATCTAGTTCTCAGCTGGTCTGCAACTCACTAAGCAGACCAGACTGGCCTGGATCACAGAGACCCACCTGCCTCTGCCTCCCAAGTGCTGGGATTAAAAGTATATGACACCACACTCCACAAGATTCATTTTTTTATAGTTTTATAATATTTTGCATTTTGTAGACTATAAAATCTTAGTAAGTAAAATGTAAAAATATTCTGCACAATTTGATTATTGCAAAATATATCACTAGTAACAAAAAGTGGTAAAAGGCTATATCTAAGGATTGTTTCAGTAGCATTAATAAGCATCAAGCCAACAGCAACAGTTCCAACATCCAGACTAACTGAAAAATATTAGCAAAGTTAAAAATGTTTTACAAAATAAAACCATATCCAATTTTTTTTTACATTTTTCACATTTCTTATTTTATTCAAGCCAGAATATAGCAGGCTCTTTAAAAAATTAAACATTCTAAATGGCCTTTATACTCTCCATCTAATAGTCAAAGGGGTTAAATCTAGGATGAATTCCTAATTTAAAACTTACTTAGCTTCTTCATGTCTTCCAATCCTTTTTTATGAGGGGGCTCTTGAATAATTTTGTCAACATCTGCCCTTCCAATCAAATCATCAGGTCGGTCCCACATAGAAAGACGAGTGGTGGGATTGTAAAAGAAGACCCGTTCATCACCAGTCCAAACAACACACCTAACATAGTATAAAATATCATTATCCTGTGTTACAAAATATACTTTGATAGCTAAGTCTTTTTATGTTAACCCTAAGAAGATAGTAAAAAAGCAGAGTAGTAAAGCAGGTAGTAAAAAAAGCAGCGTTTCTAATTAATTGTTTTCATAATGGCTTTCAGAACAAAAGAGAGCTGACTGGCTAAAGAAGAGCAAATCAATTTGTGGTCAGAGTTTACAATGATTAGGAACTGAATTCAGCACACTCACTCTGATAGCACTAAATTTTAAACTAAAGTATAAGTTCAAAGGCAAGAGAAACACTATTAAAAACTCTATAGCTTAAAAAGCGAACAAGTTTGTAGTATTTCTTAACCTCTTAGCCATCTCTCCAGCCCATTCATAGTATTTAATAAGCCAACACTACTCATCAAATGTGAACATGATCTAATTATAAAAGATAGAAAGTATAAAGGAAGGAAGGACTGCACCAGAACCCTGTGAAACACTGCAGTCCACTACTCCCAAGTTTACAACTAGAAAACTCGTATTAAATACAGTTAAGTCAAAATTTACAGCAGCAACCAGAAGGAAGTAAATGCTTAGTTCTGCCCCTTCACAGGTTCCAGTCTGATGGTGGTTCTTACTGAAACAGACAGTTCAAAGTCCAAAGGTAAACAGATCTCCATGCCCAATCAAAAATTAATCAACACTGTGAAGCTCAAGGTAACCTAGATAACTGAAATGAGCAAAGGATCCTATGTTGACATAATCAGAGATTCCAAAGTAACAACTCAGCTTCATGAGATAAAGAAAAACACACCTGAAAGAATGCAAAGACAGCAGTTTTCAGAATAGAAACAATTTAAAAGATAAACAGGAAATTTAGAACCATAAAATAACTGATATTGGGGGTTGGAGAGATGGCTCAGCAATTGCTCACACTGGCTTCCAGAGGCACCTGTCTCAACGCCCAGCACCCACATAGAGCTCACACTGTAACTCCATTTCTAATGGACCCAATAGACTTCTGGACCCCCTAGGCACCTGCACATACATTGTGTCTGCATTAACATACATGAAGGCAAAAGACCTGCACACATAAAATAAATTATTCCAAAGTATTCCAAATAGACACAGACAGCAGACGGAATGACACATAGCTCAGGAAACTGCAAACAAAATAACTTTAAGAAAATCTGGCTAGACACAAAGGAGCAGCTGTAAATAAAAAAACAGGACAAAAATTCTGACAGCAACTAGAGGTGGAGGAAGAGAATGATATAATTTGCATGAGCCAACTCTATTTCTTATATTTGACTCAGCTATTTCACATAGAAGAATTAACACAGCAGAAACAGAATACCATGTTCACAAATGCCAGGAACAAACAAACCAGAAGCACACCCACACTCACACACACAAAACTCAACCTTACCAATCCACCTGTAGGAAAATTACACATTGTAATACAAAACTATTCTATCACAAAGATGTACATATCCTAAATATAACTGATTATGTCTGAGACATATTTAGTTGAAAAAAAAAAACCCCACAGAAATATACACTTTAAAATACATTTTATAATGTTCCCAACACACCCAGGTATACCAAACACAATAGAGTAGTTGGTCCAGGAAAGTGTGTGGTGTACCAAACACAGGTTTGATATAGGTCAAATTCCATAATTTTAATCTTTATACACACTTTCTTAACACGTCTTTGTTTTTTGTTTTTCTCTATGTAAGAGGCCTGGCTGGCTCAGAACTGACTCTGCAGACCAGGCCAGCCTCCAACTCACATCTGCTTACCCCTGCCTCCTAAATGCTGGGATTAAAGGCACACACCACCACTATCACCACCAGGCTTCAGATGCTCTTTTTAAATGAATTCAGTTTTCTAACTGTCTAGACTGCTATACATAACTATAAAACATAGCAGCCTTCCCCTCCACTCCCAATTTCAAGCTAACCACCTCTTTTAAGCAGAAGAGCTCCTCGGACCTACTTCAACTTTGGGCAGCACTTGGATGCCAACACAGCAAAGAGGTGCAGGGTATCTTTCTGGGCTAGGCAGTCAACTAGAGAAATGCTGATCTTGTGGGAAAGCAACACTGACTATGGGAGTGTCAGATGTTCTTGCTTATAAAATACTGCCTGGTGGATACATGAAAGATTCAAACAGGCAGTCTGGCACCAAACTGGAACTTGCTACTATCTAGGCTTACATAGAGGAGTGCACGAGAGAGGCAAATCTAGGTTAAAGGGAACCAAAAAACATAGGTATGAAACCAGGTAGAATAACTAAAACATATATCAAATTTAGAAGAAATGCTACAGTTGACAAGTGCAACATGAATAAATTAAATAAAAACCCTTTAAAGGATCAAAGTGCACCAAACCCATAGATGGCTCATAAACCTTTAGTATAAGACTTTCTAAGATGATATTCTGGATGGAATTAAGATGGTCATTATTGTTACTTAGCAACAAGGAGGCCCGAAGGGTGGGTGGTATGTAGGATATGTATGCACTGAATGGCCTAAAAGGCTGGAACTGGGAATAGGACAGATAGATGTCCGTGGGTGGCCTGTGGTGACAATCCACACAAGGTAGTGGCTCTCAACCTTCCTAATGCTGCAGCCCTTTATACAGCTCCTCTTATTGTGGTGAGCCGCAACCATCAAATTATTTTCATTATTACTTCATAACTAGAACTTTGCTAATGTTATGAACTGTATATGCAGGATACTACACAACCCCTGTGAAAGGGTCATTTGACCCCAAAGGGGTCATGAACCACAGGCTGAAATTTGCTGACTCAAGGGATGCATTAGACTGCTGATGTGAAAGTCTGAGCAGATGTGATGGTGAAGTCACAGGCCCAGAAATCCTACACCCTCACCCATTCCCTAGCTTTTAGATCTGCCTTGCTGAGGCTATCATATTGGGAAGACCTCTTCAGGCCCTCTTCACCCTCAAGCCACAACCCCTCTTAACTTAGGTGAATGGGGGGGAGAGGAGAGGGAGGGGAGAATCCACAGATAAAAACCATAAGAAAAACAGTTAAGGGCTTGGAAGGACGACTAAATCCAAAAGTCTAGACATACAAATTACAACTGGTCTAGAACAGGAAAAACAAGCAATAATTATACAAAGTTTAAAAGAATGTTAAGCTATTCTAAGGAGAGTCCATATGTGAAACAAGAAACCCCAAACAGAGAATGAGGTGTGAAATTGCTTACCAGTTTTTCATGAACAAAAAGAAATAAAGCTTAGGAGTTGTGTATTAAATATAGATCATTTTCATAAACATGACTTTGTATCAGATCAACATTTTACATAATTATTTTTAAACAAGTTTCTTATCAAGTTATCAAGTTAGTGAAATACATACATAGAAAATCATACAACCATACAACCATGTGTAGTGATATTTCCTACACATAAAATCAACTAGACAAGTTTAAACTGTCTAAGCAATTATATTAGCGGTAGAATTGGTACTGACATTGTGACTTGTGTGAGAAATGCAAATTGTAATTATGCTGCCATTATTGAGAAACAGCCATTTTCACAGAAAAAAAAAGAAACTCAAGTAAGATGTAAGACAGATGATGTAGTTCAGAAAAATGGCACTATAAGCCTGAATGGCACAAATGGCATGAAGTCTTATTGTACCTTTAAATGAGAGTCTACCATCTAAATCTACCACATTATTTTTAAAATTGTAAGAATCCAATAGCAACACTATTCCTAGACTCAACACTGTGACGGATAAATCCAACTTCTCATAAAAAGGAACTATTTTTTCTCCTTGGAAAAATAACTTAGTCCAAAACTGGAAATACAGGACAAGCCTCAACCTCTTGTCACAAAGAAAAAGAAAATGAAAATCATAACAAGATGAGGACTGAATCTTGTAAGAGCCAGAGATGAGACAATAGAACAACAGTTACCTCTACCAGGCAGAAACATACAGACATTTGGTAAGTCCTTTCTAATACAATCTGCCCCTTTAAAATGCCAATGCTGGGGAAGGTATCTCTCCACAAATATTCAATTAATAAAGTAAAAAAGAGTTACTACAAGGACATACCACTGTCAATCCTTAATAATTTATAGGATCTAGTCTAGGGATGTGCCACCTTGCACTAGGCACATGCTGAGCACATAACTTCTGTAGAGAAATGTGCATGGTAGGGTATTGAGGAACAAACCTGACACTTATCTACTACAAACTATTAATATTCTCCAAATTGTAACAACCAAAATGTCTCCAACACAGCAGGTATAAAGTAAAATTATGAATCTAGACATAAAAAATGATCTGATTTTCAGTAACAGATACTAACATAACACACACAAACAACTAGAAGCCTTTTGAGTAAACTATCTTATTAGAAAGATCAAACTTTTACATTATATCCAATCACACTGAAGGTCTTCTTGCTATTTTTGTGGGAAATCCAGAAACAAACGAACCTACTCAAAATTACTTCAGGCATGGCTGTTGCAGGATACTTGATCTCTTTGTGAACTCTGAGATTATGAATTGGAAAAACATGTTTATAGTTATGGTGTGGCTCAACCCTAGCACACCTCTTTAAATGGAAGAATTTTCTATTTATTGTAAACAGGCACTTGTAGTATAGTTTAAAGCACACACTTTTAATCAAAGAGTGTTCTACACAGGATTAAAATACAGTTAACCTAGGTAAAGAGGCAGAGCAAACAACCACATTGACAAAAAGTGAATACGGGAGGATGGATAGAGAGACACACAAGTAGAAAGGAAGGACACTGAGTTGAAAGGTATTTAAGACAGGGTAAAGAAAAAGGGCTTTTTCCTTCTTGAATGTGAGTGGAGTAAGAAGGGCTTTTCCTTCTGGGACACTGTTGGCTGAGTAGGAAGCTCAGCTGCCTCTCTGAGCCTTCATTGATAAAAAGGAAAAAACGGGGAAATAAAATAGGGGAATGCACTGGGGAGCTAGGGGGTGCAAAGAGGGACAGGGACAAAAACAGCAAACACAAGTTGGGAAGGACTCAATATAACAGTACAAAGCTTCAAGAACAAACAAGTCATTGTCGTATGGCTAAAGTGTGAGAAGGAACAGAAGAGACACTAATGTGGCAGAGTTAAAAAAAAAAAAAAATAGAGAGAGAACAAGCCCTAGAAGAAAAGAGTAAGTAGATTCTTACCCATAATTGGGTAAGAAATCATAATTTTAAAGTTGTGTAATAATCACAGTGAAAGCCTACATCTATGTTTATTTATATGTATATAATAATAAATTTAAAACAGTAAACAATAAAAAGTAAGTTCAACCAGAGCTCACCAATTCGCCCAGACTGCCTGGTCAGCAAGCCTCCCAAGGACCAAGATCATGGGTGCACACAGCTGTACCTGAATTCATTTTGTTGATGTTTTTTACTTAAAAAAAAAAACGCACGCTGAAGATTGAGCTCAGTTCCCCATGTAGCAAGTTCTCTGCTGGCTAAGCTGTCTCCTAGGCCCCTATTTACTTAGGTTTTGGAGACTGGATTGTGCTTTGTAGTCCAGGCTGGCCTCAAGTGCACAATCATCCTGTCTCGGCCTCCTAAAATTACAGGCACATACCATCATGCCAAGCTTGTTTTGCTTTTGAGACAATCTGGCTACATTGCACAGGCTGGACTCAAATTCCAGGCCTCAAGCCACCCTGCTCTGCCTTCTAAGTAGCTGGGATCACATGTGTGCACCATTGTGCACAACTTCCTGCTCGATATCTTCTGTCATTTCTGTTAGAAAGAAAGCCCATGTCTTGAAGTCCACACCAAAAAAAACATAAAAACCAACAACAACAACAACAAAAAACCCAACAATGAACTGGTGCCAGGAAATCATTCCAAAGTACAGGAGGACATACTTCCCCCACCAGTGTCCCTTCTGCTTTCCTCTCCTCCTGGGCAGCATTGGGGCTCAGTTGGTAAAGTTGAGCCTTCCCACGGGGAAGAGAGTTTCTTTCTGACATCTGTCCCTGCCAGGCTGGAAGACTGCCAGGGAAGATCTGCCTATACCTTCACCCTGAAGTAAGGAAATGCTAACAGTCCTCCCATGCACCCATCAGCTGGAGAGTGAACCTTGTACTTAACAGAGGTACCAGGGCATGGTGGCAAGTGTTTGTGATCCCTGCACTTGGGAGGCTGGGGCAGATAGACTGCCACAGATTTGAGAGCAGCCTGAGCTACAGAATGAGACCTATCTCAAAAGAAAAAACTTAGGAGGGGGCTTCAAGATGGTTCAGTGAGTAAAGGTACTTGCTGCCCTGCCCGGGGACTTGACTTCAATCTCCAGGACCGTTGAAGGCTGCTCTTTGACATAGCTGCAGCCCTCTTTGTATTCAGCTTCCATTCTGTGTATAAGGTGCAATTAAGTTCAAAATTTTAAACTTTTCAACTGTTTCCTAGGAGCAGTTATTCACGGCTGACACTAATAAACCCTGCCAGGCGGTCAAAAAAACAAAAACAAAAAAAGTAAGTTCAAGCTCTCACAGTGGTTCAAATACCTAATTAGGAAAAATTAGTATCACTACAGGACCATGAAGAAAGAAAATTATTTGATGATAATTACGGGAAACACTTGTGGCAAATGAATTTTAGGTCTGAACGCCCCAATTATAACAAACACGAATCAAAATATCCAATAGTTAAAAAAATATATCTGACTTCTACTTTTACAATTTTTTTTCTACACTAAACTCATTTATGTAACCAGGTATAATAAAAAAATAAAACTGATCAGTTAAGTACATACCACGGAGTACCAGGAATAGGAGTAGTTGCTACTGGCTTTGCCTTCTGGGCAGCCTTTTCTTCTTCAGTCATCTCTTCTTCTTTGGGCTCCTATGGGAAGCAATAGAATATTTAATTAATAGCACAATACAAATGAAAAATAAACTATCATTACAAATACCTCAAATGAAAACCAACCTAAGATCTCTTGTAAGAACTGCAAAGGAGAGATTCTGAGTAGGAATATCTAAAAAGTCCTACATCCTTGCCCTACATTAAGAGCTGAATAACATATCACTAGAAACAAGCAGGAGCAAGTGGCCCTATCTCAGACCTGCTGGCTGTATGCTTAAAACAGAAATAACCAGAGTAGAGAAAATTAAGAGATCTCTTCCTTTAACGTGGTTTCTTACTTCTGCTAACTTTTGTAGTACTGAAACATGGCTGTACATCTTAGAGAAAAAAGCAGCTCTCAAAAATCAGAACCCAGTGTTACAAAGGGCCCATTCCACACTGACATGGGACAGTGGAGAAAGCAGATGAAATATACTCATCATTACCTAAATAGTAAGTTGCATTTCTAACTTTAACCCAAACTAGTCTGCAAGCCAAGAGTTTGGAGATTAGGCCCAACCGCTGGCTCAAGACCCTTTCTTTCAATGGACCTCAATTAAGTATAAAAAGTAAGGGGCTAGAGAAACAGCTCAGCTGTTAGAGATGTGCACTGTTCTTCTTGGGGACCCAAGTTCAGTTCCCAGTTCCCATATCAAGCAATTAATAACTGCCTGTAACTGAGCTCCAGGGGATCTGATAACCTCTTCTGGCCTCCAGAAGTACCCACAAATACATGCAACACACACACACACACTTTAAAATAAAAAATACAATCTTAAAACAAAAATTACACACACACAAAATTAATAAAACATTCCAAAGAAAAAGTATTAGGAACTCAAAGAATTTCAAAATTTCAGATGTCAAATTTACAACTATTTAATATACAGCAAATACATGTCCTATGTAAACACTACTAAGCAAGTCAGATTGGCCCCCAAGTTAGCATGTGTTGGCCCTTTACCTCCTTTATCTCCTTTATGGGCTCTTCCTTAGGATCTTCCTCCTCTGTGTCCATTGGCAATGGTTCTTCAGATGCCTCCTTAATTGGCTCTTTAATCTTCTCATCTAGTTTTTCTGTTAAAAAACTAAGACGATGTCATTCAACAGTTTCACTGCCATTTTTAAAAGAACTTGCACAAATAGCAGTTGAGATATCCTATTTCTAAATGTTAACCATAAATATAAAATGCCTTTCTTGGTACTGTCACTAATATAGTTAGAACATTCTTTAACCTACTCACTTCAAGAGAACATACTCTTAGATCACATGTCTCATGTGCAGCCTCCATCCACAACACTGAACTATGTAGAGAGCAGGGAATCAACACAGAACATTGAGTCTGCCCCACACTAGACCTCAAAGACCTAAATTTTCTTGATTGGCGTTATCAGTCTCCATAAAGACAATATAATGATGCAATGCCTAGTAACTGTAAAATGTGCAATATACACGAGCATTTGAAAACTATTCTTTAGCTTACAAAGTACGAATTTCAAATAGCATTCTACTTATTATAGTTCATACTATGTCCTGAGTCACAAAACAACTATACCTTTTTCCTTCAGTTCCTGAGGCTTTTCCCATGTTGACTCTAGCGTTCTGTTATTATAATAGTATGTTTTTCCATCTGCTGTTTTATACTCAGTCCACTCAGAAACTGCTGTTGCTCCAGCTAAGGTAGCAGGTGAAGCTGCAATAGCAACCTGGGGATGTATCATGGGTACTATAGGAGGGGCCATTCCTGGTAGTACACCTAAAAAAAGAATAATAAAGAGTTAGATCCAAGTATTAAATTATAATATAAAACCACGAGCTAAATCCTAGTAAATATTAACATACTAGGAACACAAGAATAGTATATAAAAGGTGATATAAATACTATTGATTCTATTTCCTTGGTCTTTTGATTCTAAAGGCTAAATTCAATTGGATGGGGAAACTGGATCCAAGAAATACCTTAAGAACAGTCAAAAGTTTAGGTGTCCTCTGTGACAATGTTTAAATACCACGATATACTAAGAAAAGAAGCACTTTTTTTCTTGGTTGTCCTGGACTTGCTTTGTAGACCGGGCTGGCCAAAACGCAAAGCAATCCACCTGCTTCTGCCTCCCTGAGTGCTGGGATTAAAGTGTGTGCCACTACACCTGACCAGAAGTATACTTTTTTTAAGTTCTTAAATTCTAAAGAAATGGTAACATTCACTGAGTATGATTTCTAACAGAAACTTATTTTCTTCTTCTGAAATAATTTACAGGGTCAGAATAAAAGTTCTAAGTTTTTATGCAAAACAACTGTTACAAATTCCAAATGATAAATCATGTGAACTATGAGATTACTCTTCCCTTAAAATGGCAGAGACTCTATTTTAAAAGACAAGCCACGATTTTTCTATAAGGTCAAATAAGCTGTTTTATTTAAAATACTGTTAATATGAGGATACAAAAATCCAAACAGAAAAGACAATCCTAGAATCTAGGTTCCAGGCAGTCTTATTTTGGTAACTTTAAAATGCAAATGTATGCTATATACAAATATCACACGCACATGGTCACTTGCATGCAAGCGTAATCACATCATTTTACACATGGAAATGACATTTTATATTTAACTTAAAAACATACATCAAAAATAAAATTAAATGTTATGAATATGAGAATGAAGTTGTTTACACTTATTACATAAATTAAGATATATAAAGTGATCTGACCTCATTTGCTTTTGTGAACCAAAGAAGCTAATACTACAGGCAATTGGGAAATTAAGTGTTGGCCAAATATGACAACTGCATTTAATCTGCTCATTAAAAAGAAAAATATTTTTAAAGCTCCACTCACTGGGGAAAAATAAATAAAAGGATAAACAACAACATTCACTACCATGCCAACTTACAGACAAAACAAACTAAGATGGTTTTAAAATTACCGGTCTTGGTGGTAGCGACTGTCTTTACATACGGGCAGCTGACTATTTGCATCATTGCTACACCTGTAAAATGGATAAGCAAGCATTGGTTGGAAAGCTGCCATTGTATGTCGGCTACCACTGGGATTCAAGGAAATAATTTACCACTACAATTTAGAATCTATTTCCAATGAGAAAGACCAAGAATGGAATAAAATAGTTTGACATTTTGTGGGAAATAGTGCCAAATCCAGTGATACTACTTCTGATCTATTACACAGTTACCTACCAGCTCTCATGTTTGAAGGAGCCTCAAAGTTTAAAGTCAACAAAAGAAAACCCCTTTGTTACACATTAATAAATTCTCATGTGGGACCTTTTCCCACCAGACATTAAACCCAGCTGTGGATGATTACACGCCAGCAGAAAGCACTGAGGACACGCAGCACTGTCTCATTTGAGACTATGTGCTGGGGCTGGACATTAGGGCACAACTAGGCAAAAACAGAAAGAAGCAGACAGGGAAGAGAGGCAGGGGAGTAAGAAAGTCAGGCATAAAATGAGTTCAAATATTCCACTGTAAACAACAGTTAAAATAAAAGCATAGACGGAGAGAGAAGCATTCATCTAAAGTCAAAATATCTGTTGAGGGCCCACTACATGGGATGGCACGAACATAGAACACTGTGGAAACAGGCTGAACCTACACCTTGTCCCCTTTGACCTTCTTAGTTACTGTCTGCCCACAGCTGCAGAAACCTCTATTACTTAGGCTGGTTACAGTAGCACTTGTATTAAGGAACAGATATTACGTACAGTTTTGAGAAGGATGAAGACTCATCATGATGCATTAGAATGATGGTAAAAGAATGAAAAGAAAAGCTGGAAAACTGAGGAAATTCAAAATTGAATGTGAATATTAAAATGTTTTAAAAGTCTAAAGACTACAGGGAAAATATTTTTTTTTGTACCTGGAAAAAAACTTAGTTTGGCACTGCAAATTTTAAAAATGTAAAATACTGTAATAAAAATAAACTTTCCCTTTGAAAGATGGGAAAAGAAGTCTCTCTGGATTCAGAAAGTAAAATCAAAATTAAAAGTCTGTGTTTTCAAAACTTTAAATGATATTCACATACACACACACACACACACAAAAGCACCAGACTTTGAATGGTCTTTCATTTCTTTACCATTTCATATAAGGAATACTAACACTAAGCTTTCTACTCACTTTAAACCAAGTAAAATCCTTGAATTATAAAAGCATGCTGAGTGAAGAAAGCTGTATGTATAGCTTTATTTCCCTAATGTTGAAACAAAGCAAAGAAAAATTCATTTCATTAAAGAAATTACAGACTGTAAGTGTAAGTTAATAAATACTGCCATCTACAGGATCACACACCTATTAAACTACCACTTTCCTTAGAATACAACTTTATTCCTAAGTCTATTTTCCTAAACTAGCCTACTGCCAATGATAAAATCAACTGGGCCAACTTGCATTTCTTCACCTGACTATCAACATGTGTTTCTTCTCAAACTAAACAGATAAATCTAAGGTTTTGCCTGAAGATATTACAAGTATATTATGAATACTCACAAAATAACTACATACCTAAAATACTAACTTTTTTTAAAAAGGGGACGTTTTTGTCCAATTTTTCTACAAATTATGCTGTTCTCAAATTATGCTCTATTAGGAAATTAGAAAATTTTATTCTTAAAATTGCAAGTAGGATTTCAGTTTTAGAAACAGATACCTCTAGTCCTAATTCATTAACATCCTTAAGTTAAACCTTTTTCTTTTATTTCATCTAATTCTTCCCCTACTTTCCTTCACTTTATTTATCTCTTAATCATCCTCATTACAACTATACAATGCTATTTCAAATAGAATTTCAAGCTGCAATATAAGTAACATACAAATAAATCCTTCTAATTGACCTTAGTGCAGAGTTGACATAAAGGAGGAGGAAAGGTGGGATCTAATTGTACATAGTGTCAGAAAAAAATCTGGGAAGGAGAAATTAAGCATTTTGTCTTTTTCACTAAAACACCTTGTAGAACTAAGTAAAAAGGGTAATGAGAAAAATAAATGAACAGTGAATCAGAAATGCTGCAGTACTAACAAATATTACTATTACTTTCTATAAGACACTCTTCACAAAACCTTGGTAGTTTAAACAGCCCAACTACTACCCAGCTGGAATTTTCCTGGGCTGGCAGTCCAGCCTGAGAGCACAACACTTGCATAGCCTGCACAAGTCACTGACTACACACACACACACACACACACACACACAGAGAGAGAGAGAGAGAGAGAGGGAGAAAGAGAGAGAGAGAGAGAAAGGGGTCTTCTAGTTAACCTACAAAATGTCATTAGTGACTGCCATTTATTAAGTGTCTTTTACTGCCAAATTTTCCAAGTATCATCTTCATTTTGTGGTCACCACTTTCTAAATTTTTAGAAAGTGAAGTATGAAAATGAAGAATTTGACAAATTTCCACCTTCCACAAAAATTTTGCTAACATGTACCTTCTGCCTTTTTCTCTGTTCCTAGTAAAAATATGTAGGACCAATTAATTAAACATCCTTTCAGAAGACTATGGTCTTTCAAAATATCTTTATAGCATCATCATGCTACCTCTCAGTCTGTTCTCTTCAAAAACCAAAAACAACCAAACAGCTCAGCACCTTCATACTCAAATCCTAGAACTGGCCCTGACACTGACCTTAACCGTAAAGCAGACCACCATTTCAAGGTTTGAAAACTCAAGACGAGTGAATTCTAGGTTATGCTGGGCTACACATCAAGACACTCACTACTCATCAGCATAATGAAATTTTCAAAAAGAGGTTTTGACAAAAGATGAAAAATACTCAGCTTGTCTTAAATATAACTCAAGAAATAAAATTAATCCTTAGTACAAAACAACTTGTTTTTCTTATTTTTAAGTGACTAGAGGTTGTAACTTTCACATATAGAGCATTTCTATCAGTAATGTATAAGATTTTTTAATCGAATAAAAAAATACCAGTTCTTAAATTTTTGGTTCTTGCAAATGTTTAATATTTACATGTACTTATATCACACCTCTAACTTTAACAAAGAACCCTGCACAATAAATGGCAGTAGCCTTAGGAAGAATGTGAAAGTTAGAAATACGCCAGGGTTCTCTTCATCCTTACCACAAACTAGCCTTGTAACATTTGTCTACAGTAACAATATGTTCAACTACAATACATAAAGAATAAATCATGAACCAAAGATTAAATACATACATTTGAAAATAGCAAATGCACTCTGATCAGGATGCCCAACACCACTATTATGTAATCCCTAGACTTCTCCACAAATCTTTTAGCTCCTTCTCTAGTCTTCCTAATTTCCTATACACGTACAAATATCCTCTAACAGACTTTTAAATAATGCACGTTATACTTTACTTCACAAATGTTGCAAAGAAACCTTCTGATTTCTATCTTACATCAATCTGTTCACAAGTAAGTGGCTCCTGTTTTTCTTCCCATACAACATAATTCTTAAGAGCTTAGTACTTGCATCTGGAGGGTATCAGATCAAATCTAACACCATCACTTAGCTAGCTGACATTGGACAACTAATCTAACCTGTTTGCATATCTACCTAAGATGGCTGTAAAAACATGGTACTCAAAAACGGAATGCATACCATGTGCTAGAACAATATACTGTTTATATTATTCAACCTATGCTAGCTGTTATAGCTCATAATTTATCAACTTCACAAATTCAATCCCTTTAAAAACTACATTTAGAACAAACTTAAAAAAAAATTTATTCCCTGAAGCTATTACCCAAAATAAGTGTAGTTTTAAATGTGACTCTAATTTTAAGACATGTAAACAACAACAAAAAAGGACATTTACCAAAACTTAAGAAAAAAATATTGCAGCTAGCCATGAATCTTCCAAAAACATTTCAAGCAGATGAGATTCAAGGCAAATTTCAAATGCAACAGACACATGAGAACAACAAACTGACGATGTGAAAACAGCTAGAAAAACAAGTGTAATCTGTTGTTTACCTGGAAGTGGGATTGGCATGCCAGGAAGGGGAACACGAAATGGAGGCACCATTACTGGTGGGAAAGCAGGTATTGCTGCTGCTGGCTGAGGTACTGAGTGAGGAACGGCAGGAGGTAACGTCTGTGGGTGCGGCTGGGGTACAGTTTGCACAGGTGTGGCTGTAGGAGCAGGAGCTGACACACTAACTGTAGGCGTGGCAACTGAAACAGCAGAACTTGGGGTCTGGTCTTGTGTTGTGGGTGCTGACAAAAGAGAAAACAACATGTATCACTCCTTCACGAACGTTTTTTCTGTATTCATCCACCACTCACTCACTATTAAAGGCCCATCATCCCATGCACTGTAAGAAATGTGTCATCTATCTTCAAGAAGCTTGAAAATAGTCAACTAAATAAAATTTAAACAAAAACAAAAAATGAAAATTGAAGCACAAAATAAAATGGTGCAAATATATAGGAGTGTAATCAAGACCCAGTCCACTCATATATATGGGAAGGGTACAGAATTTTTTACATTGAGATATTAAACCTCAGAGAGTCAAGATTCCATCAAAGAAAGAGGAGCCCACAGAGAACATACGCAAATGCTGAAAGAAGCATAAGCAAGGGCAAAGGGCAGAGAGCAAGTGTTCAGAAAGGGAAGGGAAGCCCTTAAGACATGAGACACACATCAAGAACAAGTCTGGATTAAGGGTCTTTGGGCAGAGAAAGGGCAGTTCTTCTGCAGAGAGAATGGGGTGTGAAAATAGATGGCTCTGCATATAACACTGCTCTCTCATTACTGGCATGATTTCATAATGTGAATTAGGGGTCATGTGATGACCTAATTGGGTAAGTACACAGCTAGAAGAGAGGAAGAGAGATCAATCCCATTTCTGAAACCATTTAAGCCAGAAAGAATAGCGAGGAAAAGGATATGCTAACAACTAATGTCTAGCTATACATGAGCAGAACAGAGAACATCTCAGGGTTTTTTCCAATTATTTCAAAATTTAAGAAAATATTTTAAGAACTTTCTATAGTGTGAAGAGGTAAATATAAAATTCAGGGTAATTTGGGTTCTGCTAATATATTTTTAATTAACAAAAACAAAACACTTCATCTCTAGAAGTCTCATTTAAGTAGAAATGATCAAAAAATAAAATCTATACCTCACACTTTCAAAGGTTTTAGCTCTCATTCAATAAAAATGTTATTTATAACTTAGCTCATTCCAAATAAATCTGCTATGATAATTCACTAGATTTTCAGTGATTTTTTTTTTACAGAAAGGGAAAGTATCAAACTCTACCTGTATTAGACTAAGAATAAAGTTGCCAAATTACTAACAATGCTTCCCCAATCTTTACGCAACTTCAATTCTTAATAAGAGCACAGGGTTGAATACAAACAACCCACTAGTATTGTCCACCTTATAACAAAAATCTGTCCATCACCATCTTCAAGCTTCTAAAAATAAATAACTCACTTAGGCTGGGAGGATCTGAGTAATTTCATACTTGTTGATGAGGAACTCACCTTGGCTAAATAGACAGCAGGGCCAAACAAGTATCTTCAGGGGCCCAGGAATGAATTGTTGGTCTAGCATAGACCTAGCCTTAGGGTACAGTATCATATTAATATAATTTATAACAATGTGAAAAATACAAAGTACATGCAACATTTGCCCAGTCCCATACATACACCGTTCAGCAACTGTAGACTACTATATTGGCTGAAAATATATTTTTCTTCCCGATTCCCCTGAGAAGTTGACCTCATGATCAGTTTCCTTAACCTTGCAAAAAATGAGCTTATGCTCAACTTCAAGTAAAATAAACGGTCTGAATTTTAGTCCCATATACCTACATCTATATTGTAGTTTACAGAAGTAAATTTTAAAATATTAACTTTACTCAATTACTAAAATGATGATCCAAAGCACCAACGCCAGGAAAATTAGTTTACAGGGACATAAAATTTCAAGTGGAAAAGACTACAACCAAGGAAATGGCAAAAAGCATTCACTGAACTCACTCCTACTTTCCACAACAGGGTATTCTGAACTTGCTTAGTGGTAATGAATCTGAGGAAAAGGATAAAGGCAACAAAAGAGTCAAAAGTGAGCCTGGGAGAGTGATGCCAAGACAATGAGTAAGATCCTATGAGTTGCACATGTTCAAATAACTGCTAAATTATAGATAAAAAACCCTCAATTCATGCTATTTAAGCAGTAACTATGTATAACAGGTGGAGAAGTACTAAGATAGAAGCATAGTACCAGAATATTTAGACACACAACATGAAAACTGGTACTCAAAAGCAGCTTAGAGAGCATGACTTTGTTTTGTGTAAATGTCCTTTCAGGATGATTACAGAAAGAAGGGGAGGAGCACTCACTGATGAGGGCTTCATATACATGAATGGAGCACACACAGGGCAAACGAAAGAAAAACGACATAACTATGCTTCTTAAAGCAAGAAGTACCACTCTTCCCAAGCCATCAAAAAAAAACACCTTAAGCAACAAGAGCCTCCACACACTGCTACATTGCCTTTAATACCCTGTTCCCATTACCATCACCACGCACTCCATAAATCACCTTGATACGCACGTTAAGTAAGCATAAAAACCACAAGCTAAAGAGCACAATCCAGTTAGCACAATTCCTTCCATTTACAACTTACACTTGAAAACATGTATGTTTTCTTATTTCATATACTTCTCCCAGTTTGTCTAAGAAGTACTAGGTAAGGTCTAAAAGCTGTCTCCAGTCTAGATTCATAGCTACACAGTAGAGTGTTTGCATGGATTGCACAAGGCCCTGGGTTCAATCACCGGGGGAAAGGGTAAACAATAAACCTATCCATATACATACAATACATATACCTTACTCCTTCAGCTGCTTCTTCTATCAATAAGGTAAATTCAAAGTTGAATCCATAATGATTACACCTCTTCAGCATGTATTTCTTACACTAGTGATTCCCAAGAAGCTCCCAAGCAGAGTATGGTTTGTTTTTCTTATCCGTGGTCCAGAAAGTAAAGCAATAGGAGTAACAATCATCCCATGAAGAAACCCAGTCTGTGCAATGCATTAACAATGATCACATCAATAGTTCTGGGCTCAGTCTGTTTACAGAATACTACCACCACCAAACAGAACAGTCGTTTAAAAAAAAAAAATCTCTCTTCAGTCCTTACATCTGATATTTACACATTCTCACTTTATTTTTTAAGTTCTAAGTCTTATGACTGTAATTATATACTTGAAAATCCTTTCTTACTGTTTCTAAGACAGTCCCTACTGCATTTATACATAACTTACTCCAGAGGCCACCATATCTAAAAGAAGTTACAGAAAAATTCCTAATAAAGTCTTCTGACTTCAACATCACACACAGGCAGCACCTGAAGAACATTCCAGAACATCTGCCCGATAAATATTATTTATTTATTTTTCAGAGCTTCTCTGTGTAGCCCTGGCTGCCCTGGACTCACCATATACATCAGGCTGGCCTTGATATCAGAGACCCGTCTGCCTCTGCCTCCCAAGTGCTGTGATTAAGGGCATTCACCACCAAGGCAGGCCTGCCTGATTTTTAAAATTATCCATCCCCTGGGCTTGTTCTTACTCAATCTACTCAGCAATATAAACTGTCCTGCCTCAGAACTTCCCAAACAACCTCATAAACTACACCAGTCCCCACTTATTGACCTTTCTTCAAGCCTCAATTAGAAAACTTTGTAAAGTTGGGTCCCACACAATTTTATAATTCCCACAGCATTTGTCACTAGTGTTGGGCAATTAAAATAACTGCACTTCTACAGCTTAACTTCATGAACTACACTTGGGCAAATAATTTCTTCTACTCATACAAATGTCTATCTTAATGTTAAAACATATTTTAAATAACATCAAGAATAATGCCAGAGGTATCAGGGCCATTTTAGAATACTGCATTTATTTGGTTTTCACGTCTCTAAATACACACACACACTAGGCCACTACTTACTTGATACTGTCTGTGCAACCGAAGTAGCAGTTGTCGTAGTAGCTGTGGTGGAGGGTGGGGTAGACGACGGTGTTGAAGTGGACACTGCAGGTGCTGGGCTACTGGTGGTAGGGGTGGGGGCGCCTACTGCTTGTGCTTGCACTTGTGCTTGTGCCTGGGCCTGGGCCTGGGCTTGAGCCTGAGCCTGAGCCTGGGCCTGCGCTTGGGCTTGTGCCTGGGCCTGGGCCTGAGCCTGGGCCTGGGCCTGGGCCTGAGCTTGTGCCTGGGCCTGGGCCTGAGCCTGAGCCTGGGCCTGGGCCTGAACCTGCGCTTGGGCTGCAAGCATAGGCGTCAGTTCTGATTGTTGAATAACCTTAACTCCATCTGGCTTGGTCCATGCAGATTCACGTGTCCGAGCATTGTAATAATAAACCTGCAGAGGAAGAAAGAAATGATAATCATAAAATCTGCTGTTAAAAATAATGTTAATATATTGTCTTAAAATTGGAGCTTTAGGAAAGGTTAAAAAATATTCATGAGTCTATTTCTCTTTTTTTTTTAAGTATGTCACGCTTTTATTGAAAATGTTATTCTACTCTCCTAGCAACCATTTTCACTTGTATTATCAAGCTGCATGCTGTACTGAGCCACTCAATAAATTACCTCCCACACCACAGGAAACACATAAATTTTACATATTTACAGTGTTAAAGGCAAATATCCCAATAATCTTGTTAAATGCTTTCTTTCAAACATAATATAGGAATAGCTGATGTTCTCCATGTCACAGGAAAAAAACAAAAAACAAACAAACAAGTAATAGGAAAACTCTGCTTCCTAAAACCTGTGATCCCAAATATAAGAAACACTGGCAACTAAGGTTACTCTGCAGATCTCACATTCTCATTAGAGGACTCTAGCTGATACTGGTGTGGTGCTGTTTACTAATTGTTTATGCAAGCACTGTCTTCAAGATGCTTGCAGTGTTTCCATTTACAAAACCACCTGCAGAGAGGAAATTGTACACTGGTATAATAAGGCCCTAAATGAGTCTATTTCTATAAAAGAGAAAAACAAAAAACAAGTGTAGTATTTTGTGCCGGAAGTTAACAAAGAAGGCCTGAGACCTCCTTTATGAGAAAGCCTTGCTGATAAAATTGGCCTTTGGCTAGCATGGGAGAACTGGACTGGAGAAGGTTACTGCCATTCCCTTCCTAGTAAGCCTGACACACTGTGCCTAATCCATGTATGCAAACAATGCCCCTCATGCTCAAAGTCTGTTTTCCTTCTGGGAATATGGAATTTTAGTGTTACGTTACACAGATAGAACTTCATGACCAAGCTCTAACAAAACCTCTAGATTCACATGAGTTTGCTGGTAGAAGACACTTAACACGTGTGGCTACCACTCTACTTTGAAGAAATTCACTAGGCAGTCTTATTCCTTAAGAGGACTTTGGGAAACTTAAGTCTTTTTTCCTTCATATTTTACCTCAAACACCCAGTCTCTGTTAGTTTTGTATCCTTTCACTATAGTTTCAGTTATGAATTCAACTATATGCTAGTCCCTATTAATCTCTCCCAAGCCCAGAGATGGATGGTCTTGTGAATGTGACACATCACATGTGACCTTGGAACTGCAGCAAGCTCTTAAGTCATATCCTAGCTGCTGTTTGAAGCTCATTCTTTATTTTTGTTTTTTAAAGATTTATTTATTATGATGTATACAGTGTTCTATCTGAACGTACACCTTCATGCCAGAAGAGGGCACAAGATCTCATTATAGATAGTTGTGAGCCACCATAGGGTTGCTGGGAATTGAACTCAGGATCTTTGGAAGAGCATTCAGTGCTCTTACTTAGCCTCTGAGCCATCTCTCCATGAGGCTCATTCTTAAAGCACAGAATTCTTAATACATTCTCAATGTATACTCTTAATACACAATCTCAATCTACCAAAGTTTCACTGCTCTGCCACCATGAAAATAAGAAGCTGACTGTTTTGTAATTACCTTCCCATCTGGAGTTTTATTTTCTACCCATATCTCCTCCGTGGGAGGCAGTGCTGGGGCGCCAGGCGCAGTCCCAGGAGGCATTCCTGGTGGAAACATCATACCCGGAGGAGGAGGCATGGCTCCCATGGGTGGAGGCATGAAAGGTGGTCTCTGTGAATTCACAAAACAATTATGGTCAATTATAAGCTATCTTTTTCCCTCAGGTTATATTAAATTATACCTCTACACAAAAGTGAAGAACTATAAAAGCAAACAATTGTCTGTTCAAATACATTCAGCTAACGCATGAGCAAAATAACTAGTCTGCAAATAAAATGATTAGTAACAAGAATGTCAAAATACTGACAGGAGCTAATTCTGGGTTATACCGTCATGGCTAAACTTTATGTTCTTCATATTTTCTTTTCCTGCATATTCCATACACTGGATTACTTTAAGAGAAAAAATAAGATTAAAAAAAAATATTCTGAGGATTTTTTGATGTTTTTGTTTTTGTGGTAGTAGGAATCAACCCCAAGGCCTTGTGCAACCTAAGCAATTGCTCTATTCCTAAGCTACATCCCAAGCCTGTATGTTTTCATACTAAGCTTATCAATGACGTACAACTCAACTACAGTAGGTATTAACAATAAACAATATTTTACAAAATCACACAGCAATAACCCTTCATTATAAGCAAAAATATAATTAAAAAGGCATTTTGCTATCCTATTCTTTATGCAGTAATAATAAAGCTCATCATTTTAAATGTCAGTGAGTTTCACAAATACAGAAAACAATTATCCACCCTATCTTCTGGCTTCATTTGTTCTGGTCTGGTCTTGGTGCTGGGGACTGAACTCAGCCCTTGGATGAGCCTCTCATCCTACCTTCTAGTGGAAAGCTTAGAAATCAACCACTCTTGTGAGTCAACAGAACCTGAAAATTCCTCCACTGTCATTCTTCAATGACTACTAACAAGATCCCACACCAAGCTGTATTTGAAGGCAGAAAAACTGCTTCTTCTTCTGATCCCTATGCCTGGTAATGTTAGTATACGGAAGGACTCTTCAAGAATGAAGTGTCAGAGCCAGGCTTTGGGGCACATGCCTTTAACCCCAGCACCCCAGGAGGTAGAGATAGGCCTCAGTTTGAGCACAGCCTGGTCTACAGAATGAGCTCCAAGACTGCCAGAGAAATCCTGTCTTGAGGGGAAGAAAAATGAGTAAGTTTTAGAAGTAAAAATAGGAATATTGGGGCTGTCATTTTGAACAAGAATTTAAAAAATGTTTTCTATGATTTGTATGCAATATAAAAATTCAATTACCAAAAATACCTAGGCTGGACAAAAGAACTGAGTCCCACTTTCCTAAAAGTATTGCTGGTCCTACACCTGCTTTGTGGAACCTATCTCTGTTCCTTACCTAGGCTCCTGTTTTTTCAACACTAACACAAACTCCATTTATAAAATATTTATTCTAAATGCATATGTAGTAAATTTCCAGTCACTAGCTAAAAAACTGGATCTTTCTAATCTTCAAATAAATATAATGCCACATCACTTACAGGTATGCTTCCAGTTAAAATATGCTTAGCCAAGTATAATGGTGCATGTCAACAATGCCAGCACCCAGAGGCTGAAGTAGAATTACTGCACCTTTAAGGACACTCTGGAATACATACTGAATTCATGTTCAGCCTATGCTAAATAACAAGTACCCATCAAATTTAAAAAAAAAAAAAAAAAAGGAAAAAATTTTAGATTTCTTTGTACATCACAAGTTTTACTTAGTACTAGAATAAAATTTTTGTTTTGTTTTGTTTTTTTTCGAGACAGGGTTTCTCTGTATAGCCTTGGCTGTCCTGGACTCCCTCTGCAGACCAAGCTGGCCTCGAACTCACAGAGATCACCTGCCTTTACCTCCCTGAGTGTTGGTATCACCATGCACTGGCTAATAAATCTTTTTCTAATAGCAAAAGATTTGGGGGGAAAAGAAAAACCTCATATCCAAATCTATTATCATTGTCCAAATTCTACCCGAGGCATCATTTCTAGAGAAGATAATTACTAAAGATATATTACACATCTACATCTATTAGATACTTGCTGGCAATATAAACCATGGAAGGTAAATACCCTCCACTCAGTACTTTAAAGTCTTTTTCCCGTACAGAAGACAGGTTACAGAAGATTACTCAGTTATTAATGATAAATACAAACTGGTCTATTAAAGCTGAGGTTTGTCAGTAGTTTTAAGTCCCTAATCTGATCCCCATATTAGTAACTTGAGCAGCAACTGCAATATACAAAAATGTCTCCTTAGTAAATTCAAAGTATTTAAAACTTGAATTTTTTTGCTAGATGAAGTATCTCAAAACACTTACAATCTCAGCATTTAGGAGCTGAGGCAGGAGGATCACAGTATACTCAAGGCCAGCCAGAGCTACAGACCAAGAATTTGTCTTTTAAAAAAAAAAAAAAAAAGGAAAGAAAACAGCAGGAACTGAGTTAGTGGTTAAGAATATCTGCTCCTCTCTTCCAGGGATCCAAGTGCGGTCCCCAGTATACATGCCCAGTGATTTACAATTGTTTGTTAACTCCAGCATCAATCAGAAGGCATCTGATGCCCTCTTCTGGCCTCTGTGCATACATACACATATATGTACACATAGTAACTTTTAAAAACATGAAACATTTAAAAATGAAATAAAATATTTAGGACTGGAAAAATGGCCTGGTTTCCAGCACACACATGGTGGCTTACAAGTGTCTCTAACTTCAGATCCAAGGTGTTGGGTACACTCTTCTGGCCTCTATAAGTATCCGGCACTCATGCAGTACAAAGACATACATGAAGGAAAACTCAAAAAAAAATATAAAAGCAGTAAAGAAAATCCTTATATACAAATAAGCAGAAACAAGATTTAAGGCAAAACCTGTATATAAAATGGTGGCAATCTCTATATTCTTTACCTGGAGGTGTGGTGGGCCCATGGGTGGAGGTATTCCTCCTGGGGGAGGCATTGGTGGCATATTAGGATCAAAAGGAGGCCGTCCAAAGGGTGGCCTAGGTGGTGGAGGAGGGCCTCTCATCATGCCGAAAGGAGGAGGTGGTCTCATGAGAGGTGGCGGGCCACGCATCACTGCATTTGGTGGGGGAGCTGGGCCTCGGAACCTCAAGGCCTGCTGTTGAGCCATCCTGTATGGAAGAACAGTGAGATCTCACAGTTACAAAAGTAGTTAGTCAATACTAAATTATAGCAAATTTCAAAGGGCTCAAAGCAAACAAGAGCTGGAAACCCATTATTTTGCAACTCCTTGGTAAAAATGAGATGACAATGAAGATGAGGGGGAACATTTAGATGACTTTAAAATATCATTCCACAATAGTACAGAGTCACAAGGTAGAATGAGAAAAAAACCCACATTAATCAGAAAATTAGGCAATACTGAATTATAATAATTAACATTATCTATTTAAGGGTAGATGGATAAAGTATGACTGAGGGACACCCCACACAGTCCAACCAAGACCATACAACCTCAATCTAGTAATGAATAGTTCCTGAGCAGTGAAAAGACTCAACATGTAAAGGCACTTACTACAAGCCTAGGGACCTAAGTGTGGATCCCCCAGATCCACAAGGTAAAATGAGAGAACCAGGTCACCCAAGTCACCCTCTGATCTTCACATCTGTGTGACAGTATTATACACATATGTACATGTGTATACACACACATACACATTTTTAAAAACAATATTCTGGAGGCGTGCTGCTCAGAAATATCAGTGTTATATAGAAAAGGTTCAAGAAGGCTGAAGAAACACACCCCAAACAGAGCAGCACTATATAAAAAACAGCAGAACACACTGTCAGTGAAGGATCAACTTCACAAATTGTTACATAGGCTTCTTGTGTAGTCACAGAACATAGACATGAATATATTTGGGGGAAAATGCTCCAACCATCTTTTTTTTTCCAGAAAAGGTTTCTCTTAGCTCTCCTGAAACTAGCTCTATACACTAGGCTGGCCTCAGACTCAAGAGCTCCACCTGCCTCTGCCTCCCCTGTTGGAATTAAAGGTGTGCACCACCACCATGCCCTCTCCAAGTATCTTTATCTTAACCATTAGCAGTTCAGAGTTAAAAGAAGCTTGCATACCTGCAAATAGAGCAGAAGATAAAATCTCCCCCCCTACCCCCAATCAGGGTTTCTCTGTGTGGCCTTGGCTGTTCTGAACTCACGTTGTAGACCAGGCTGGCCTCAAACTCACAGAGATCTGCTGCCTCTGCCTCCCGAGTGCATGTGCCACCACTCCTGGCTAAAAGACAAAATCTTAAGTATCCCACTTCATGTAATTTTTAAAGTGTGAAATATCTTTTTGGTTTTCTGGAAGAGGGGGTCTCTACATAGCCCTGGCTGTCCTGGAACTTCCTATGTAGACTAGGATGACCTCAAACTCACAGATCTCTTTACCTGCCTCTACCTCCTAAGTACTGGGATTAAAAGCATGCACTGCCAACGTTTTTAAAAGACGATTGAGGGTTAGTGAAATTGCTCAGCTGGTAAACAGGCTTGCTGCCAAGCCTGATGACCAGAGTTCAATCCCTGGGATCCACACAATAGGAGAACACCTGCAAGTTGTCCTAACTTTCACATTGACACCGTTGAAAGTACACACACAAAATATGTGAAACTATTTATTAGATGAGAGAAGATGTAGCCTAAGACGTTTCAAATATTGTGGGTCTGAAGAAGAAAGCCTTTCCTTCAAAGCATCCTTCCCTACAAACTTTGGCTAAACATCTAAATGTATTCTTTCCACAACATTTGAGCAAATAACTGTCATAAATAATAGTAATTACCTTTGCCCCAAGTGATTAAAAAAAAAAAAAAAGGGAAAATCACCTTTAAAAGTGCTGACTCTGTGTCCAGGGGCATATTATGCTCTTTTCAAATAGTGCTGTTTTCTAACAGTTTTATGAGGTTATGAGGTGAACACCAGTGTTGATCCCATTTTACAGGCAAGGAACTAGGGTACACTAAAGGAAATACTATATCCAAAGACTCAGAGCTGGTTCAGTGGTAAAGCAAGAATGAAAATGCCAGAGTCCCGTATGGCCCTTCAGAGAGGAATTTTGCTCGCTTATTTCCCCAGCACACTGTTAGAACGAGGGCCTATTAAATACGAGGGATGGGAAAGCTGTCTCAGTGGTTATGAGCACTGGCGGCTCTTAAAGGACCCGGGTTCAATCTCCAGCACCCACACGGCAGCACCGCTGCCTGTAGCTCCAGCCCTAGAGAATCTGACGCCCTCAGACACACACGCAGGCAAAACGCCAATGCACAGAAAACATTAAAAACAATACTCATGGCCAGCATAGTGGTGTACTTGGAAGGCAAAGGTAGGCAGATCTCTGTGAGTTCCAGGCCAGTCTGACCTATACAGTAAGTTCCAGGACACCCAGAACTACATATTGAGACCGTTTTTGAAAAACAAAACAAAAATCTCATATGCATCAATGCATACCTTGGTGATACTGTACCAAAGCTACCATACAAGAACAAGAACCAGAACTACAATAATTATTTTATTTTAGCCAGGCATGGTGATTAGTGGCTAACAATCCTAGCTATTCAAGACAGAGGCAGGCTGGGCAAAGCAGCACATACTTCTAATCCAGCACCTCGGAGGCAAAGGCAGGAGTATCTTTTTGCGTTCGAGACCAGCCCGGTCAACATAAGTTTCAGGAGAGCCAAGAACTACATAGTCACACTGGGCAGCGATGGCACATGCCCTCCTTTAATCCCAGCACTTAGAAGGCAGAGGCAGGCAGATCTTGAGTTCACGGTCACACCAGTCTACAGAGCAAGTTACGGGAGAGCTAGGACTACACAGAGAAACCCTGTCTCAAAAAACCAAAGAGAAGAGCTACATAGTGAGACCCTGTTGGGGGAGGAGGGCACCAGAACAAAAGGACCATAACTTTGAGGTTAATTAACCCAGGCAACCCAAGATACTCAACTCTAAATAAATAAAATAAACCAACAAACAAAAACATACCTATCATTAGACTTTAACTTGCCAGAGTCATGCAAAGCACCTTCCCAGATCTTCTGGGAAGTAAAAAAAAAGTCTGCACATTATACATACAATCCACATTTCCATACTCAAAAAACTAGATTAATAATATTCTCACATATCTGAAAATAATAAGAGGCTAGAAGGATGGCTCAGCCATTAAATTACCTGAGTCTGACTCCCAGAATCCTTATAAAATGCCAAACATGACGGTATACACCGTAATTCCCATGATCCAAAAGCAGACAGGATTCGCAGCACTTGCTGGCTAAATAGCTTAGTCTAACAGGTGAGCTCAAGGCCAGCTTGAGAACCTATCACAAGAGGCAGACTGTCTCCCAGTCGGTGACATCTAAGGTTGTCTTCCGGCCTCCACATTATGAGAACAGGCAGACAGACACTTTCTCTCTCTCATACAAACATACAAAAGAATTATTACATTCTCTCATCATTCTTAATTCTGTGCAATTTTCCTACATTTTCAACTGTACTTAAAACTACCCTTTGTGCTTTGAAAGTTTTTATATCAGTTAAATCCTGCCACATCAAAAGAATTTTGAATTAACTAACTAAAATGCCTGTTAGGAGAACAAGAAGCTAAAAATGAGTTTCAAACAACTATACCAAGTATATTTAACCAACAAGCCTATGCTCCAAAGGTCAGAGCATGAGTCAAAAGCAGCAACTGCAAGTGGGAAAATGACTCTTTTGTAAATTGTATGCCAGCCAGTATTACTTAAGGAATAACTTTTGGGGTAGGCATATAAGGGAGGTGTAGGTCAGAAGTGTCATCCTGGAATACCTTTAAAGGCAAAGTTAAGCAGGAAAAAAAAACTGTTTCAGCCTGAATTAAAAATGTACCTTAGCCCAGTGGTGGGGGCTTTAAAGTATTAAAGATGAACATACCTTTAATCTCTGCACTCAGGAGACAGAGGCAAGCAGATCTCTGTGAGTTTGAGGTCTAGAGTAAGTTCCAGGACAGCCAAGGCTGTTCCTGACTTGATGAGGAAAAAAGAAAAATGTACCTTTATCTTAGATATCCTTTTAGTCAGTCTTTCCCTTTTCAAAAAAAATCTAGTATTTCTTTGGAATTTCATACTTCCTGCTTCCAACTGAAGGTTGAGCATTTAGCCTCTAGAACCATTAAGCCATACCAGTTCTGTTCTTCATCAGACTAGTTACATAATTTCAAGTCTCAGTTTCCTACCACATAAATGAATGTAAACCTCAAATAAAAACTATTACAGTTCTCTTCAATGATAATCCCTGTCAAATAATTTAAGGTAGTAGCCAATACACAGTAAACCAATCATGTTAACATTTTAAATTACTTTACAGTGCTTTATCTATACAAGGCACTTAATTTTCCAGATTTCGTTTTAAAGTCTGCCACTAATTCTCCAATGCAAAAGCATAAAGACACTATTTTCTGATGTCAGTTATATGTAGAATAACATGTCCTGAGATCTTTATCAAAACCTGCAGTGAGGACTAAATAAACAGATAAGGCACCTGGAACAGCAACTAGCAGACCATCGAATACATCAACCTCATTATATTGAAGCCTGCATTCATGGTTGATTCTGTTTGGCATGTTCTTCCTGCATCTTTTTAAGACTGTCTACTGTTCACTATCCATACTCAGTTCAAATGTCACCTCAACCTGTTCCCCTCTTCTAGTATCTCAGAGGCCTTGTCTGGGTCATTACCTAATCTGAGTTTTCAATACAACAAATACTATGAAGCACTCCACTATTTATTCCTACCCCTCAGTGAACAGCTCCTTTTAGTATACTGATACTGTGCAATATTGTTTAATAATGATCATGAACCCTGGATACTTCCTATTCACCAGGGCAGTTCCACCGACATTCTCTGTACTTTCTGAATTCTTACAGCAACCCAAGGTGAGTTTAATGCCATTTTTACAAAGGAAAAATAGCTTGTTAATGCAGTTCCTCTACTCTAGTGCCCGAGTATTCTCATTCCTGCTTTCACCAGCAAAAAAAATCCTGGTTTGAAGCAGCTTATCATTAAGTATTAGTAGTAAACAAATGCCCTAGAGTAAGAGATCTATACAAAAATCACTGAAAGTCACTTCATGACCCTCAATCAGAGGGGATGACACTGGATCTCTGAATTTCACACTGACTACAAGTAAATTTGGAGGAAAAGAAGTATTCTTGCATGAAGAGAAATTTTTTTTTTTTGTCAAAAGAACATCCTGGAAAAAAAAAATTTTCTTGGAGTGATCTATCCAAATAGGCAAACTCCTCAGAGAAAATCCTAAAGGGCAAAAAACTAAAGATGCTACATACTAACACATAAGCAAATTGTGAAACAATGAATCAGATAGGCCTAGGTTTTGGTCCAAACCCAGCCAGTGTCTCCACTGGCTTCACTCCTGTCAAAGTCGGTAGATTGACTGACTTCCTCTTTTGATGGGGTTGGTTTAGTTTCAAATTTGGGCCAACCTCAATTAAAATGGAAGGTCTTTGGAAACAAAGGACATTCTCCTTCAATCAGACTGCATGGATAGTGATGCCTATCGGTTTATTTACCACGTGTCTGATAAACATCTATTTCTCAGATTCTATGATAGACGCTATTATGAAACATATATGGGACGCAAATACAAAACAAACAGTTGCTGCCATTAAAGCGGCCACATACACTGATCATAAGTCAACCGACCATAACTCGTGAACAAAGCTAAACCCCTCTATAAAGTGCTTGGGAAAGCACCAGGACAGAGGCGCAGAATCACACCGGATGGAGGCTGGCCTGAAATTTACCACCCTCCTGCCTCAGCTCCCTGAGCTGGGATTAACAAGTGTGTGTCAGGACGCAAAGAGCTCCACAAACAGCTGCCAAGCCAAGAAGCTAAGGTACAAAATTCTTGCAGCAGTGCATCTACTTAAAGCCCTCCTGGAATCAGATTCTGCAATAATGTCTAGAGTCTAGACTAGCAGTAATAGGTCTGCGAGGCTCCTTCCTGTAAAACTGAAGACACTCCCCAAAAACACCCCCTAAAACGCTGCGACTAAAATAACCTCTTGAGATCTGAATCTAAACTAAACTTTCTATCGCTAATACTGGAAGACCCTGAAAATGTACTTCAGTCATTCATTATACATGGGGGCTGAAAAGGTTCAAGATTCATCTTGGAAATAAGACAAAACTTTGTTCCTGCCAAAGAGGGAATTTCTGTGTGTGAGAGAGACATTCTGAACCCGAAAGCCATTATTTTCTTCTAAGATTGATGTACATTTCCTTAGAAAATTTCATCCAGCCTTGTTCTTGCCAAAGAGGGAATTTCTGTGTAACACTCTGAACCCGAAAGCCATTATTTTCTTCTGAGATTGATCTCCATTTCCTTAGAAAATTTCATCCCGAACTCTAGGGAGCACGAGTCCTCAAAAACAAAAAAACACGGCTGGTTTTCCTTTTAAACACTGAAAATGGCACAATTCAGAAAGGGAACTGAACTGAACATGTGAAACGGCATTTTCCCTTACAGGAGGGGGAAAATGTACCTACATAAAACATGAGCGACCTCTTTTCCTCCTCAGAAACCGGCTCCAAAGAGAGCGTGATTCCCGGTCTCTCCGACCAGACTCGAACCACAAAGTGCACATGCAGCGAGCGAGGAGGTTGCAGAGGGAGACGGGTCGGTGCCTCCGCAGGCGCCGGGCAGGGCCGAGCGAGGCCGCGGGCCGGGACCCGGGCACCAGCTCCGACCTCCGCTCGCCCGGGGGCCTCCAGCCCCGAGCGGGCCCCCGACCAGCGGGCGCACAGGCGGCCGGCGCCCCCGGCCTCCGAAGGAGCCCGCCGCCCGCCGCAGCCGGGGCGCCCGGGGAAGCGGCCCCGCAAACGGTCGGGGCTGCGAATCCTCACAAAGAAACGGGGCCGGGGCCGCCGGCCGGGCCGGGCCGGGCCGCGGGGAGGCGGAGCGGCGGCCGGGCGCGCGGGGCCGCGGGGGAGGCCGCGGCGGGGCGGGCGGCGCCGGCCGGCGGGGCCGCCACGGCAGGCCCGGAGCGGCCGCGGCCCGGGGCTCGGCCGCGCCGGCCAGGCCCTGCGGGGCCCGCGGAGGCCGCGGCGACGCCCGCCGCGCGCAGGAGGCCGCGGCCCGGCCCGGCTCTCATTCAAGCCGCCCTCCCTTCCCCCTTTCGCCAGCCACACGCGGCTCGGCCCCCGGCCGCCGCGACGCCCGCCCTCCCGCGTCCCCTCGCGTCTCCGAAGCCAGCCCCAGCCCCTGGGACGCCGGCACGTCGAGACGGGAGGAAAGGCGGCCCCCTTTACCTCAGCTCCCCCGGGTTGAATCGCTCGCCTTCCCCTCCGTCCCCGCCACGCTCCGCCATTACAGATAGCCGCGTTCATCCACCCGCCGGCCCGGCCTTTCCAATTGGCCGGAAGGATCGTCAATCCCACACAGAGACGGCGGGACTAACCGAGGTCCGCAACGCGATTGGCGGAGCTGGCCATCAATCTCACAGCCAGGGGCGGTGTCTGCTTTGCTATAGGACAAAGGGCCCGCCGACTTTGAAAGCGGTATTGAGACTGTCAGCTGATTGGCCACTCGGAGGCTTTATGGGAAATGAGACTGGGGCAAGGAGGAAAACGTGGCGCCCTCTTGCGGAAAGAAAAACTAGGTCCTCCCGAGGTCCGCCCAGCCTAACGTAGCCACGTGTCCGCGCGGCCCGCCAGCAGCCAGATGTGGAGCCATATTGGCCACTAATAGCTCTGGCCGAGACCCTGTGCGTTGCATGAGCCAATCGAAATCGACCTGGCTCGCGCCTAAACCAATTACCGGGTAGCCAGGAAGAGCGGTATTCCTCATCCTGGCAATTAGCAAGAGGCTTAAGTCACTGTGCTGTACGTGCTCGTCCTTAAGTAATTGCAAGCATACCTTCCAGGTCGCCTAATCAACTGCGGGCTGAGTGTTACGTAATTTACTGCATTAATATAAGTAAACTGGAGAAGGGAAGCCTCGGCAATTTACAGCTTTAGCATTTCTCCTTCAATCTCAAAATAAAGCCTTCTAAATCAGCACACCCTGATGCCAGAATTATAACTATACTATATTTTTAACTCCCCCCCCCAAAAAAAAAATCGAGCACAGGGATTTCAATGGCATAGTGGAAATGACCAGTGTCATTGTTGTGCTGCGTGGTCCGCTTGGACTCATCGTATAGACTTCGAACTCAGAAACCCATCTGCTGAGCTTAAAGGTGTGTACCCCCTGTGCCGGGATATTTTGTTGTTTTTGGTGCTGAATTATTTTGAAGCAAATTATGGACATCACAACATGCCCCGCTGTGTTGGATAGTTTTATATCAACTTGACACAAGCTAGAGTTGTCAGGAAGGAGGGAGCCTCAATTGAGAAAATGCCTCAATAAGATCATGTTGTGGGCAAGCCTGTGGACTATTTTGTTATTGATGTTGGAGGGTCCACCCATTGTGGGAGGGACCACCCTGGGTTCTATAAGAAAGCAACTGAGCAACGCTTGGGAAGCAAGCCAGTGAGCAGCACTCCTCCATGGCTGCTGCCTCAGGTTCCTGCTCTATTAGAGTTCCTGACCTGACTTGCTTTGGTGAGGAACAATGATGTGGAAGTATAAAACCCTCCAAGTTGCTTTTGGTCATCGAGTTTCAAAATAGCTTTATTAACCCTCACTAAGGCACCTCCTACACATATTCCTATTTGAATCTGTAAAAACTCATACTTTCCACTGGGCAGTGGCCGTACATGACTTTAATCTCGGCGCTCCAGAGGCAGGCAGATCTCTGAGTTTGAGGCCAGCCTTGTCTACAGAGTGAATTCCAGTACAGCCAGGGCTACACAGAAAAACCCTGCCTCAAAGAACCAGAAGACCAGTAGGCTGCCTGAGGACCTTCTGCACTCTCTTGGTTCCCCCAGACCCAATCCACAGGACCTTCCCTAGTGCTGTAACAGAACACCAGCTGCTGCCTACTGTGACCCCCACAGACCACCTGCCTCACCACCCACCTGCCTCCTCTTTCCCAGCCTCCAACACCATCAAGTGTTCCTCATAAACACACCAACCAAGCAGCCCAATGCAACAGGGAACGTAAGTAAACCCAGCACTCCAAAAATCAGAGAGGAAACAGGAACTGCCTTAGACAGGGCTCTCTAGTCAAGAGTTCACGCAATGAACAAGTCTCTTTCTCCCTCTCTACCTCTCTCCCTCCCTCCCTCTATCCCTCTCTCTCCCTCTCCCTCTCCTATTCCAATAAAGAAAATTTATGGTAACAGCTTACAGGCTGCAATGCAGAGAATCCAACAAGGATTAGCTGTGTCCAGAAAGTCCAAGAATCTAGTCTTGCTCAGTTCCACAAGGCTGGATGTCTCAACTGGTCTTCTGTACATGCTGGAATCCCAAAGAAGTAGGCACCAGTGCCAGTGAAGGAACGGATGTGCTAGCAAGGCTAGAGCAAGAAGGCAAAAAAAAAAAAAAAACAAAGCCTTCCTTTTCCCATGTCCAGCAGAAGGTGTGGCCCAGGTTAAAGGTGTGTCTTTCCACGTTCAGATCTGGATTAAAGATTTGTCTTCCTACTCAAAGGTGTGAACTAGAAGTGAATTTACCCACTTCAAACCTTGCAGAAAAATCTCTCACAGGTGTGCTCTCCATTTCTGGATTATAGTCCATTCCAGATAGAGTCAAGTTGACAACCAAGAATAGCCACCACAGAAACCAAGGAACAAAATACCCACCTAACAAAGACAAACCTAGAGAGCAGCACCTAGACCTAGAATCATCCCAATTCCAGATGCCAAGGTGCCAGTGTAAGAACACAGTAACAGCCAGGACAATATGTCTCCACTGTCTCCTGCCATCCTAGCACAGCAGGCCCTGGATATTCCAACACAACAGAAGCACAAGAAAAAGACTTTAACCCAAATATATAACGATGATAGAGGTTTTTAAAGAGAAAATTAATAAGTCCCTCAGAGAAAGCCAGAAAACACAAACAACTGGAGAAAATGAAAAATCCCTCAAAGAAAGCAAATAAAAAACAAACAACTGTTGAAAAAATTAATAAAATTGTTCAAGACCTGAAAATGAAAATAGAAGAAATAAAACAGAAACTGAGAGAATCTAGAAATTAAACATTTAAGAATTTGAACAGGAACTACAGAAGCAAATTTTACCAACAGAGATAAAGAGATAACAGAGAGTATCTCAGGTATTGAAGATACGATAGAAGAATGTATATATTGGTCAAAGAAAATGTTAAATCTAAAAAATTCCTGACAGAAAACATTCAGGAAATCTGGAACACTATGAAAAGTCCAAATCTTAGAGGAAATAGATGAATACCAGATCAAAGGCCCAGAAAATATTTTCAACAAAATTGTAGAAGAAAAATTTCCTAACCTGAAGAAGAAGGTACAAGTACTAGGTAGAACACCAAATATATTGGACCAGAAAAGAAAGTCTCCTCCTATAGAGGAATGTTAATGTTAATGTTAATGGCTGATCTGGCAAGAGATCACATCTAAAGACCTTCTAGGTCTGTGTGATCTGACTGGAAAATAGCATTGTCCATGATAAATACAAGTTTAAATAAATACAAACCCAACCCTATAGAAGGTGCTAGAAAGAAAACTGTAGCCCAAGGAGGTTAACTACAATGAAAACACCAGAGATTTAAAACCTCTCACATCTACAAAACCAAAAGAAGGAAAGTGTACTCATATACACCACCACCAGTAACAACAACAAAATAACAGGAATTAGCAATCATTGTTCATTGATATTTGTCAATATCAATGTTCTCAATTTCCAATAAAAAGAAACTAACAGAATAGATGTGAAAACATGAACCATCCTTCTGCTGTGTACAAGAAATACACCCCAACATCAAAGATAGTCATTACCTCAGGATGAAGGGTTGGAAAAATATATTCCAAGCAAATGGAATTTAAAAGCAAGCTGGTGTAGCCATTTTAGTATCTAACAAAATAGATTTCAAACCAATTAATCAAAACAGAAAGGGAAGGGCACTACATCCTTACCAAAGGAAAAAAATCTACCAATCTGAAATTTCAGTTCTTAACATTTATACCCAAAACACAAGGGCACCCTCTTTTGTGAATTAAACACAACTACAGCTTAAACCGAATATTGACCCTCACACACTATTAGTGGGAGACTTCAACACCTCACTCTCACTAGCAGACAGATCATCCAGACAAAAACTAAACAGAGAAATACTGGAGCAAATTCACATCATAAACCAAATGGACCTAACATTTGGGCCATTACAGAGCATTTCACCCAAACCCAAAAAAACATACCTTCTTCTCAGTACCTCATGGAACTTTCTCCAAAATTGTCCACATACTTGGATCACACAAAGCAAGTTTCAATAGATGCAAGAAAATTGAAATACCTCCCTATATCTTATCAAACTACCACAAATTAAAGCTGGAATTTCAATAGAAAGCTTGCAAAGTCATGGAAATTGAACAACTCCCTGCTGAATGAAAAAAGATAGGTCCATACAGAAATAAAGAAAGATATTGAAGACTTCGTTGAATAAACGAAAATGAGTACACAACATGCCCAAACTTACAGGACACAATGAAAAGAATATTAAGAAGAAAGTTCACAGCACTAAGTGCCTACAGAAAAAAATTAGAGAAATCCCATAACAGCAACTTAACAGCACACCTGAAAGCTCTAGAACAAAAAGAAATAAGCACACCCAAGAAAAGTAGATGGCAGGAAATAATCAAACTGAAAAATTAAATCAATAAAATAGAAACAAAGAGAACAATATGAAGAATCAATGCAACAAAGAGTTGGTTCTTTGAGAAAATCAACAAGATAGACAAACTCTTATCCAAACTAACTAAAAGATGGAGAAAAAATATCTTAATTAGCAAAATTAGAAATGAAAATGGGGCATAACAACACTCACCAAGGAAATCTAAAGAATCATTATGCCATACTTCAAAAATCTGTACTCCACAAAAGTGGAAAATCTGGAAATTGACAATTTTCTCAATGAACACCATTTACCAATGTTAATTCAAGATCAGATAAACAATTTAAATAGACCTATAACCTATAAATGGAAGCAGTCATTAAATATCTCCCAACCAAAAAAAAGCCCAGGACCGACAGTTTTAGTTCAGATTTCTACCAGACTTTCAAGAAGAATTAATACCAATACTCCTCAAGTTATTCCACAAAATGGAAACAAAAGGAACATTGCCCAATTCATTCGATGAGGATACAGTTACCCTGATATCCAAACCACATAAAGACTCAGCAAAGAAAGAGAATTACAGACCAGTTTCCCTTATTAACATAGATGCAAAAATATTCAATGAAAACACATGCAAAAATGAATCCAAGAACATATAAAAAAGATCATCTACCATGATTAAGGTTTTATACCAGAGATTCAGGGAAGGTTCAACATATGAAAATCAATAAAGGTAATCCACTATAAAAATAAACTGAAAGAAAAAAAAACAAACACATGATCATTTTATTAGATACCAAAAAAGCATTTGACCAAATCCAATACCTCTTTATGATAAAAGTTCTGGAGAGATTAGGGAGACAAGGGACATACATAAACATAACAAAGACAGTTTACAGCAACCCAACAGCAAAATCATATTAAATGTAGAAAAATTCAAATCAATTCTGTAATCAAAAGTTTCAAGAACAGGAGCTATTTAATAACCCTAATTTTTTTATTTAAAAAGTAAATAAAGGGGGCTAGAGAGATGGCTCAGGGGTTAAGAGCACTGCCTGCTCTTCCAAAGGACCTGGGTTCAATTCCCAGCACCCACATGGCAGCTCACAACTGTCCATTTCCAAGGGATCAGACACATTCATACTAATGCACATAAAATAAAATAAATTATTTTTTAAAAAGTAAATAAAGATCTATTTCTTTCCCTTTGTCAGTCTTCAAAATGAAATAATGGCTTGACAACCATGTCAACTATACTCAAATCAGTTTTGCAATTTCATTTTCCTTTAAGTACTGAAGCAAACACAGAGTTGTTTTTCAGTAATTAACGGGTTTTGTTCAACTGTAATCAATCATTTTGACACTCAAATCACTCTACATTATCCAATTACACTTTATAACAACCATAGGCAATATCAGAATCATTCCTTCTTGCTTGCCTGTGATGAACCTAAGACAGGGATAATAAGTTAAGCAACTGGGAGCTAAACACCTAAGAAGGCCAGTAACTCAGGTCACTCAAAGAAGAACTCCAACTATCAGTTGGCTACATCAGAGAACAGGAAGCACGTTTGTGTTTGTTCAAATCCATACCTCCCCAAAGGTACAGCTGTCTCTAGTGGATGACCATTTTTTTACATTTATTTCTATGAGGTAGAGGGTATGCTGTAGCCCATGTATGGAAATCAGAAGACAGTTTATCGGAAGTTGGTTCCCTCCTTTTCACCGTGTGTGATCTGGCAATAGAACTCAAGTCACTGGGCTTTGGAGACAAGCAACCTTACCTGCTGAGCCATCTCACCAGCCCATAGTGGATGACTCTTAAAGCCAGGCGATGAGAGTTTATGATACTGTACTTGCTCCATTTGATACTTGAAGTTTTCCACCAATAAATAAAATATTATAGAGCCATTAAAACACAAGGAGCTGAATAAAAGTATTTAAACTGATACACAGCAAAATATATAACATTGTTAATCTACTAATAAAGATAAATCACTATATGAACCAACTCAACACAAGTTAAATTAGATAAGTAGATGTGTCCTTAAGATAACAAAAAACATATATTAAAGAAAAGACAGCATCTTCAATATTTTCTTAGTCAGGGTTACGATTGATGTGATGAAACTCTATGACCAAAGCAACTTGGGGCTGAAAGGGTTTATTTAGCTTACACTTCCGTATCACTGTTCCTCATCAAAAGAAGTCAGGACAGGAACTCAAATGGCAGGAACTTGAGGCAGGAATTTACTAGAGGTCAGCTCCAGCACTCAGGGGAAACTAGGGTGGATCACAGCATCAGTGATGAGCAGCTGGTGGCTGGTGTTTCTCTCTACACTTTAACTCTTTTTAAAATTTTTATTTATTTTTATATTAATCACAGGTTATGTACTTTGCATCCCAGTACTTTGTAGCCCCCTCCTGCACTCCCTCCCTACCCCCCCATCCCTCCCTCATCTCCTCCCTGCCCCTTTCCAAGTTCACTGATAGGGGAGGACCGCCTCCCCTTCCATCTGACCCTAGCTTATCAGGTCTCTTCAGGGCTGCCTGCAATGTCCTCTTCTGGGGTCTAGCAAGGCTGCTTCTCCCTCAGGGGGGACGGGGAGGGTTGAAGAGCCAGCCATTGTGTTCATGACAGAAATAGTCCCTGTTTCCCTTATTAGGGTACCCAGTTGGATACTGAGCTACCATGGGCCACATCCGAGCAGGGGTTCTAGTTATATCCACACATGGTCCTTGGTTGGAGAAAAAGTCTCATAAAAGACCCCTGTGCCCTGATCTATTTGGTCTTTGTGGAGCTCTTGTCCTCTCCAAGTCTTACTAACCCCCTCTTCTTTCATATGATTCCCTGCACTCTGCCAAAGGTTTGGTTGTGAGTCTTAATATCTGCTTTGATACATTGCTAGG
>CM053764.1:3153718-3172749 GCA_028658305.1 Pachyuromys duprasi
GAGTCTTTCAGAGGCCCTCTAGGGTAGGCTCCTGTCCTGTTGCTTTTTTTCTCCTACATTCAATGTCCATCCCATTTGTCTATCTAAGTGAGGATTGATCATCTTACCCTGAGACCTCTTTCTTGTTTATCTTCTTTAGGTGTATAGATTTCATTATGTTTATCCTATCTTATAGGTCTATATAAGAGAGTATATACCATGTGTTTCTTTCTGCTTTTGGGATACCTCTCTCAGGATGATCGTACTTGCCTGCAAATTTCATGATTTCTTCGTTTTTAATTGCTGAGTAGTATTCCATTCTGTAAAAGTACCATAATGTCTGTATCTATTCCTCGACTGAGGGACATCTGGGTTGTTTCCAGGTTCTGGCTATTATGAATAAAGCTGCTACAAACATGGTTGAACAAGTGTCCTTGTGTACTTGAGCATCTTTTGGATATATGCCTAAGACTGGTATAGCTGGATCTTGAGGAATCACTATTCCTAATTGTCTAAGAAAGCGCCAAATTGATTTCTGGAGTGGTTGTACAAGTTTGCATTCCCACCAGCAATGGAGGAGGGTTCCTCCTTCTCCACAACCTTTCCAGCATGCGTTGTCACTTGAGTTTTTGACCTTAGCCATTCTGACGGTACACTTTAACTCTTAATCTTTCAGGCTGCTAGCCTTGCTACTGTTCACATACACTTTAACTCTTAAACTTCCAGGCTGGTAGCCTTGTTATTTGGGGCTCTCTCTACATACAGTTTAACTACAGCTAAACCCCCAGGGGCTGTTGGTCATAAGAGCCTCTGTAGGAAAAGAGAGGGAGGAATTGAACCCTGAACTTTCAGAGTTAGGGTTTGAAGCTTATTGAACTATTTAGGCCTTGTTTTTTTTTTTCTGCCACCAGAACAGCTCTCTGGCTAAAACCTTTTATTGTTTAACAGCAGAGGGTCTTCAACAGGTAAGCCAGGCGGCTCTCTTAACTCAGCTGCTGCAGCCCTGACAGTTTCTTGCTGCAAATACAAGGGGTTGTAGAAAGAAAAACCTTAGTTCCTTTTACTTAATGGCTCAGCAGTGAACAATGTCTTGCTGGAAGCGAGAGTCCTAATTAAGAAGGCTGATAAAACTGCTTATTACTTACTAAGCTTAGATGCATGCAAAAACATACACACATTTAGCAAACAAAGCAAATAGATGTCTATGAACCTGACATGCACATGCACACAAACAAACAGTAGACAGAAGAAGGGAGCTCCCAAAAATACCATTAATGGATGTAAATATACAGATATAAATATATACATACAATACATACATATAGACAATACATGCAGACAATTAGACGACACATTTTTGGATGAAGCAGGTGGCCTCAACAAATGTTTAATTCTGTCTTGGGTTTTTATACTATCTAATTCAAAGGTATGTATGTAAAATATAACCTTATTTAAAAATAGATACAATTGTTACATTAAAAAGGGAGTCACTGTAGGATTATTGATCCTAATATCTAACTAGATACTTTGTTTATTAGAAGTTTAAAGCAGTGGTTTTATCTATATGCTTACTATGAGTTCAAAGCAGAAGTTTTATCTTTTTCTTATTTCAAATGTATATTATGTGTTCAAAGTAAGTTTTTTGTTAAGGTTTTTCTAAGAAACAGGTGCCTGTCTTGTCTTGTAGCTAACCATTTATTCTTTGTTTTCACATTAATATGACCGTTCTTATCATGGTGCACACCTGGGCCTTCTCCTTGGGCTAAACCTAGGATGAATGTATCTCCTTGATTATTAATTTGTTTCAGTCTTGTTCCCCTCTTGGTGTAAATCAAGTGCTTGACATAGGGAGGGCCACAGAGCTCCTAGCAGTTTTTGCTATACTGCAGGAGCGTCTTTTGATTACTTGAATCAAGTCAGCAATTCTTTAAAATCGTCACCAGGAGTTATGAAATCATTAATTCATTTAAACAGCACCATGTCATGAAGGTACATCTTCAAAATACTCTGCCCAGCAGAGTGAAGCAATAGGCAGTGAGGGTCTCTGCCAGGCCAGATATATGAGACAAGCATGGAAAGGCAGTATAGCAACAACAAGCAGTCTTGAGGCAAAATCCCTGAGGCCTTGCCTAAACCAGGGATACACCCACTCAACAGCCATGCAAAAACGAGTCGCTGCCCCCAGAAGCTTGCTTGCTTCTGCCAATCTAGCATCCAACTGCTCCCAGCTGCTGGTGCAGAGGCCATGGAGAGGCGCTGCTGCTTGCTGGCTTGCTTAACGTGGCTTAGCCACAGGGAAATGGAAATTAAAACTGCTTTGAATGCTGCCCCACTCTCTGCCATAAAGATAATGGACTAGACCTCTGACACAGTAAGCAAGCCCCAACTAAATGCTTTCCTTTTAAGAGTTGCCATAGTCATGGTGTCTCTTCACAGCAATAGAACACTGACTAAGACCCCGGGACGTGGAAATAGGTACATGTCCATGAACTGTTGACCAATAGTGTAAATGTAACACCTATACACAACGGAATTTCATTAGCTGTAAAGACAAATTAAATTAAATTTACAGGTAAATGGATGGAGCCAGAAAGCATTGTGTTGAGTGATAAAGATGAGCATTTAGAAGATTTAGATCTGAGTGCTGAGCTTGGAGTACCTGCAGGATCCAGGATCTAGAAAGGGAAGGTTCATGAGAGGAGGAAGATCTTACAGGACTTGGTAAAGAACAAGGTGGTGTGAAGCGGGAGGAATAATGAGGAGAGGCATTTAAGTGGGGAGAAGGATGGGAGCAATGAGAGAACGAATAGCTAAATCTACCTAAACATGTGTACATTTTTAATTTATTATGTTTTTAGTTAGAGTTACTGTACACAGGGAAGTGTGCTCCTCCCAGAACCATTGTGTTACCAGATTAAAGTCTGGTACAGATGTGGGACACTTGCCCTTGACATACTGATGAGAGGTATCCCAGAGAAAACCCCACCTGGAGGCAGTACAGACTATTGCTATTGCTATGGGCTGCTGACCAGAACTTAGTGGTTAAACGTTATTGCTAAAAGAAACCATACATGTTGGTCATGGGACATGGAGAAATCAAGTCGGTGCTGGCCATCACACAGCTGTCTGGCTCAAGCCACAAGCAACAGCTGGTGAATTGATGAAGTGGCAGGACCCTCCGTGTGATTTTGTTGACCACCTGGGATCTGTGGGCCCAGCTGACATTGCTGGAGAGTGACTATCTGTTTGTCCCCATGATTGTTTTTCTTGGTAAGACACCACAGGATTGTTTAGGTTTCCACTTACTAAATCAAAGGGCAAGCTCATTCTGTAAACAGAGTTTGTGGTTTCCCTGGGATAATTAACCAGACATTTATAATCTCTTGGCTTCTTAACAATAGATGGCTATGCTCAGGTCCACTGTGTATGCATTTTGCTAGCTTATGCTCAGAAACTTTAAATTTGTCCAGACTAATGAATAATACATTTGCAGCCTCTTACTGGTAGTCTTGTTAGATGCTAGTTTAATTACAGAAATAAGCTTTAATTAGTCTCTTAGATATGTTTTCAAAGTTAAGTAGATAGTGCATAGATACAAATAAGCAACATAGCTAGATAGCTAGCTAGCTAGCTAGCTAGCTAGCTAGATAGATAGATAGATAGATAGATAGATAGATATACAAATAGGCAGTCTTTAAACACTATAGAGATCTGTAAAATATGGCATTTAAAGATATTTTAATAATAAAGGCTTTTCTGACAGAGACACATCTGCTCCTGGCAGCACTGTTAATCTACTTCAAAGAAGAAGAGGAAGAAGAAGAGGAAGAAGAAGAAGAAGAAGAAAAAGAAAGAAAGAAAGAAAACTGTTCTTCAACTGCTGATAGCAGGCTATCTGAGCAAACTGTGAACAAGCAGAACACTGGAAAATTGACTGTTCAACTTTGCTGAGACTAAGTGGTCAGTTCTTCAAAATCCTGCTTCACAGAAAAGCCTGCCTGTCAGATATTCTGGGCCAGTAGGCTGAAGATTGGACACCCCATCGACACAGAGAAACCTCTGGTGACTGTCCAGGCAGTCAGCTGCCTCTGTTATTTCTATAGTTCTGGCAGCTGTTTGCTCTAGGCTTCTTATATACGTAGGTAATATTTCCTTCTAGCATTTCTGGTGAAGTTGAAGACTAGGTAGTCACAATTTTAATACAATTAAGCTTAAGACAATGGCTTATCTCTAAAAAAATATCTTAAGGTCTAGATAGATGTTTTTAGGTTGATAGATACAAAATATGGTAAGAAAGTTGATTTAGGTACAGAACTTGGGACTCACCAGGAGAGGATACATAGTGGAATACTTTTTCCAAGATTGCCAATTACAAATGTACTGAACAGTGTAAATGTAATTCTTACCTGAAGATTCTCATAATTCTTATAGTATATAGCTTATTAATTGAGAAAAAAAGCCACTTTTTTAAAGCAGAAAGGGGAAATTTTTTAGGACATTCTGGTTTATGATATGTAAACATGTTTTTGTTATAGTCCCAAGTAGGGGGTTTTAGTTTGTCCACACTTGTTAATTTTCTCGTGTGGAGCGTGGTCTTTGCCAGCTGGAATTAGTTTAATGCTTAGGACTTTGAAAGGTGTAAATACGGTAGATTAGAAGCCAAAGGTATGGTTGCTTGGAAGAGTCAGAGGAGGACTGCTTGCTGCTGGTTACCTGGACTTCTGGATTTCCTGACGATGGATATTTTTATTGCCCCCAAAAGAATCTGCGACCCAACACAGCAGGAGGAACTTCTTTTACAACTTCTTTTCCTTCTACCTGGGGTTGGGAGGTGGTGGAAGGTATAAACTTTAAGGAAACCCCAAATAAAGTAGCGTTTGAAAAACTACCACCTACAGTAGCCTGGAAGCTTGTTCATAAACAGTTTTTCAAACCCACCATGTAAAGTCAGTATTATTTCTTCCACTGACTGTTGTGAGGAAAGAAAGCTGACCCAGTGCCTCCCTTATTCTCCTATAACCGAGAACAGCATCCTTTATTCTAGTTCTAAAATCACAGTATTAATTTTTTTTGTTTTTCAAAATTAAGAGCAACAAAATCTTGTAACTATCACATAAAGATAATAATTAAGACCATAGTATATTACAATTATTTCATTTATTCTCTACAATTTCTTTCAAAGGAGCACCTTGAAAAGTTTACAGGAGCACTTGGTTGCAGAGCTGAAAGGGATTGACTTGTCTCACAGGGAAATAGAGCCTGTGAGAGTTTAACTGGGGTGGGAGGAGGCATAGAACAGCCCCATGTGCTGTTCTTTAAGAGCTGCACACCTCTGTTTTACAACAGGATCTGGCCCTGGTGTGGAATGTGCCACGGAGGTTAGGCAGGCCGGCCATCAAGTATGGGGTGGGTGGGGATGAGGGCTCTACCAGTGTCCATCTCCCCAGTGCTGGCTTCCAAGCCCAGATCACCACCCCCCACTTTGTTACATGAGCTCTGAAGACGTGAACCTGGGTCCTCATGCTTGAAAGGCAAGTGCTTTACCAGTGGAGCCGGCTTCCAGACCTACGAGTTGAGCGCTCTCTCTCTCTCTTCTTTTTTTTCCAGACAGTCACGTTAGTTTTCTGGTATAGAAACCCTATAAGGTGGTTGAAGGTCCTGGGTCCTCTGAACTGGGACTTTAGTTTGCATCTTCACAAGATGCTCAGTGAATTCCCAATAGGTAGCAAAGAATGACTCTTTCCAGGGGGGCGGGTGTGTCAGAACATGGTCAAAAGAGTGACCCATGTGAGCAATGCCTTGGGGAACTGTGGGAGGGGTTCCAGAAAAGGGCAGAGGGCCTTTTCACCTCAAGTGCATTTGGTTCCCTGAATTGCTCTTGGAGTGATTTTGTGCCTCCTATGACAAACATTTACATTCAACTTATAAGACATGTTTATGCTTGTTGGGTGTCAGCACATAGCTATGGAACCCAGTCTGTTGAAAGTATACGCTGTGTGCTATCCTCAGAGGACCCTCAAACTGGATATGATCTTCTGCCTTGCTTGTGTGCTTTCTCAGATAGAATCTATAGCATGTGCCAGGGAATTGGGTTTAAATTGATCTGTCCTGAGAAAGTTCTGGGAAAGGGCTGCTCTGTTAATAGTACGTGCTTACTGGTGTTTATTTACATATTTTTCTGATCATCTTTCTCTGAGCTCAAACAACCTTCCATGGATCGTTGCTTTCTTTGTTGCCTTCGAGTATAAAAGCACACGAAGGCCAAATTAAGTTCTACAGCATTGCACTGTAGTCCACCCCATTCTTCTCAGGTTCTAAGATCCTCAAAGACACAGACCTGCATAGGTTGGCGAAAGTCAACAAGGGGAGACAAGCAACTGTAGGTCTCGGAGATGGCATCAAAGATGGCTTTGTGAAAGTTACCAATGGTGGCAGTGCATCCTCTGGCTGATATGTAGCAGTCATCCTTACTGGCCATCAGCAGTAACCTCTTGGGCACAGGAGCAGAGACCATGCCAGTGCCTCTTGGATAAGGGATGAGACTCGCCAAAACAGAGTTACAGTGGCCTGTCACCTTGCATGGAAAAGTGCAGAGCTTGCCAATCTTGTTCTCCCCAGTAGCCTTTGCACACAGGGACAATGGCAGTGGCTACCTCCTTGGAACACTTAACATCAAGATCAGTATGACCACTGTAGTCCCCAATAGTGACAAAAGCCTTGAATCTGGTCTGCTGGCCAGCCAAGTCGGGACCTACATTGGCATGATCTTTAGAACCTCATCCTTGGACGCTCCCAGGAAAAAGCCAATTTCGGATTCCTTAATGAACAGGGGTTAGCACAGATTTCAGATGTCTTCCAGGAACTTGACCTCCATGTTGACCAGGTGGCCCAGCTTGGTGACAGTGATCCACTCTTCAGTTTTGTCTCCACAGCCTTGTGGCCCCAACCACAGCCACGGCTAACTGAGGTGTCTGAGACTACTTCCCATTCCTCCATAGAAGCTGGTGTTGTCTTCCATTTGGTGTTTTCCCAAAGAATGAGTTTAACTTCCTAATGATCACATACCCAGCTAGCGGCAGAGAACAAACGAGAACCCAGGCCTTTCAACACCGTGTCTCTCAACTGAATTAGACTGCAAACTTCATTGCAGTCACTTCTGACAGTTACCAAGGTCAATGCCTGTACTGCGTCATCAGGAACCACTCCAGGCCCAGGGCATGAGGTAAAAGGACAACTGTTTACTGTTATAGAATTAACTCACCATTTTACAAGTTTTCTGAACTCTTCATCATAAATCAAATATGCTTGCTGAAGACACTACATACAGTCTAGCAGAAGGAGACAAATAAACCAAATATTGGCCAAGACTAAAGACTTGTATTCACTACATGGTCATCATATACAAGGATCTTACATGATAGGAATGCTTGGTAACTACTTGTAACCATTTCACAGAGGAGGAAGATGAGGCTTGGGAAGTTTAAGCATAATTCAGGTTACCATAGTCAGGCAATCTCACACTACCATGTTTTTCTCTGGCTCCCAGTGTGAAAACTGCTTAGAGTTCAGGAAGAAATGCAGACACAGGGACTGTTTGGAGAGAACTCTTATTGTGAAAAACAAGAAAACAAAGATGTCTAAAGGTTACATTAGAGACAGCATTCGGAGAATAATTTTAGGACCAATAGCAATGTCACTAAGACTGGAGCCATACAGGGCAGCCAGAGGACAGGGGCCTCGAGAGGTGGCCAGAGCTGTATTTTATTCGGAATGGTAAGAACATTCATATTAAGGGCTTTGCGAGCAGAGTGAGAATGGAGATTTGGAGCCCAGCAAGCTAACAGAGCTGGTACAAGGCTCCTGATATTGACCTTGATGAGACCCCAGGCTGACAGTAAGGAGGGAAAAGATTTAGGAGTTATTTCAAAGTTAGATTCAATGAAAACAAGGTGATTGCTTGGATGGGTCTGGCGCTAAGGGCCCTGGCTGTCCTTCCAGAGGGCCTGGATTTGATTCCCAGCACTCACCAAACTGTTGGTAACCACCTGTAACTGCAGTCCCAGGAAATCCAGCACCCTCTTCCAGCTGCCTCTGGCACCACAGACATGTGCTACATAGCCATACATGCAGGCAAAACCCTCACACACATAAAAAACATAAAAAGGAAGGGGATTTTTCCAAAGGTTTCAGTATGTGGAGCTCACTTAGCCACTGTGCAGACCAGCCACAGCTGTGCTCATGTAGAACTCTGCTTTAGTCTGTGCTGCTCTAAGTCACATTCCAATCCCTGCTGGTCAACTCTTCTTTCGCCAGGTCCTATCTGCTTTTTGGAACAAAATAAAGGATGTGGAAATAAATTTACCCACAGCCCAGACTTATCAGCACATGAAAACTCCATGACCTTTGAATAAGAAGTTTCCAGAACTGCCATGAATGAGCACAAGTCACTTTGTACAGAAGAACTTGTCAGATAAAATCATCACGGTAAAATGTAAATAACAAGTAGAATGCTAACCTGCCATGGTAGAGACCCTAGGTTCAAGCCCCAGTACTGCCCACAAAACAAAACAGAAGCATGAGAGCTGGCACATTTGGCACAAATGTAGCAGAGTTGACAGAGTGCTTCCCTAGCATGTGGGAGGCTCTGGGTTTGATCTCACGTAAACCCAGTGTGTTGGCATGGACCTATAATTTCAGACCTCGGGAGGTAGAGGCAGGAGGATCAGAAGTTCCAGATCAACTTCAGCAATACAGTGAGTTTGAGGCCAGTCTGCGCAACATGAGACCCTGTCTCAAACACAAACACATGCACGCACACACAGGTGATGTCACAGGTGATGTAAGAGAGCAAGTCAGTGGACAGACAGGCATGGTATGGAGGGGTTTTGTCCAAAGCATGTTCTTTGTTTTTTTGGATTGTCTTTTTTAGCGTAATATTTTTATTGATTATTTGGGAATTTCACATCATGCACCCCTACCACACTCACTTCACAGTCCTCCCAAGTCTGCCTCCTACCCTTGTGACCTGCTTCCCTCTGGCCCCCAAAAACAAAGAAGAAGAAAATTAAAAACAAAACAAAACCACAAATACAATTTGTGCTGCTCATATACTCACTGGAGCATGGTCAAACTTCAGTGGCCAGACCCTTAAAGAGAGAGTTCTTCCCTACCCACACCCCTGCCAGCAGCCAGCAGCCATGGAGAGCTATACCTCAGCATCCTTATTACAGCTTTTAAGAGTTCTCTTTAAAGTGGTGTTGTGTCTAGACTGTTACTTTCGGGCATGAAGAGGTAGGGGTTGTCACCGAAGCCTTCTACATTCCTCCAGTATCAAGAACTGAGCAAGCAATGCATACAAACAGCGGCAGCCCCTTGACCCCAGCTTACCTAAGTTTGAATCTTGGATCTTCCTCTCACTGATTTGGGGCAGTTTATTTCTAGTGTTAACACATTTAAAAAATAGAAATAATTGTATCGCCACAAAGAGTTGCTTTGAAGGTTAAGCGAATGCAAACCAATTTGGGGTGTGTCTTAGGGCTTTATGATTGTGAAGAGTCACCATGACCATGCAGCTCTTATAAAGGACAACATTTAATTAGGGCTGGCTTACAGTTTCAGAGGCTTAATCCATTATTGTCATGGTGGGTAGGCTCATGGCCTTCCAAGCCCTGGGCCCGGTTTCTGCTGCTCCTGCTGGTGGCCAACAGCCCCCAAGGAGACCCAGAGGACCCTGTCTCAACAAAGTAGATGGGGAGAATTGACTTCTAAAAGTAGCCCTCCGACCTCTACATGAATACCATGGCACATCTGCTCCCACAGACTGAATAAATAAAGTTTCAGAATAATCAAAAGAAGCTGACAGCAATCAGGAATACTAGTGCTCATCATCCTGATTCATAGATTCATACTGGATATTGCTGGCAATGCTAGCTAACACATACTAAAACTTAAAATGACTAGGCTGCATGTAGTAAAATGTATTGAGTAAAGGGGGAAAAACTGATTTCAGATCAAAAGAAAATTACCCTGGAAAGCTCCATCTGTGGAAGATAACAGTCTTCAAAAGGTCTTCATGCCAGAAACGGTTCAAATTGGTCAATTCTGATCTAAATGGGAATTTCAGGTGATTAGATTTACATTCTAAATTTTAAAGGTGAGGATTTGAGAATGTGGCTCAATGACAGAGCACCTATGAAGAATAGGCAAGGCCCTGGGCTTGCTCTTGAGCACAAAGCAGAACTGAATGAAGAACTGCTTCTGTCAGAAATAACTTTAATAGCCAAGGGGGAAGGGTAGCCATATTAGTCACCTTAAAAGGTTTTCAGAACAGTGTTTCTCTGTGTAGCAAGCCTGGCTATCCTGGAACTTGCTCTGTAGGTCAGGATGACCTCCAATTGAAAGATCTGCCTGCGTCTGCCTCCCCAGTGCTGGGACCAAAGGTGTGCGCCCACCCCCTGCAGTAATCCTAGGTACTTTTAAGTTGACAATCAGTATTAACCATTACAGTAGCACATGTGTGTCACCCCAGTAATTGGGAGGCTGACACAGGAGGCTCATGAGTTAGAGGGCAGCCTGAGTCATATAACCTTTCTCAAAACAAAACAAGACAAAAGACCCAACAACAAAGCAAAACAAACAAAAAGAAACTCAATCCATAATTTAATAGCAATTTTAAAAAAATATATAGGCTATAAAAATGATCAATAAATGTATTTATATATATTAAGGTTTATTATTTATTGAGTTCTTTGACACTTCCTAGGGCTATTGTTGTTTACATGTAAGATGGTCTATGAGCATGCAGCAATGTTTATATAATTGTGATTCATTATCAAATTATTACTAGGGTTCAGGGTTGGGGTGTGAACCAGATTGTGGGTGCCTATGTACAGAAGAGATGTTAGGAGGTAATAGTGTCTGACATTCTCAGGTAAGCACCCACTGTGACCAACCCCCATATTATGCTATCCAGAATCCTATGTTATTTATCATGGCTCCTGTTATTTATCATACATCAAAGAGAACAAACTCCAGGGTCAGGCTCTTAAAGAGCCTCAGCATTTACTGGCTGTGACACTCTCAAGAAGTCACTGCTTCTCCCAGCTTCAGCCTCCTCTTCTGAACACGAGGACTGCAGCGCAGCACTTGCCTCGTGAGGTTATGGTAAAGACCACAGAGACAACGGCCCTGACTGGCACTGGCTTGCGGTCAGCCTCAGCATAGATGAGAGCAACTCCAACTGTAAGCAAGTTCACGAAGCTGCACAGACTTTGTGATTAGTTAATTCTGGTGTGTGGTCCTTTTATTTATTTGGAAGTTTTTTTTAATAATAAAGTTTATTTTAAAAATAGCTACAATTCTATGCAATTGTTCTAATTTTCCTCTCTGTGTGTGTGTGTGTGTGTGTGTGTGTTGTGTGTGTGTGAAGTTACTCACATAGCTGGCTGCCAGTTCTTTTGGAGTAGGATCTTCATATCACATTTCTTTCCCCCGCTGTACGATTTCCAGGGCCCCAGCACAATGCCATGCTTAACATCAGATCCTACTGTGTGTGTGTGTGTGTGTGTGTGTTTTAGGCTGGAGGTTGCATGCAAAAGATAAAGCAAACTAAAAAGGAGGAGAAGGAGGGGACTGGAGGCTGTTAGACATGTGGGGTGCATCAAAAGCCAAGCGGACAGATGGTTAGCAGGGGATCGGATCAAGGTAGGGAGAACACCTGGGTTCCTCCTAATTAGCTGACAGGTGGGTCAAGGATTGAAAAAGGTAGGACACTGGCTGCTGCTTATTCCCCAGAACAAGGCTGCCCGAGGCAGGGTTTGTTCCTGCCGCTTCTCCTCCTTATGGCTGAGTTAGTACAAGTTCAAAATATGTCCCCCTTCACCTTGAAGCAGCCCTGAGCAGAAGGGAAACGTTACTGACAGCTTTGATAACTGGGCCTCTCACGAAAGGCTCCGAGACCCCAGCTAACTCTCTGCTTCTGCCAATCACATCTCCGTGCAGCTGAAAAGGCGGCTCAGTGCCCTCGCTGCCCTCGGCTTCCTTGAGCCTTGACGTGCTTTCTCTTTTATGAGCCTTCGGGGCTGTAATTCTCCTTGCTTGGCGTCTATGGCACCTTCACGTCAGCAAGAGGCTCTGCGGCCATTTGTATGAGGACTGCCTTGCTGAGCCCTGCCAGGGTTAATCACCCAGGCTCATCAGGAGGGTAGAGCTAAGTGCCCACAATGGTGGTTGTGGCCCGCTGGTCCCAAAGGACAGGAGCAGGGTAGGCGGATGTCACTTGTCCTCAAACATCGCCCCCTGTAGCCTCAGCAATGCGTCTAGCTCTGTCCTCCACAGTCAAGACCCCATGGGTCGCGAAGCCAAGACCCTTCCATTTCTGTAAGGCTGCAGCCTACCCCACTCCACTCCCAGCACTGCCTGCGTCATCTCCTGCCACTGCCCATCATCCGTCAGGGGAAAGTCGTCACCTCAACATTTACCTACTGAGTGTATCTAGATTTGTGTGTGAGAGAGAGACAGATTGCTTTGTTTCTCAAGACAGGGTCTCTCAGTGTAGCCCTGGCTGACCTGGAATGCTCTCTGTAGACCAGGCTGGCCTCAGACTCAGAGATCTTCCTGTGTCTGATTCCTGAGTGCTGGGATTAAAGGAATATGCCACCATGCCTGGATTTGTGACTTTCTGACACTTTGAGAAAAAAATTGTCATGGATATCTAATAGTAAACATATACTGTGTGTGTGTTTGTGTGCATGTATGTTTGTGTGTGTGTATTTGCATGTTTGTGATTGTGTGTGTGCATGTTCACCCCAGGGGACAACCTCAGCTGTTACTCTCCAGGCACCATCTACCATGTTTTTTGAGATAGGATCTCTCCTTGGCCTATAGCTTGTTAAGTAAGCTAGACTGGCTGGTCAGCAAGCCCCAAAGAGCCGCCTGTCTTCATCCTCCCAGCACTAGGATTGCAGTAGGTAACACCGTACTTTCTGAGTTCTAGGGATCCAACGCAGGCCCTCCCGCTTACAAGGCAAGCACATTACCGGCTGAGCCGCTTCCCTAGATCATAGGTAGTATTCTTTTAGGAGCAAAATCAGGCTGGGGAGATGGCTCAGCAGGCAAAACACTGTACAAGCGAAAGGATCTGAATCTGGAGCCCTGGTACACAAAGCAGTAAATGGGTGGTTTGAGCCCGGTGCCGGGGAGACAGGCAGACCCCCGGGGCTGGTCAACCAGCCAGGCCAAGCTGCGAGTTCTCCAGGCTCAGTGAGAGACCTTATCCCCAAACAGGAAGGAGAGAGCCACTGAGGAAGACACCCAGTGTCAGCTCTGGCCTCCACACAAATACTGCACCGTGTGTAGACACACACATGCATAGCAAACCAATATTTTAAAAAATTGAAAATAGCCAGGCAACGGCGGTGGTACACGGCTCTAATCCCAGCGCTTGGGAGGCAGAGGCAAGCAGACCTCTGTGAGTTCAAGGCCAGCCTGGTCTACAGAGTTAGTCCCAGGATCCTCAGGGCTACAAAGAGAAACCCTTTCTTGAGCCCCACCCCAAATGAAAATGTAGCAACCATTTGAAAGCTGCTTCTGAAGAAGAGAAACTTATCCAGAATGAAGCCCACGCTCCTGTGTGTGCTGCGGAGCTTCTGGGATGGCTGGCACCCTGTCACCTCTCCACAGCCTGCCTTTCTCATTTTCCCTGGCTGTGTTCCGACTTCTGGGACCACTATGTTCTGTTCTTCTCTAACTCCTTGGAAGACTCTTGCCCAGGCTCAGAACACAGCTCTCTCTGCTATCCTTCCATCTCAGATCCATCTTGAGTAGCCTGCTTTCCACCCCAAGCACTCTAGACAACGTTACAACAGTTTCTGCCTGCCTCCTAAGCTAGAAGACAAGCTCCACCGGAAGAGGGACCTCATTCACGTTTTCCGCCTGTGGGCCACGCCTCACACCTTCAAGCAGAAAAGCCAAACCTTCTAGCGAACCACCGGCAGTTTTCACTGTGATCAGTAGAGGGCAGCAAAGACCCTGAATTGTCTAACTTCTGGCCTTGCTCTCAAAACTTTTCTAAATTGTAAAATCTTGCTTTTTGTCAGAGCAAGCCTGAGTTCATCAGGAACTTAAGGAATATATCCTCCCACACAGATTCTTCCCTCTCCCTTATTAACCGAGCATTCTTCACTCTGAGCCACTTACAAGGCATTTTTCAGAGCTCAAGCTGCAAATGTATCCTTAAGAAACAAAGGTATAGAGGTGTAAATAGAATAAATAAATAAATAATAATAAAATGATAAAAAAATTTAAAAAGAAACATAGGCAGATGTTATATAGTCTAAGCCAAAAAGAAACCCAGAGGCCTACAGCCTGTCCCTGCCTGCCTAACAAGCCAGGAGTGGGAGGAGATGCTTATCCCATAGTCCACAGCTGTCAGGATTAGGGGGTTTCAGCTCTCCCTGATGGCTTGTGGGAGGAGCTGCATCTAGGCTGGGGCTGCCTGCATTTCCGTACCAGTAAGAACAAGCCGGTTTCTGCTTTGTTCGCTCTCTGCCTCTGTCTCTGCTTACTTCACCTTGTCTTTTTAAAACATCTTCAATTCCCAACCCCACAGGGCAAGGACTTCAAGGTCTAAGTCCCCTGCCTTTGTGGGCTGCAGGACACTTTCACTGAGTTCACACTGCACCTGGATCATCAGACGTAGGCATACTACCCACAGTGGTGTCTTCACTTACCCTCTGCTAGCACATCCATTCTCATGGGGGCTGGACGTAGGTCAGTGTCCTGTGGGCGGAGGTGCTACATTTGACTGATGCAGCAATAAGAGTGATCAAAGGGGCCATAAGGAGCCAGGCCTTCTAGCTCAGGCCTATAACCCCAGCAACTTGAGAGGCGGATACAGGAGAATCCAAAATTCAGTGGCTGCTTGAGCTACAGAGCCAATTAAAGTCCAAACTGGACAACTTAGTGAGATCCTGTCTCAAAACGAAAAGCACAGAAAGGGCTGGTGGTGCAGCTCAGTGTCAGGGCCCTGGCCTTGTATGTACGAGGCACCAGATTCAAACCTCACTACTGCAGACAAAGAGTGGCCTGTGGGGATTGCCAACCCCAGCACTGCTGACATTTTGGGCTAGACAATTCTTTCCCACATCACAATATGGGAGAATTGTAGATTGTTCATGACATCTCTGGTCTTTACCAACAGTGTCTTAGGGTTACTATTGCTGTGTTGAAACGCCATGACCAAAAGAAAGTTGGAGGGGGAAGGGCTCATTTGGCTTACACTTCAACATTACACAGTTCATCACTGAAGGAAGCCAGGACAGGAACTCACACCGGGCAGGATCCTGAGCACAGGAGCTGATGTAGAGGCCACGAGGGTACTGTTCACTGGCCTGTTCCCCATGGCTTGCTTGACCTGCTTTCTCATAGGACCAGGACCACCAGCCCAGGGACATACAATTGGCTGGGCCCTCTCCCATCAATCATTAATTAAGAAAATACCCCACAGCAGAATCTTAGGGAGGCATTTTCTCTACTGAGGCTCCCTCCTCTCTGATGACTCTAGCATGTATCAAGTTGTCATAAAAGGAGCCAGCACAGACAGGCTGTAATAACCACAGTGTCTCCGGATGTTGCCAACTATCCCCTGGAAGAAACTTCTCCAACTCTCTGAACTGCTACTTTAAGAAGTTATTGTAGCAATTAGGGATACTGTTGCAGCCTGGCATGGGGTCCCTTGTATCTAGTTCTGCTCTCCTTAGTCCATGTGCATCTGTTGTCACTTGAAGCCTCTGCACTTGGTGGACTGGACACCTGACCTGACCTCACCTCTCAGTTTCTCTCCTCTGGGAATCTGAAACTCAGACCAAGGAACAAACCAACCACCACATGGGTTCCTAGTGGAGGTCAAAACTTCAAAGCAAATTTGGATGTGTATTTGGGGGATGTGGAAATAAAGTCACCCTCCTGCATAAAAAACAGGCAAGAGGCACAAGGTAGGCAGCTGGTGTGAGTTCCATCTACTCCTAACACCTTCTAAAGCACAACTACACTTCAGATACTAGTGGCTTAAGACAGTCCTGTGCAGTTATAACTACTGCCTCTTCTATGAGAGGGTGGCTCTGTTTTTCCTGTCATTGGCCACTGTGGGGTTCTATTGGACACATTCTATGTGGTTCGGAACTGAAATTGTAGGCAGAAAACATCAGGGTACAGGTAGGTGATAGAGCCCATTCTTGGCTTTTACCTGGCCTGGCCTTGTCATAACCTTTTATCAACTCAGAGCCAGCTTACCACTGACAGCAATGGCTGCTTAGGCTTCTTCCTGTAGATTCTTGAGCAGGTAATTCTGAGCAGCTCATATACAAAACATGGCTGGCTGCTCACCCAACAACCAGCCCTCATTAGTCTTGTTCTGGTGAATATTCCCAGGGGATGAGTGTTAATTAAACTGTACAGATGATGAGGTGTGAGGGGAATCCCAGGGGGACAGAGCTTATGGGGAAGAATGTCATCTTTGATCAAGAGGACAAACCTGAGAGGGTGCTAACCCATGCCCCTCCAATCTGCTTTGGATATGTCATGTGAGGAGACAGCACATAAAGTTGTGCAGGCATCTTGTAACTGAAGTAAAGCTGGGAGAAATATAGAAAAGGTGGCGGATGAGGGCTTTGTATCCGGGAGCTGGAGAATCAGCACTCCTGGAGCCATTTGCCTTTGGACTTCTTATTCCATGAGGTGTCCTTACAGTTCAAGCTGCCTTGGCTCGGGTGTCTCGTTACTTGAAGCCCAACCGATCCTGACCGATGCCGGTCACCTCATCTTTTCAGGTCAGGTCACTTAGGTCCTAGTATAGACTCTAGCTGTCGGGTCTGTAAAGAGAGGAAATTAGAGACTCAACGAAGCTTCAGTCCAAAGTTCTACAATTACCTCCTAAGAATCAAGGGCATCCATTTATAGAATCTAATTTTTATTATTATTGCTATTATAGATTTAACACTAATTATGTTATCATCTAATACAAAACCTTAAGCTCCAAATTTTTTTCAGGCTGGGGAGATAACTCAGTCAGAACTGTGCTGTTTTGCAAGTGCAAGGACATACTTTTGATCCCTAGGACCCTCGTAGAGTCCAGCATGGTGGCACAGCCTTATAATCTCAGCACAGGGGAGGAGGAGATGGAACGCTGGGACTCACTGCCCAGCCAGCCTAACTTAATGTGCAAGCTCAAGGTCAGTGAAAGACACTGTCTAAAAAGCAAAGTGGATTGTTCTCTTGAAGAATAAAAACCGAGGTTGTTCTTTGGCTTCCATACCCATACGAAATGCACTCATCCTCATATTCAAAGGAGCCTGGAAAGGTGACTTACTGGATCTTATAGGCATCGTACAAATCTTGGAAGCTTCCAGGAGGCAGGAGATGATGAAGTAGTCATGCCTTTTGAGCTAGGACCAGCAATGGAGGTCTACAAGCTGCTGTGGAGAAAGGGAGGGAGAGTCTTCAGAGAAAAGAGTGGAAAAGGCCGAGTGTTGGGGCAAGCATACTAAGCTCGTATTTGGATGCATATCCAAAGAGGGAAGGCGGAGGGATGCTTTGAGTTAGAATTCAGAAGAGCCTGAAGGCTTGGCGGGGTAGATCTATGAGCAGCTGCCTGCAATCCTTTAAATCTTATTCTAAGCCACTCTCTGCTGTGTCTGTTGATTCTTCTGTTCCTTCTCTTTGAGTGTTCACTTCTAAAATGATTGATATCAACTCGCATTGTGAGTCTTCTTACTTTCTGAGGTTTCTAATTCTGATGTATACAGTCCTTTCTTTCTTAATGTTATTTTGCTAGATAATCTTAAAATAGTAAGTTACAATTTTCACAGTCTTTATAAACATTTCTTTCTGGTATGTTTTTATTGTTGGAATGCTGTTCTGCCCAGCGCTTGCTTGCTTTCTTCCTTCCTTCCTTCCTTTCTTTCTTTCTTTTTTCTTTTTTCTTATATTAAGGTATTTGAGAGTTCTCTTATCACTTTTTGAATACAAACTTCAACATTTCTTTATGATACAAAATGGGTCAAAATAACTTTTCTTGTATCACAACTATCACTCCCTCTTTTGGTGTCCTTACAAGCACTTTATGGGGTGTGACTCCTCTCCTTTAACCTGGTCTTCTATTTTCTTTCAAACTCCCCTGTGGGTTCCTGTCTTATAATTGGCTTTCTACATCGACTCTACCTTTAGTGTGAGATTTTTAATATAAAGGAGCCTTTGGTCTTGAAAGGCCACAGAGCCAAGACCGCTTCTTCTTCAGACCTTCCCTTCAGCACAGCCACATATCCGCAGCAGCACTCCATAGTGCCTCCAAACTACTTCCTCTGCTTTTCAGTGATGGCTGGTGCCTCACTGTTTTCTTTTGTGTACACTGATACAATGTGCACCTTTCAATATCTTTGTTGGCTTTCATATTGCCTGTTCAGCCTTGAGGATCCAGGGGATGTCTCATTCATTGAATTAACTTTAAGTTGTTGACACTGGGCCATGGATTTTACTATTTAATCTGTCCTATTAAAATATATTTTTTATTTTATGTATATAAATACTTGCTTGTATGTATGCATATGTGTGTGTATGTATGTATGTGCACTGCATGCATGCCTAGTATCCTCAGAAGTTAGAGGAGGTTATTAGAGTCCCTGGAACTGGAGTTATAGATGGTTGTGAGCCACCAACCTTGTGGATGTTGGAAATGTAACCTGGGTCCTCTGGAAGAACAAATGCCCTTAACCACTGAGCCATCTCCAAAGCCCCTCATCTGCACACCCCCCCTTTTATGGGAAAAGAGGATTTGGAAGGGACTTACAAGCATTGCTGCTACTGTTACCATTTTCTATATTTTCACAATGACTTATTTGTTAATTAATTTTTAAACACTAATTTTGAGCCCTGAATTGAAGCATTTATGCTCCTCAGATTCTCTTGGTGCCATTAACTTTCAGAGTCCAGCTGACTGTTCAGCCCCAATTGCTACTGTAATTATGTCATCTAGGCCCATATGATACTACCATCTGAAC
>CM053764.1:3173249-3234541 GCA_028658305.1 Pachyuromys duprasi
GTCTATATGTTATATATGTAAATATATACACATAGTATCATGAGATATTTATCTATGTCTCGTAACATATAACATACTTGAAATAATTTATGTATGTAAAGATATATTTCCATGTGACCTTTTTTATCAATCTGAATTTATAAATATTTTGGTAGTTAGTATTCACACATTCATATATTCATGTGCTTTGGGTATCAGACAGACCCTAATGTAGAGTTTTTATGTATAATTTAATTGTTCAGAAAATTCTTCAGAAGATGAAAACTATGAATTAGAACTAAGTAGTATATGCATATATACATACTACTTAATTCTTATTTATACATATATATATGTCCTAATAATTTATAAGTTATTTAAAATTGACCATGAGCTTAAACACCAAGAGAATCAAGTCACCTGCACAGGTATTCATCATATTACTTTTATAATGACAAACTCAAGGAAAAAAATGTCAATCAAGAAGTAAGGATTGAAATCTTACTGATATAAGATAAAGTCAACAAATTTTTGGTAGCAATATAGAAAGTGTTAGAAAATGCTTTAAGTGAAAATGAAGCTCATCGAAGCTTTTATATAGTAATATTCTATTTTAAAACACACACATAAATCTGGGTGTGGTGACTCACAGCTTTAGTTGTAGCACTTGGGGGGCAGAGGTAGATCTCTGAGTTCAAGGCCAGCCTGGTCGACAAAGCAAGTTTCAGGACAGCTAAGGCTATATAGAGAAGCCCTGCTTTGGGAAAAAATTAATAGTTAATACATAAAATAATGTGTGCATGTTAGTATAATTTTTCTAGGAAAACAAACACTAAAATGTTTATATCATAATTCATTCAGGTATTTGTGGGTTGGGCCTCTTTCTACTCTGCAAATGGGGATTACCCGGCTGGGGATACTGGATTGTATATTGAGCTTGGGACGGCCTTTAGACCTGAGAAGGGGCTCCCTCCTGGACATTCTGCTTGGAGTCTGACATCACAAGCTCACAACAAAAGGCAAGTTTATTCAAAGACTGTGGTGCACACTGCACGGCCCAGCCACAGCTCTCAACACGCCCCACTCAGGCCACCTGAAGTGTTACTCCTGCCTTCTTCCTTTTTCTTTCTTGCCTTCTGCCCTAGGCAAAAGGTGACTTTCTACAAACGACATGAAGGTTGGGGCTTATGCTGCTGCCAGCACGACCGAAGGACAATCCTAAGCAGGAGAAATTGAGCTGTGGCAGCATTTGGGCAAGAGAAAAGACAAATTAATTAACCTGTCAACTCCTTCCTCTCAGATGTCATGAATGGTACAAATTCCTGCATAATAAAGCATTGTTTCCCAGGGGTGATGAATATCCGCTTTCTTGCTTCTTCAAGTTCCAATCTGTGGACCCATAAGTACTCACAAATTAATGCTGTGTCTACAACAGCTGCTCATGGTGGCCAAAGAACATTTTGCAATATTAAACATTCACTCTTAGCTTTTATGGACAGGATAGGCAAAGCATGCTGGAATCATGAAACATAACTATCATAGTTTGCTTTCCGTTACTGTGATAAACATCATGACCAAAGCAACTTGGGGAAGGACAGAATTAATTTCATCTTACAAAGTATAGTTCATCAAGAAAGGAAGTCAGGGCAGGAACTCAAGGCAAGAACTGGAAAGTAGAAACTGAAGCAGAGGCCATGGAAGAATGCTGCCTCCTGGCTTGCTCTTAGCTTGCGTATAAAACTGATTGCCTTCCTATAGCACCCAGGACCACCAGGGGCAGCACTGCCTACAAGAGGGCTGGTTCTTCCATATTAACCAGAAAATACAAGGAATTTTATGAAAGAAGGCAGAAGATAGAATGGCCTGGAGGGGACAGGAGCTCCACAAGGAGAACAACAGAACCAAGAAATCTTGGTCCAGGGGTCTTTTCTGAGACTGATACTCCAACTAAGGACCATGCATGGAGATAAACTAGAACCCCTGCTCAGATGAAGCCCATGGCAGCTCAGTATCCAAGTGGGTTCCCTAGTAAGGGGAACAGAGACTGTCTCTGACATGAACTCAGTGGCTGGCTCTTTGATCACCTCCCCCTGAGGTGGGGGGGGGGGGGAGCAGCCTTACCAGGCCACAGAGGAAGACAATGCAGCCAGTCCTGAGGAGACCTGATAGACTAGGGTCAGATGGAAGGGGACAAAGACCTTACCTATCAGTGGACTTGGAGAGGGGCATGGGAGGAGATGAGAGAGAGAGGGTGGGATTAGGAGGGAATGAAGGAGGGGGCTACAGCTGGGATACAAAGTGAATAAACTGTAATTAATATTTAAAAAATGCCCACGGGCTTGCCTACTGGCTCTGGCTGCCCAGTCTGGTAGGGCATGTGGTGATTTGGATGAGAATGGCCTCCATAAGTTCTTATGTTTGAAAGTTTGTTCTAAAGTTGGTGGAACTGTTTGGGAAGGCTTCTGAGGTTCAGCCTTGGGGGAAGTGAGTCACCCTTGGGCATGGGCTCTGAGGTTTCAGAAGCCCACACCATTGCCAGTTAGTGTTTTCTCCCTGTCTCTTTCGCCCCCTCATGGGAGAAGTAAGCTCTCAGCTACTTGTCCAGTGCCATGCCTACCTGCTGCCATTTGCCTGGCCATAATGGTCATGGATTCACCCTCTGAAACTCTAAGCTCCCAATAAACTCTCCTACCGGTGGTGTTGGTCATGACATCCTAGCACAGCAAGAAAAAAGTGCCTAATAAAAAGATGAGAAGTGGGCGTTTTCTCAGCAGAGGTCCACTTTCCAAATGACCCGAGACCAACTGGCATAATGACATTACCTTATACGTTTTCAGCATAACAATTGCAAATAATCTCTACTTATAAAGTATTTAGTAAAAGTTTATTTAGAAGTAAACAATTACTTTTATTTAAAATTTTAATTCGCATATTCATCAATTAATATTTGTATTTTGCTATTATATGCTAACTGATAATTTTAGATGTTTTAGAAGAAAACGTCTAAAGAAGTTAGAAGAAAGTATTAGAAGAAAGTTCTAATGAATGAAAATACTTTTAATTTTCTGATATCTCATTATTTACTTCAAATATATATTTTGGTGGTGTAAACTCAGATTTGAAGCCCTTTGACTGTGGCATTTTAATGTGTCTGTGCATGTGTGTGTGTTTATGCGTGTGTGAATATGTGTGTGTATATGTGTGGCTGCAAACAGCATGCATGCGCAGAAGCTAGAGGAGGAAGCCGGGCACAGCAGCTGTCACTCTCCTTCTTGCCGGGTGATAAGGCTTCTTATTCACCAGGAGTCTGCCCAGTTCTGGGTTACATAGTCTTATGCACAGCCACACCCACCTGCTTCAGTGTGTGCTGGGATTGAGCGCTCAAAGCAAGCACTGTTAGGTTGCTCTCTGCTCTCTCCCAGGCCGTCCTTTCTTCCCGTATCACTGAGAAACAAAATGAGACGGGGACAGAACTACAGACCCAAAAAGTGGAGCTCAGGAAAAAGGGTAAAGAAGAAAGCAGAGCATGCTCAGGAAGTTAGCTCCTCCCACGGAAAGCAGCCTTCTACCAAAGTTCACAAGGAAGCCTCACAAACTTGCCGTCTAATGAGGATTTAATCACTGAGCAAACTAATTAAAATAAGCTCAAATCCACAGGACCGAGCAGACCACCTCTCACCTTGTATTTTTACTAATGAGCGTTTTCCTTCCTAAGCCAAACAGGATAAACAAAAAGTATTTTTCATATCTAATTAACACCCCAAAGCCGGCAGGTTCAAGATGGATCCACTACCTGAAGATAAGTCACAGGAAAATGGTCGAGTAGGGGAAGGAAGAGAAAAGCTCCCACTCTGCATAAGTTCTCTTCGGAAGGAGAGCCTGGAGCAGCCGAGGCAAGCCTTCTGAGCAGAGCCTGGAAACGCGTTGCTCAAGTTTTCTGCACACAGGAGTGTGTTTCCAGGAGAGCAAGCTGATTCAAATCGTTGCTTATCGACTTTTCCAGTGTGTGTTTTAGCATTTCATAGTAAAACAATTTCAAAAGGAGAAACGGTAGAAACTTCCTTACAGACTAAAGTGGAAAGACAAAGCATGCTGTTGTTATTGTTATACCACCTCCCTCTATCTGCACAAACACTTTCTGCCACTAATAGAGTTCAGAGCTAGAAATATTTGGGTTTTTAATTAAAAGGAACAGAAAATGACAGTTGCACTAAAACGGGGGCAAGGGACAAATACTAGGACTGAACAGAAGTGTGAAGCAACAGCAAACAATTGAAGGCATTCAACAAGGGAACAAACGCGTTCCTGGGCGCTGCCGCCGCACAGTAAGCCTTAGAAAAACGCCGTTTAGGTTATCTGCATTTCGCCCAGCTTTGTGAGAGACCAACAGCACAATATTCATAGAAGACAATGGAAATTGTCTAGTTTCTTGGGGAAAAAAAGTAATACAAACTTCACACCAAAATAGTGAAGCATATGAGAGTCATAAAAACTAATATAGTAAATGACATTTTAAAGATTTGTTTTATTTTTAATTTTGTGATTATGTCTGTGTGTGGGTATGTCTTTGAATGCACATGTATGAGGGTGCCCTGCAGCTGGCATTACAGCTGGTTGTGAGCTGCCAGTGTGGGTGTGGGTGCTGGGAACTGAACCTGGGCCCTTTGGATAAAAATAACAACTTTGTTAATTAAGAAACATTTTGAAATTATTTAGTGGAGATATAAAACACTAGTGTAGATTAATGAAGTACAGAGAAAGTATTTCATCTACGTATACTTTGTGTCAACAGACTAAACATGCATATCTTCTTCATTTGTTTATGACAGAAACACTCCAAAACCATTCTTGTAGCTTTTTGAGGCTTCAGCACTATATTGGATGCTTTAGTGTGTCAACTTGACACAAGCTAGAGTTGTCAGAGAAAAAGGAATCTTAGTTGAGGAAATGCCTCCACGAGATCCAGATGTAAAGCATTTTCTCAATTAGTGATTGATGGGGAGGGCTTAGCCCATTGTGGGTGGTGCCATCTCTGGGCAGGTGGTCCTGGGTTCTATAAGACAGAAGAAGGCTGAGCAGACCATGAGGAGCAACCAGTAAGCAGCACTCTCCAAGGCCCTGCATCAGTTGCTGCCTCCAGGAGCCTGCCCTGCTTGAGTTCCTGTCCTGACTTCTTTTGGTGATGACAGCAATGCAGAAGTGTAAGCTGAATAAACTCTTTCCTCCCCAGTGTGCCTTTTGGCCATCATGTCAAAAAGAGCAGCAAAAGAAACCGAGACTAAGACAACCTCACAGTCACTATCTAGAATCACCTCACTGTGCGGCGGCATATCACAGCTGCTGCTTTGTAAGGTTTATTTGTTTTTATATGTGTGTTTTTCACAAATGTATGTGCCATTTGTGCTTGGAGTCTGCAGAGACCAGAAGAGGTTATCAGGTCCCCCAGAACTGGAGCTGCATATGGCTGTGAGTTGCCTCATGAGTGCTGAAAAATGAACCAGTGTCCCCTACAAGACCAGCCAATGCTCTTGGCTACTGAGGCATGTCTCCATGTCCCCTTCCCAGGTTCCAATTCATATTCAATTGCAACATAGTATTCATGGGACTCTCGTTACCACCCACCCCTACCTACTGTCCTTCACCTCTGGTAACAGCCTGTGGTGGTTTGCATAGTTATGGCCCCATGAGCTCACGGGTCTGAATGCTTGGCCCTCAGGGAGTGGCACCACTAGCAGGTGTGGCCTTGTTGGAGTAGGAAGTGTGTCACTGTAGGGCGGGCTTTGAGGTCTCCAATGCTCAAGCTACTCCCAGTGTGACACACACAGTCTCCTGCTGCTGCTTGTGGATCAAAATGGAGAACTTTCAGCTCCTTCTCCAGCACCATGTCTGCCTGCATGCTACCATGCTTCCCACTATGATGATAATGGATTAAACCTCTGGAACTGTGAGCCAGCTCCAATGAAATGTTTTCCTTTGTAAGAGCTGCCTTGGTCATGATATCTTTTCATAACAATAAAACCCAAACTAAGACACTAACATTCTTATCAATCTCTATGAGACCAATTTTTGGTTTTTTTTTTTTCGAGACAGGGTTTCTCTGTGTAGCCCTGGCTGTCCCAGAACTGTGTAGACCAGGTTGGCCTCAAACTCATAAATCCATCTGCATCCACCTTCCCCCACCCCCAAGTGCTGGGATTAAAGGTGTGGGACACCACTGTGTCTCTCTCTCTTTTTTTTTTTCTTTTTTAAGATTCCAAGTTTATTCACAACTAATCTTTCTGTGCCCGACTTATATAACTTAACTTCATGTTCTGAGTTTCTTCCAGATTATTACAAATGATAGGAAGCCTCAAAAAGCTACAGGAATGGTTTTGGAGTGTTTCTGTCTATTATTGTGTGTATGTGTGCATGTACATGTATATGTATGCACATAAATATTTTCTTTATCTGTCTGTCATTGTAGATTACGTTATTTCCATTTCTTGGCTACTGTGAATAGTGTTGCAACAGACAGAGAGGTGAAGACAGCTCTTTGACATGCTGATTGCATTTCCTTTGGATATATACCTAGTAGTGGGACAGTGGAATCATGTGATAGCTCTAGTATTGTTTTTTTGAGGAAATCCCATGCTATTTTTTATAATGGGTGTATTACTTTGCTCTTCCACCTAACACTTGCTGTAGATAAAAGAATAAGCTCCATTAAAGAGGTATTTAAATCAATATGAAACATATTAATCGCCTTCTGGTTTTGATTTTTAACAAAAATACAGCCTTGAAAACTGTTTTAAAAGAACTTTATTTTATTAGAAAAATATATTATCTTAGAGAAGATGAAAATTGAAATATGAGAGGTTTGTATAATGAAAGCATAAAATATTATATGATAATATTTTGTAATATTCTGTCCAACCTCACCATACCATTAAGTGTGATTTGTGATACCTGGGGTTGGCTTCTTAATATAAACTCTGCTGCAGTTACTTCAGCAACCATCACAGTTGATTTTGACTTGAAATCAGGTTTATTCCACATTGAATTAAATTTTAAAATAAAAGTTCTCTGACCTAGGAAAGGTTATCTTAATTTGGCATTCCTTCCTTGAAACATTACTTGTATAAAATTCTTGAAGATAGTATAAATGGTAGTTTGTTAAAATTGACAAGAAAAATAATTTTAATGAAATAAATTTATAGTAGTAGAACAATTTAAAATAATTCTGAATGCCTTTGTCATTACTCAAACAAGCTATAGAACTCTTCTAATAAGGGTGCGTTGAAGGTCAGTCTACTTTAAAAGTTGCTCTAGGGGCCAGAGAGAAGCCTCAGGGGTTAGGGGTGCTTGCCTCCAAGCCAAGATGGTCTGAACTTGACCCCCAGGACCCACACTATGGAAAAAAAAACATCTAAAAGTTATGCGCAGGCCTCCACATAGGACCACGGCAAGCATTTCCTTCACCCCCCCCCCACATGATCATGTGATCACAAACACATGCACAATAAATAAATAAGCGAATAATAAATAAATAATAAATTAAAAATGTGAATCTTTAACAATTTGCTAATATAAAATCATTTAGGAGGCAGAGATGGATTGATCTCTGAGTTCCTGGCCAGTCAGGGCTACCCAGTGAGACCATGTCTCAAAAAACAAATCAAAAAAAAATCTGTCCCTGCTGGGTGTGGTAGCACCTGTCTGGAAATCATAGCACTCAGGAAGCCAACACCGGAGAATTGAGGGTTCGAGGCCAGTGTAGGCTAATTAGTGAATCATGCCTTCAAAAGGAAAAACAAACACAGCCAACTATTCTCAGGTTGGTTTACAAGTAGAAGGGTGGAGTGCATTTCATTACATTTAATAGCTGGTTAGCTCATTTATAACTTATCATTTAGACAATAAGTTCTTTGTTTATGTATCTTCACTAGGCATACAGACTTGTGTGTGTAATTTTTATAACTAATGTTAATAAGGAGCAACATTTAAAGGGCAATAACTGACAAGGCTGTAAGTCAGGTCATGTTTAGTGACTTACAACATGCTTGACAATAACTCACATAGAATAGCCATGGGATCAGTATTTTTCTTGAACCTGAAGAAACTAATGTTTGCTGAAATATGGTCAGTGTTGCATCAAATGAACAATGACTCACCCTGAATGGGGACTATGTGTGAAGGACATATGCTAACAGTATGCTAACAGGACAGAACGTGGGCTCTATAAATGCAGAGTGTTGCTGCAGGTCACACCTGTCCCTCTACTCCAACCCAGTCTTCCCGAGTTCCACATTAGTTCCTTTGGCTTCAAAACCCGAGTACCCTCTCAAAACCAAACCACTGATATAAAAAAAAATATGCACATGAAGGTGTATATATAATACAATGGCTCACACTTCTGTCACAACACTTGTGAGGCTGAGGCAGAAGGATGGTAAATTCCAGGCTGGGGCTGTATAGCAAGTTCCAGACCAATCTAAGCTACATAGCACATGCAAGCACACACACACACACACAGTGCCTCGTGTGGATACACATACATGACCAAAAGAAGATGGCAATATTAAGCCAGCATATTTCTCAACATTTCTACCTCCAAAGTAAGCCATCAGACCAAGAGCAAACTCTGAACCTTCTGGAGACAGAGGGCTAGCACCAGAGACCCTGATCATTTTAAGGCCTGTGTCTCCTAAAAAATTGTATATAAGATTTTGCTCCATGCTCTCTATTCTTATATGAAAAATGATGCTCCAGAACAGTTTTAACCCTCATCACAGAGCACAACGTCCTTGCCCAATGTCTGGACTCCTGAAACTGCCCAGTGACCCTCAGCCGAGAGCAGGAAAAGAAGGACACTGCAAGAGGGGAGGGAAAAGCAGGATAAAATGAGGAAAGGGGTGAAGATGATCAGACACTTGGATTCATTTCCTCCCACTTCCCTGAGGATCTGCCTTGTTCATATGTGATTGTATTCAACTTTCACACTTATTTGAAGGTCTATCTTTGTTTTAAAGGAAGATTGACTTGTTTCGTAGACCAAGCCAGGCTATTGCTTACTTGGAAAGCTACAGGTAGAAGACTCTTGAAAGCCAATGCATTATGGCCCCACAATCTTCTAAGTTCCCTGTAGGAGTAATTTTGAGAACAGTGTATTCAGTTCAATAAATAGTCTCTCAGAATATTCTGTAAGTCAGACTCCTTAAGGCAGTAACCAACAGGATAAGCTTCTTAAAACTCAGTCTCGGGAGACAGAAACAGACAGATGATTTTCACAGGACGCTCACAGAATATTAGGGGCCTTGTGGAGATGGATCATGGTGGACTTCTGGGAAGAACTGACATCTCTGTGGAGACTTACAGATTGTATGGGAGTTTGCTCAGGTTCACCTGAAAAAAGAAACCCCTGCTTTTAAGATTAAAACCGGCTTCAGCTCCATATGTATTGTTCACTTACTCTACTTGTGCATCAACTAAGTATTTACGAACAAATGTGTTGGTTTTTATAGGATAAACATCTGCATAGAGACAGAGAGGAAACAATGGTCCATCCAGTTGTCTAAAACCTGTATCAGATTTGGGACCAGACTGCAGATTTACCATGCAGGTCCTGAGCTCACTTTATAATAAATATTCACAGCTGATTAACCAAGGGGAAGATGGCGGCGGGGGTGTGGGGGTTGGGGCAGGTTGTCATGCTACATTTGCTCCTGGGCTGTGAACACAAAGAAAAGAATGTGCTGCTACATGGGAAAGAAAGCCCCTCTGTACAGTGGCAGTTGTAGTCCTCACAGCACAGACAGCGGGGCCAATGATCCTGTCCACAAATTTGCCAGAAAAAAAAAAAGCCAAAGCCTTTGAAGTAGTTAATGAATCAACTCTTTTTAACTTACTCTGGTCTCATTGCTGAGAGCTGTGCAATTTTCGCTCCTGGGCAGAAGTTTCACTAATGCAGGGATGTTGACTGGCCACGGCATCAAATATTTATCAAGTCACAGATGGGAATCTACAAAGAGTTTGCAGAGAGGTTTCGTGTCTCCCTTTGGTTCTAGGGGAAGCACGTCAGCACTGCAAAATGCAAGGCCACAAACACACACTTTTAAGGTGATGAGTAGGGTTGCCGACCCATTTAAACAGGTTAAATGGGACCAGCTTAAGACGTCGCCTTTTTTTTTTTCCTTAAAGTAAAAGTGTGTGTTTTCAGCCCAGACATTTAAGAAAAGACCCTTGCAATAAAAGAGGAAAATGGAGCTCACCCTCCATCAACAATTGTGCTGTGTACTGTGTCATATTTTAGATAAAAACCAAGTCATACCGTGTTGAGGATTTATACTTGTTTCTCTCTTTAGCTTTTCTGTGCTTTTCTCACTTAACAATACAGTCCTTTTTCAAATCTTATTGTATTTACGGTGTGTGTGTGTGTGTACACCTACACAAACATGCACACGTATGCTATAAACTGCTTGGGGAGGTCAAGGGGCAACTCTCAGGAGTCAGTTCTGTCTGACTACTGGGAGTGACAAGGACGGTTAGGCTATGTGGAGATGGGTCACAGTGAGCTTTCAGGAAAGGTGACATCTAAAGGAGGCTTAAAGATTGCCCGGGAGTTTGCTTAAGCTCATCTGGAAAAATCCCTACTGAAACTGGTTTTAAGAAATGGTTATCCAACAAGCCAACCTGCTGACCTTAACAACACATTTTTTTCTAGATAAGAAATACTTTTAATAACTTAATTTAATTTAATTATATATATATATTGGAATAAGGGTGTCAGAGCCTCTGGAGCTGCAGCTACACACAGTTGTGAGCTGTCATGTGGGTGCTGGGAGTTGAACCCAAGTCCTCTGGAAGAGCAGCCAGTGCTCTTAACTGCTGAGCCATTTCCCCAGCCCTGATTTAAAAAAAAAAATACTTTATTTAGTTCTTTTTGCAACACTATAATGGAATATTTACAATAATTTTGGCATATAACCCAAAACTCAATAAACAAAATACTCCCCACCAACTTTTTAGATAAAAATTTGAGATTATAATTACATAATTTCCCCTTCCATTTTAACAATGTATTTTTATTTATTTGATAATACCAGGCACTTTTATACAGCACATTTTAATATGTATTTAGTCTTTCTCTCTCTCCTCTCTCTCTGATTTTTCTCACAGTTTCTCTGTGTACCCCTGACTGTCCAGGAACTCATTCTGTAGGCAAGGCTGGCCTTGAACTCAGAGATCCACCGGCCTCTGCCTCATAAATGCTGGGGTTAAAGACATGTGTGAGCCACCACTACCAGGTTAGACTTGCTCTCTTGCATGGAAAGGGTACCTACAGTTTCCATAGCCAATCCTTTGGTGTTGGATAGTTCAGCTGTATCTAGCTTTCTTGCATTCTAAGTGGCATCTCTAAGGGCACCCTTAAGACTATCACTTCTACCAGTGTTCATTTCTACACGGAGAATAAAAGAGGGGCACAGCTGCAATTTTGATGAGCTGTCAGCTCCCTCACCTCCAGAAAGACAGGCTGCAAAGTCACTGAGAACTACATCATTGCTGAGGAGTTTGACACTGCTGCTTGGTGTGTTTGTTTTCATAACCGCCTCTCTGCAACTTGAACGGCTTTCCTCTTTAATTTAACAGCTATCTTGTTTCACTAATCTCCCATCTATTTAGTTACACTGGAGAGGAAGAAGAAGCCTGTTAATGGTAAACAGCCCTGCCTGAGCTCATGAGGATTTATGGCTTGCTGTTTTGCATTGTTAGTGACCACAATTCTAATGTGGGCTCTATCAATATCTCTTTCCTCTAGCGATAGAATGTGAGCTGTTTCCTGCAATTGAAATCTCCTGGAACAGAGGGTTCGATGATATATAGAATAAAGCACAGAAGAGGGCATTGGTAAGACAAGGTCGCTGGCTTTTCGGTTTGCCAAATAGTTGATGGTCCTCTGGTGCCATCAAGTAGCCACTGAAGAGTAAGCACTGTCACATATATGAGCTGACACAAAATAACAAAGAATGAGAATGTAATTATGTAATCGGGGACAACCTTACCTAGGGAAGAATGCTTAGCAGGCCTGCATACTCTCTGCAATCTTCCTCCTCACACAAGATTGGTAAACACTGTGTTTGGCTTGAAGACCAGCATCTTAGCGGATTGTGACTGTCACAGATAGGATCTGAGCCAATTTTCTTCTTCCCTAGGAAAAAAGAAATGAGAGCATCCCTACCCGTTCCCTTCCAGGCTTCATCCTGCTGGCTTGGTTGATGAGTTAGTTCCAGACGGCAGTGGGTATGGGGACCATTTTCACAGTTTGTGCATGCCCATGCCATGTACAGTATCAGTGTGTGTGTGTGTGTGTGTGTGTGTGTGTGTTAGGGATGGCTGTTTCCTGGTTTTGACTTGTCGCAGGGTTAGGGGTCAAGCTGATAGCCTTGCACCTAAAAGGCAGCACTCTACAGCTGAACTGTATTCCTAACATTAGCATTTGTTTGAAATCAACACTTTCCAAACTTCAACAAATATATTTAATTCCAAGGAATAATATTGGAACATAAATGGACCATCAATATGCTTGTCATAAATGAATGAAAACAATTATATTGGAATCCAGCCCTTGACTTATGCCTGCTATGGATCCTGAGCCTGAGGCCTGTGCTTTGTTGGTTTTTAAAAGCAGAAAAATAGAAGAACATTAGTATTGAAAACTATTAAAGATTAATGGTGAGCTGGGTGTGGTGGTGCACGCCTGTAATCCCAGCAGAGGCAGGCAGAGCTCTGTTAGTTCGAGAGCAGCCTGGTCTCAAGGTTACACACAGAAACCCTCTCTCAACTCCGCCCCGCTCCCCCCACAAAAAAAGACTAACAGTGGTGGATGAAGGTATAGGTGAGTGGTAGCGCTGGTACATAAAGGGGTATAGGTTAGTGGTAGCGCTCCTGCCTGGTATGGGAAAGGCGTTGAGTCCAACCCTCAGAGCTGAGAAAGAAAGGATTATGTATAAAGTGAAACCTTGCCCTTGACAGAACCAGTGTTTCAGGGAGTTTTAAAGGGAACAGGTTTCCCCACCTGGGAGGGCACATGGTTGATACTTGTGTATCATTGGCTGGTGGGGGGTACAGAGGGGATGGAGGGGCTCTCACAGTTTGGAAACAAGGAAGAACAGCAATCAGCCTCCGTTTCAGCCCTGCCAGCAACTTGCTGACTGTCAGTCCTCAAGAAAATCACTTTACTTCTTAGAAAAAAGAAAGAAAAAGAAAAGAGAAAGAAAAAACCAACACCTCAAATTCCCAAGCTAACTGCAAAGTAGTGAGTAAACACTTTAACAGAGATACTGTATGTGGAGTCATGAAATGAAAATATGTACATTTCTGACATTTTTTTAAATCTCTAAAACGGAAAGCAGGGAGGCACTGGGTCTGGAACAATATGACAATTTTGCTAAAGGTGAAGAGCCTGTTTGAGATGGCACAGTCAGAGGAGACCTTCGTATTTAGAAGAGGAGAATGGTGTCAGCACAGCCAGCCGGGCTCCTGCCTCTAAACTTCGTGCAAGACCACGCTGTTCTTCTTGCTGCATTTTCAAGTGGAGAATTTTAACACACAGAGTCTTCCTGCACTTCTTTTTCTGGACATCTAAAGTCACACTTCATACACACGTACGAAGCAGCAGTTTGAACTAATTCAGCTGCACACACTGTATGGCAGGTCCCTGGCTAGACCTGAGTGAGACCACACCCAATAAGTCTCTTCAGTTTGTGTGGGAAGGCAAATGCAGAGATAAGCAGGGAGAGGAAGGTTCAAGCAGGATGTACTCTTTTTTTTAAGTGTACAAGATTTTGAACCTTATTTATTTTTAGGCTTTACCTTGAAAACATATTAACAAAGTTATCAAAGACAAAGAAGCTAGACATATACCTTTAAAGTCAGTTCCTGTTAACCTGAGTAGACCTTAGGAATTTATAAACCTTATTTGTCAAATATATATTATTTATCAAACATAGGTTGTTTCTTATCTAAAACTTCTCAAAGCCTGCTGTTGAAAACAGTTGGCAAAGACATTAGTAATTAGACATACACCTCTAAGTAATCTTTTGTTAATTTGAGTAGACCTTTATAACCTTAGGAATTTATAAGCCTTAATTATTTTTAATCATAAAAATCCATTCTAATCCAAAGTATTTTGGAGACCTGTTGTTGTCTCCCAAGCCTAAAAAGGAAGTATGATGACAAGCAGAGGGCACAGTAGGACTAAGAAGTTTTATAGTTGTCGCTTTACTTACTTTACACCACCCGGTCATCTTAATCAAGATGGTGGTGAAGTTACATGACATGTACCCTTAACCTTAGTGAAGATAGCTGCCAGTCACACGATTGCCTCCATTGAGATCATCATCCAAGATGGAGGCAAGTCACATGATTGCTATTTTAAAACATCTATTTTCCCAGTAGATAGAGTTTTTTGTCTTTTTTATTATAATTTTTATTTTTTATATTAATCACAGGTTATTTACTTTGTATCCCAGTCCCCACCTTCATTCCCTCCCAATCCCACCATCCCTCCCTCATCTCCTCCCTGCCCCTTTCCAAGTTCACTGATGGGGGGACCCTCCTCCCCTTCCATCTGACCCTAGCTTATCAGGTCTCTTCAGGAATGGCTGCAATGTCCTCTTCTGTGGCTAGCAAGGCTGCTCCTCTCTTGGGGTTGGGGGGGGGGTGTTGAAGAGCCAGCCATTGAGTTCATGTCAGAAATAGTTCCTGTTCCCCTTACTAGGGTACACACTTGGATACTGAGCTACCACGGGCTATATCCGAGCAGAGGTTCTAGGTTTTATCCATACATGGTCCTTGGTGGAGAAACAGTCTCATAAAAGACCCCTGTGCCCTGATATATTTGGTCCTTGTGGAGCTCCTGTCATCTCCAAGTCTTACTAACTCCCCCTTCTTTCATATGATTGCATGCAATCTGCTGAAAGTTTGGTTATGAGTCTTAATATCTGCTTTGATACACTGCTAGGTAGAGTCTTTCAGAGGCCCTCTGTGGTAGACTCCTGTCCTGTTACTTGTTTTCTCCTACATCCAATGTCTGTCCCATTTGTCTTTCTAAGTAAGGATTAATCCTCTTACCCCAGGTCCTTTTTCTTGTTTATCTTCTTTAGGTGTATAGATTTCAGTATGTTTATCCTATCTTATAGGTCTATATAAGTGAGTATATACCATGTGTGTCTTCTGCTTTTGGGATAGATACCTCACTCAGGGTACTCTTCAATCCTATGTTAACCACCTTGACTCAGCAGGGTTCCAGCATTCAAAAGCGCCAGCCGTACTGGGTGCAGGTACTTAGCAAGTGTTTCTTGTACTATCAAGCTTATTTCTTGCCCTCAGCTCTCCCATTGTTGAGATGAAGATTCTTCTAGTTAAGAGGCTCTGCAGGCTCAAGTGTAAGATGTGTGGCTCCACGGGCCATGTACCTCGTTGCTAAGAAACTCCCTGGTACCTGCTGAGTGCTAGCTGTCACCATGCTAGGCTCTGTAAATGAAAAAAAAAAAAAATAGCATTCCAAGTTTTCCTTGTTTTACAAGGATTTGTTACAGAACCCTTTCATGTTCACCTGTGTGTGAGAACTAGTAGTCGACTTGGAAAATACTTTGAAAACCACAGTTGGGACTAGAGAGTTGGCTCAGTTGGTAAACAGCTTGCTGAGCAGGCCTGAGGCCAGCACCTACATAAAAACCTGGGTACCTACAGTCTCAGGGCTGGAAAGGCAGAGACAGGGGCACCCCTTGCTTGGGCTCACTGCCGGCCAGTCTAGAAGAATCAGTGAACTCCAAGTTCAGTGAGAAACCCTTTCAAAAACAAAATGGAGAGCAATTGAGGAAGACACCCAACCATCACTGACTTCTGGCCTCCCTAACACCAGTACACACATAGGCAAATACATACATACATACATACATACAGACAGGCAGGCAGGCAGGCAGACAGGCAGGCAGACAGACAGACAGACAGACAGGGAGGGAGGGAGGGAGGGAGATGGAGAGAGAGAGAACAACTAAAGACTACAGCAAAGTGTACATGCACATGTGCACACTTGCTCAGAAACCTGCCCGCTAACCTGAGATATCTCTGCAGAGAGGCCTTTGAGAGATGATGCAGGCAGATGCAGGATGAAGTCTAGAAGACTCTCCTGAGCCCCAAGATCAGGGCTGCCTGTGCTTGAAAGAGGCCCGGCAAGACCTCTGACTGACATAGGTCAGCCGATTTTTGTCTTTTCTTCCAGCAGAGCGCACCAGCTGATGGAGGCTCCAGAGGCAGCCTATGCCTCAGGCACAAGGGCCACCTTGGCAGGTTTCCCTTTAAGCTTCGTGTTGGTTTGTCAGCTTCATCATCGCAGAACAGTTAAACAAACAATCTGTTAGGCTCCCAGCCTCGCTGGACTCGGTGACTTTTATTTAAGGGAATATTTTCTGACTTTTGTATATTTTTCAATCACACCCTAATCATTTCCTGTCCAGAGGAGAAAGGTGCCTCTTTCAGCTTGAGTAAGAAGTGTTAGGTAGATGTGGCCATGTGGTCCATGTGCTGGCTATGAATATTCACAGTCTCTCTTTAGATACGTCACATCCAATCTGTGTGCCCACCTAAGCAGTTCACTCTAAAATCAAAGCTTAATGGGATGTTTTTAAATCATCACTCGCTTTTTATTATAAATGAATATATTTATGATAAATTTGTATTCAAATTACATATAATTCACAAATACATAATTAGATAACTTGCTTTCTTCCCTTAGTGGTATTTCTCACAGATCTTTTTATGATCATTTAGAGTCTTTTGAAACATATATGAATCGACGCTTCGGATTTCACAGCAAGTTACTGTCTGCTCCATTTCAAAATGGCTATCTTACATTTCTTAACAAAAAGTGGCTTTGTTTTTCTTTCTTGGTTCTTTTTCTTTTTTGATCTTTCATCAGGAAGTTTGAGGTTTTGTTTTATTTTTTAATTCATATTTAATTTTATTTATTCAACAATCTTGAAATTCAGCTTTTAGTCTGGTAAAATTCTATTTTTATTGTTTGCCATAAGAAATTGAGAAGGGTGAGCCAGGTGCAGTGGTTCACGCCTCTAGTCCCAGCACTCAAGGAGGCAGAGGCAGGCTGATCTCTGTGAGTGCGAGACCTTGAGACCAGCCTGGTCTTCAAGTCCAGGACAGCCAAGGCTACCCAGAGAAACCCTGTCTCAGAAGAAAAGGAAAGAAATTGAGAAGGGCTGCTAACAGCAGCTATCATTTGCCATGTGTGCTCTGCCTGGTGTACAGGCTCAGGACAGGAGGCAGGTCACATTGTGCTCTCACTCTTCAGATGAGGAAATAAACTCAAAGTCCAGGAACCCCTGATGCCAGGCTAAGCTTACACTCACTTAACCTTCCTCCAACCCCCTTTAGGCTTCGGACACTACTCTAACTGCTGGATTGCTGGGAACCAGCAGGCAAGCCCAAAGCCCCTGCTTCCAGGAGGCCTGTAGTTTTCTCAGCCTCTCCACAGGTCTTAAATTACAAACTTGAGCACTCAGTGAGTGACATGGAAGGGTGTGGCATGTTGGCATGGCTAGATCCCCTTGCTAGAGTGAAACTATTGCTGTGAAGTTCTTTTTGGCGGTGGTAATATTTTTTGTTTTGTTTTGTTTTGTTTTTTCAAGACATGGTTTCTCTGTATATCCCTTGCTGTCCTAGAATTCACTCTATAGACCAGGCTGGCCTGGAACTCATAGACATCCTGAGTGTTGGGATTTAAAGCCATGCACCACCACCACGCAGTTCTTGGCTTTAGGCCTGGCTTTATTTCATTAACTAGTACAGTAAGTGGATCATTTTAAGTCCTTAACAAATTCTTGTAGAGGACCAAATACATCAGGGCACAGGGGTCTTTTATGAGGCTGTTTCTCCAACCAAGGACCATGTACGGATATAACCTAGAACCCCTGCTCGGATATAGCCCATGGTAGCTCAGTATCCAAGAGGGTACTCTAGTAAGGGGAACAAGAACTATTTCTGACATGAACTCAGTGGCTGGCTCTTCAACACCTCCCCACCCCTGAGGAAGGAGCAGCCTTGCTAGCCACAGAAGAGGACATTGCAGCCATTCCTGAAGAGACCTGATAAGCTAGAGTCAGATAGAAGGGGAGGAGGGACCCCCCCATCAGTGGACTTGGAAAGGGGCAGGGAGGAGATGAGGGAGGGATGGGACGGATAGGGAGGGAATGCAGGAGGGGGCTATAGCTGGGATACAAAGTAAATAACCTGTGATTAATATAAAAAATTGATTAATTAAAAGAAACTTCTTGTAGTTTGTTTTTCAAGTTTTCTGTTTTTGTTTGTTTGTTTTGTTTTTCCCATTTAGGCCCCCCCAAAGAAGGGTGAAGCTGCTTCAAATGGAGAATACCTCATTTACACCTCCCTTTTATAAGTGTTCCAGGGGCAAGGAGATGGCTCTGAGAGGAAAAGAGCTCACCAAACAAGCCTGACAACCAAATATTAGTCCCAGAGCTCACAATCAACACAAAGAACAGCCAAGAGTTGTTTTCTGACCTCCACAGGCATGCTGCAGCACATGTGCACTTACACATTTTCACATACTTACACACATATACACACATACATACATATATACACACATACATACATATATACATACGTACACACATATACACATACATACACACATACATACATTAAAAAATAGTTTCTCAGGTAGAGCCTGGGTTGGTATAGCAGACTATAACTCCAGCTACATGGGAGACTGAGGTAGAAGAATCAAAAGTTCAAAGCCTGGCTGTGCTACAGTGATACCAAGGCCAGCCTATGTAAGTTAGTGAGATCCTGTCTCAAAACATAACCTGAAAGAGTGGGCTGAGGATATAGTTCAGTGCAAGAATACTGATTCCCAGTACCAGGCCAAAAAATAAAAAAATAAAAAAAAAAAATAAAGGACCAAGGACTAGGGAGAAATCCATTATTTACTGCCCCCACTTCATGGAGGTTGCCAGTAAGGAAGTCAGGCTGTGGCAGCCCAAATGAATTCCCAGTTCCCACTCTTTCCTGTTTTAGGGGCCAGACACAGTGGTACACCTATAACCACAGCACTCAAGAGGCAGAAAGACTGTGAGTCCTCAGCCAGCCTGAGCTTTAAAAAAAAATAAAAAATAAAATAAAATAAAAAAGCTAGGCAGAGGTACTAGGGAGCCATCTCAGTTACTGGAGTGATTGCTGCACATACATGAGGACCAGCGTTCAGATCCCTAGCTCCCACGTGAGAAGCCAAGAGTGGCAGCATGTGTCTATAATCCCAGCACTGGAGGGGCAGAAACAGTTGAATTCCTGAAGCTCTCTGTCTAGCTACCACAGACAAATGGATGAGCTCCAGGTTCAAGGAGAGATTGTCTCAAAAACCAAAATAGAGAGCAATTGAGGAAGCTATTCAGTATGACCTCTGGCCTCCAAATGCAAGCATGCACATATACACATACACAGGAACATAAAACACACATGTACACCACAATACACACACACACCAAAACACCAGCAGGGGAGATTTGATAAATCTGCCAGACCTGCCTCTGATCAACAAGAGCAGTGTTATGAGACAGAGCCAGCCCAGCCCACTGCTTACTGTCTTTGCCAGAGCATCGTCAGACTCCAGCAAAAATACTCTCACCAGACTTGACAGATTAGGTCCTCCCCAAGCTGTAGGGCCTGTTTGTCTCCCACTGGATTCTTTCATCTTTATTCACATTCCTTCCTTTCTTTAGGGTCTCTAATAATTGATGGGTTCTGCATACTGCACCATGGCATCAGGAGGGGAAGAATGGGATAGAGGAAAATGGCGCTGTGGTGTCCCTGATCAGCTTCAATCCATATTATCTCTCTACCTGTACTCCTCCAACTCCAAAAGCCTTGGGTTTTCACCAAAAGGCTTGGTTTTCTAGTCTTGGAGGCTGAGATATGACTTCTTGGGCAAGGACCTAATGGAGGGAAAGCCCTCTGAGGAGAACTGTATTGAGGGTTGGGGATGGAGGCAGAGAAAGAAATAGAATAGTGCAGGGGTGGACCTGGGCAAAGGCAGGATTTAGGAAAGGTGTCATCTCGTCACCTCCTGGAAGACCTGCGTCTCGGAGGTGATCCAGCCGGGGACTGGAGCTGGGATTACACCTGCCACCAACTTGATGTCACACATTGTTCACGGATGACTTTCCAGGAATCATTCACAAAGAAGCTTCCACAACCTGAGACAAATCCTTTCAAAAAAGAAACAATGTTCTTAAAAAGAGAAGAAGAAAAAAGAATGTGGAGCTTAGAAAAAATAAAAGGAGAAAGTAACAATCTATGAGAGCCATGAAGCAGCCAACATCTGCAGCAGCTGGGGGTGGGTACTGAAGTCATGCTTTGTGATGGAGAGATTAGGCAGTTCTGTCCAGGAGAGAGAGCTCCCATGATGTACCTTCTCACCTCCTTTCCTGTCCTATTCTTTTAGTAGATATTCAGTATTAAGTTGGACGTCATAGAGTTTAGAGTCTAAGTGAAGAGCCTCGGGTGGACAAGTAAATGAATGAACAGAAAACAATTCCAGGTCATGATCATTGCTCTGGAGAAAGTAGAGTGCTGTAGTGGAGGGTAGTTGGCAAGGGAAGAGGCACCTACCTATTCTGGGTTAGGTCTTCAAGAAAAGCCTCCCCTAACAGACTTTTATGACATTGCTTTCAGTGAAGGAGTAAGAGGATCTAGTTGTAAGAATACATGAATGGAACAGAGTTCCTGAGAAGGGCAGCTGCTGGGCCCCTCAGCTGTACCTCAAAGCCAGTAGCTTTCTCAAAATGTTATTTTTATTACATGCATATGGGAGCGGTGTGTGCACGTTCACAAATGAGCTTAGGGAAGACAGGGGCTTCGGATCCCCAGAGCTGAAGGGACAGTCAATTGTGAGCCACTGTCTGTGAGCCCTGGGAACCAAACCTGAGTCTCTGGAAGAGCATTAAGCACTTCTAACCACAAAGTCATCTCTCCAACCCCCTGGTAGCTTTCTGAGTCTGTGGCAAATGCTGATAGCTGTGTACAGCCCCCTGAGAAAGCTGCCTTCCCGTGACTTATGACTATCACTCCTGGTAGGTTGAAATCCCTCTTTTGTCTTGCCCTTGGCTAATGCTTTTTTTAAAATCAGAATTTTTGTTGTTGTTTGTGTGTGTGTGATGTGAAAGAACAAGCCTAATCAGTTGGAAGAGCTATACTAGTTTTACAGATTGTCTCCTGATGATGCAGTTTAAAACAAACTAAGCAAGCTCGTTGTGTAGCACTGACCGCAAACACTACAGTAAAACTAGTTTGGAAGAGTCTGGCTTTTCCTCTTTGTAGATAGTCAATGCTTTACCCTGTCAATTTAACCTGGAATGACTGTGTCAATAAAATATTCTTCCTTTAAAGAAATAGAATAAGTTTAAAGACAAACAATAGTTCCTATTAGATATGTACACAGTTGGGTCTACCTGCTGGGCCACAGGTACCTCACACTGTTTTGCTTGATCTAAAAAGATTTTATCAACCATGTTATTGAATAAGTATATCCTGTCTTAGAAAATGCACAGTTTAATTTCCACTTCTTCTAGCCATTGTTTTGGAGACAGGGTCCGAGTGATCTCAGAGTCACAGACATATACTAGCTCTTCTAGTTTACAAACACAGGGTTTCAGGGATGGCACACAAATGCCCTAACGTGCTACATTCTCAGCCCACCGTATTTCCATTTCACTTTACTATGGGAAGCGTTCTTCTGCTATTGGAAGACTATAGGGTATATGACTCCTCTGTTTAACATTAGGTAATTTTTACTCATTTTAACTCATATGACATCACCTCAATTTGGGAATAAAGATGTGCAATCACCATATAAGAAGAAATCTATCAGCAATTACTTGAAATGTTGTGAGAGATCTACCAGAGAAAACTACTTAGACATGGGTTCAAGCTAATAGAGAGTCTTTAGTGATTACAGTGGGTGTTCATGATCACTGTGCAGTCCTGAATCTTTCTTGGGGTGAGTTTTTAAGTACAAAAACCACATCCTGAGTTGACACACCTCAGTTAATAAGAACAGTTAAGCAGAAGCTGAACTATTGAAGCCCAAAAACAAGGTTAGCACACATAAGGACTTTTCCATAACAGTGGACTTTGATGGATGAGGTCTCCTTGTTTGGGGAGGTATTGCTACCTACATGCTGGGTTCCTACATGCTGCACGGTACTTCCATTGTAGCATCAGTTGTGTTAGGTCTTAGGGACCTATGAAGGTCTGGGTACATGTAACCAGATGTTCATCCTTTCTCCTCTCTGCCTTTGACCCTGAGTTGAAGAGTGTGATGTCTACACTGAAGATGTCTCCATGGCCTTAAAATACTGTTGACTCTTCAGTAGAATCCTTAACTCTCAGAGGCAAGGCAGGCCTCAGAGGCAGCAGCAACATTTTTACTTCCCATGATGTTGATGATCAGCACTCTAAACCAGCAGAAAAACAAAGATGTTGCTTTTTCTTTGGCTTTCATGAGTTCCTTGGAGATATTCACAGGATATCATTCACAGGATGCTAGCTTCAGTTTTCCTGTCACAGGTAGGTGAATTCTGATTCTAGCTCACTGCTCTTGGCTCTGCCCACAAGTCCCCCACCCCCACGCCAAGCATCTTAGATTCTACTCCCCATTTCCTTCTACTGAGCTCTTCTTGCTTTAGGAGGGTCCTCTAGGGCAATATCTAACAGCCCACATTGGCTTGTTCTTGCACGTGGACCACATCTAGCCATAAAACACTCTATTGTAATGTTTAGTCTGTTAAACTCCAGGATAGTGGTCATTTCCAGAATGCCAGCTCCTGTCCAGGGACCAGCGGCCTCTCTAGCTGGGCTCTCACTCCTTGACTGTCTAGAAATAGCCCACACTGTTTGTGATAGGCCACTTACACCAATGGACTCTTTTTTAGCTGTTTGAGGGATCTCCTTGAAGTCATTTTCCTTAGGCTTGAGATGAACGGCAGCCCTCATACTTCCCTTTGGTGTGAAGAAATCCTCTTCAAAAATCCTCAGATTCCCAACCCATGGCTCTTATAATACTCTAGAGGGAAGTGAGGGGTTTCTCAGCCATCTGCTCTAAAAGTGTCTGCATTTTACTCTAGTGCCTCCCTTTAGAGCATGTGTCTGCCAAAATTCCCCTTTTAGTGCCCTGTTATACTCAGAACTCAATGAATGAGCTAATGACTAATTCTCCCTGGTGGCCAGTGGGAAGGCGCCCTTAAACAGCCATTACCAGCCCTTGGTTCTTGTCCTGACCTCAGCCCAGTTTCTCCAGGTGACTTTGACGCATCCCTTTCATTGCTCTGGGTCTCAGCATCTGCTTCCTGTGAACTGAAAATCAGATCTCTGTTCTGGCCCCCTCTCTCCGGGGAAGTATTGTGAGGAATAATAAGGCAGTGCCTATAAAGTGCCTTAAGCACTTCGGGGAAAGATGTTGGCTAAATACCAAATGATAATAATAACACCGTCATCATCATCATCCACGTTATTATTCATGGTTGAGAGGAGAGTGAAGTTGCTGATGGTGTCTTAGCTCTGTGGGAAGGAGGACATCAGGCCCCAGAATGTTCTATCAATAAGTCAAAACCAATAAATACTGAGCGCTGTAAGGGGAAGTTCCCTAGCCATAAAGGCTGGGTATAGACCCATTTGTATTTGAAATGACAGCAACTGACTCTCTTTCTCTCTTTCTCTCTCTCTCTCTCTCTCTCTCTCTCTCTCTCTCTAGTTCTCTCTCTCTAGTTCTCTTCGGACCAAGCTGCTGGGATTGAGGGGAAAGTGTATCCCTTTTCTAGGGGATGGGGGAGTAATGAGATTATTTCTAACCTCTCAGATTCTACTACCCTGAACACGATTCTTAGTGTGTCTCTTTCCTCCACTCCCTACATTCCCTCCCTCTGCTCTCTCTCTCCCACTCATTTCCACATCAGAGTTCTGCTCAGCAGATGAGACAAGCTGTCAGTCTGGTGGGAGAGGAGGAGCTGGGGGAGTTGAGCCACAGCAGAGAAGCAGATTCCAGGCTTAAGAAAGAGAAGAAAGCCTTTCCTCCTCTGACGCTGCAACCCGAACTCTCATGCACGTATCCTCATAAGAGAACCAGGCTGCAGTGGACCCCACTCTAGGATCCGGAGATCGCAGACAGCCCCGTTAACATCCTGCACAGTCTTTGTTGGAAGGCAAGTGGTACCGCACAACATGGCGAAACGCAAACCCTGTACTCGGCAATGAGACTCTGAGGGGCCAGTAGCCCCTAGTGATTTCTGAATTATGTTTCTGGTTCTGGAAAACAAACAAACAAAAAACTCCCCCCCCCCAAAGAAGCTTTTTTCAGTGATTCATGAGATTACCCCCTCAATAGGCACTTGCACGGACACATTGCCTCCACGTGACTGTGCTATGGACCTCGAGTCCGGAAGACAAGGTTGCTGTACAAACCCACTACTTCAATTTCTCTGGGCCTATTTTGTTTTTACATGCAAATTGAGAATGCAAACAGCAGCTTCCTAGGCTTTCCAGAAATGCTGTGGAGATCAAAGACGAGGGACACAGTGGAAAGCTGGGAAGTTATTTTTCTGGACATTATGAGCTGTTGAGACGATGTGAACTTGGGGTCAAATTTTTTGCTAGGTGAACTACAGCTGTATCTCCCTGAACTGCACAGCTGGAAAGCTGAGCTCAGGAATGGGCAGGCCAGGGCTTGATGATTTCTGTTGTAGGAGTCAATGGGTACTGAAGGAATAGGAGGCCAGCTTTGTTACCTTTTTAAATTTCATTGTTGTTGTTGTTGTTATTTCAAGTCAGGGTTTATCTGTGCAGCCATGGTTCTGGAACTCACTCTGTAGACCTGACTGACCTCAGACTGAGGTCTGCCGCCCTTGCTTCCCTGGTGCTGGGGCTAAAAGCGTGCGCCGCCTCCCCACCCCCTGCTACCTTTTCAAATTCAAGTTTTATGTACATACTCTTCTCCAGTTATAAAAATAATATATATGATCCTCACAAAAAATTCAGACAATGAAGAAAAATACAATTTGGGCCTTTGGGGCTATTTGATGTGCATTCATACACACACACACACATTCCTTGCCTCCAGTGTGGTTTTTAAATACAGTATTTTTATAGCCTCCTTTGCGAAGTTAAGAATATCCATGGGCCAGCTCTCCACCTGCCCTTGTTTCTGTTATAACACTCTCCGGCTGGGTCTGAAGGTGTCCTTTTAAGATGTAGCCTCCCTTATTAACATCCTTTAGGGGCTCTTTGATGGGGCACAGTCATTCCCAGGGGCCACCAAAGGACAAGAACCTTTCCAAGCTCAAAGAAACCCAGACTGTACATTTACAAACCCCACTTGCTAAGTTCCGAGACATTGACATCTTGTCATTTCTCCCCCTCTTTTTAAAATTTCAAGCTGAAGTTTGATGTTGAATTTAAAATGTTGCCAGGGGCTGCCTGCAGGGCCCTCAGGCTAAAACAGTGGCAGCATCTGCCAGGGGAGACCCACAGGTCCTTCTTCGGACCATGGCAACGTACAGCTGGCATCTCAGCCCGGGAAAGAGGAGAGAGATGTGCACATGAGGGAAATTCAAGGACCAGTACCTTTTAAAAAGGAGATGAAGACGCCCCCCTCGGCAAGTCTTGTCCATTTTATTTGGGTTTTATTACTAAATCCCCATGGGACACTTTGTGTTCAGACTTTTTCTGGGAGGGTAGAGTGGGAGCAGCAACTTGTGGGCAAAATGCCAGAACTCATTAAATGTCTAGGGACCCAGGATGAGTGATGGATAGTGAGAAAGTGTAGAGATAATCGACAAATTTCTTTCATGAAATTAGAGTTTTGTCCTGAGAATCAAGAATAGAAGATAAGAGACATGTATCTGTGTTCTGGAAACAGGCAGGGCCTCAACAGCCAAAGCCCTAATGTATTCTGTGCCTGTATGTGTCCGTGTATGTGTGTGTGTGTGTGTATGTGTATGTGTAAAGGTGTGTGTGTGCATGTATAAGGGTGTGTGTGTGTGTTCGTGTGTGTGCATGTATATGTGTGTGTACATGTATATGTGTAAGGGTGTGTGTGTGTGTCTGTGTGTGCACTTGCATGGGTGTGGCTTTATCCTGTTGGCTGACTTTATTTTACTGCCCCTAATTTCATGCCTCTCTTGCCATGTGCTGTCATCCACAGAGAAAGCCTGTGCATCCCCTGAACGCCTGTGGTTTCATCCTTTTCTAGGTTGAAAGGTGCTCCTGGTGGTGACTGTGGTAAATTATGAATGCTGGGGGAATACAGGAGACATAAAATGAACCTATGAATTGCTCATTCTATTTTCTTTCTTCCAAGGGATAACTATTGAATGTCTACTTGTGTCAAGCACTCTTCTAGAACAGTTATTTTCAACTGAGAACTACTTGCATCCACAGGGGACACTGAGAAAAATCCAAAAATATTTTTTGATGTCATAACTAAGAGATGTCCTGACAACTACTGGTTAAGTTACATACAACACCAAACATCCTACAAAGCACACATCATGCCCCACCACAAAAAATTCTGCAGCCCAAAGGTCAGTAATGCCAAAGATGAGAAAGCCTATTCTAGATGCTTGGAGAAATTGCATCCCAAATACACAAAGACCTCCAGCTGTTATAGAATAGGAATGTTATAAGAAATTAAAAGTAGACTATGAAAATAATGTGTAGATTAGACAGTGGTATGTATTTTTTCTTTTTAATGGAAAAGTTGAGTAATGTAAGAGAAGGAAGAGGAGGAGGAGAAGGAGAAAGAGGAGAAGAAAGAAGAGGAGGTTTACAGAGAGTATGAGAGAAGATGGCCAGAGGTGAGTGGTAGAGATTTGAGCAAAGATCTGAGTTAAGCGAGAAAAATGGACAAATAGATATCTGAGGGAAAAACAGCTCAAGCAGAGAGAACAGCTACAGAAACAACCTAAGGCCAATGAGCCTGGAAGCATCACGTAGGAGCAAGGATGTGAGAGTGTTTGACTAACAAGCCAGGACAGAAGCACGGAAGATGGAATTAGAGAGCAAGCAGCAATCTGGATGATATAGGAGCAGATGGGTTACTGGAAAGACTTCTGTATTTAAAACTAGGTAGTGTATGCCTGTCATCTCAGAATTTGGAAGGCAGAAGGATTGTAAGTTTCAGGAAAATATGAGACACATACGTGGGAGACCCTATTTCTGAAAAAAAAAAAGAAAGGCTTTAGTATTTGCCTTTAAGAACTAGTTTTGAGCATAAGTATGACACAACCTGCCTTACACAGTTTTAGCTGCTTTGCTGAGAGAAAGCCAAAGAGAGGTAATCGGAAGACTCGAGTAAGGGTGGAGAGAAGTGGACAGACATGCTTAAAAGGAAAATCTAACAGAATCTGTGGTGATTGGAGTATGAAGTATCAGAGCAGCTATAATGATAGATATTATAAGACACCAAGATGGCGAAGGACCACTGGTCTAGAGTGGCTTTAGTGAGAAAGAGCAAGAGTTCAGCCCCTGGTCTAAGTTGTACCTGCTAGAACTCCTAATGGAGCTGTTGTGCCAGCAGTTAGATATACACACCCTACATTCAGGAGAGACAACAGCCCTGAGGAGAGAAGCACTGAGATGACCAATAGATTAGATAGAAGGAGGAGAGAGGCGCAGAGGAAAGCCTGGGCTGCTGCTCCCAACACACCCTGGGGAGAAAGGGAGGACCCAGCAGGAGGCCGGGAAGGAGGAGAGAAACAAGAAAAGCGTGCCATCACCAGTAAACTGAAGGCCACATCTTTAATCCCAAGACTTGGGAGGGAGAGGTGGGCAGGTCTCTGTGAGCCCAAGGCCAGCTTGCTCTACATTCTAGGTTATAAACCATCCAGGACTACATAACGAGACCCTGTCTCAAAGGGGGGGGGGGGAGTCATGAGGCTAGAGCGAGAGCTCAGTTCCTGCAGGGGTCCTGGGCTCACTCCTCAGTACTCGAATGTGGCTCACAATCACTCCAGTTCCAAGCCATCTTGTACCCTTTTCCAACCTTCTTTGGCACCAAGCACACAGGTGGTATCATACATATATGCAGGCTAAAGACTCCTACACAAGACTGTTCTTTTTTCTCCCTATCTTGTGGGCATGTGGCTATATACATGTGATTTCAATACGTTATAATAAAGACTCTGCTTGAATCTTGTATGAACATGGAATGGAGGCACAAACACAGTCAATGAAGAGAAAAGCTCATGAACAACTTCATAAACCAGGAGAGATAAAAGATGAGGAGGCATGTGGCTAGGCGGGGCTAGCAAAAGCATTCCCGTGTGAAAGCCTGCTGGAGAAAGAGCAGGGTGTGAGAAGGTCATAATGTTTGGAACACAGGAGGCAGAGAACCTACCTGGGACTGCAGGGGCCAGTAATGAAGGGCATGATAGGAAGGCTTAGCCAGTCTGAGAATGAGGGTTTCACTCCAAGGACACTAGAACCATCAGTTTGTGCCCTGCAAGTTTCACTGTGGTTGCCCCGTATGGGTAAAGAATTGGAAGAAGGCACCACGAGAGAGTCAAGAAAAGGTGGGTGTCAAAGTGGATGTCATCAGAGGCATCTCTGGGCGGGTGGGGGAACTACTAGATCTGAAGTGCTGTGACATATCCAGAGAAAGAGGCCAGAAAGACAGTTGTCTTAGTTAGGGTTCTATTGCTATGAAGAGACACCATGATTAAGGCAATTCTTAGAAAGAACAACAATTAGTTGGAGCCGGATTACAGTGTCATCGGTTTAGTCCATTCTCATCATGGTGGGGATCATGGCAGCATGCAGGCAGACATGGTACTGGAGAGGTAGCTGAGAGTTGTATATCGACTGGCAGGCAGCATAAGGAGACTGTGCCACTCTGGGCATAGCTTAAACATAGAAGACCTCAAAGAATGCCCCTAAACCAGGTGACACACTGCCCTCAACCAGGCCAACCTACTCCAACAAGGCCACACCTCCTAATAGTGCCACTCCCTACGGACCAAGCATCCAGACATATGGGTCTATGGAGGCCATACCTATTCAAACTGCAGCAGCAGTTATACTGAGGATCCGATACTCAGAGTCAGGGCGGGCACACTAAATAAGTATCTGTAAATACATGCTAAGCAAAGCTGCAAGGGTGGATTAATCAAGCCCCCAGCTGCGGGGAATGAAGAAAAGAAGGGTTAAGTCAGAGCTTTGAAGAACACCAACCTGTACAGAAAAGTCAGGGGCAGGGTCTTCCAAATAGCTAAGACCAACCAGAGAGGTTGGAGGAAGAAAGTCAGGAGAACTCAAGGCGATTGAAGCTCAATAAGTGATGGTCAATAGTGTCCAAATATTGCCAGAGGCCAAATAACTGGCATCAGTGGGGTTGCACTAGATCTGAGCCCGGCAGCTGTGAGGCTGAAGGCCAGACCACAGTGAATTAAGGAATGAAGAGAAGCCAAAAATGTTGAGAAAGTGAATGTGAACACTTTTAGGAAGTTCATGACACCTATCTGAGGAGGAGGAGAAAAGGGGAAGTTGGGAGTAACTCTTCCCACAAATAATCTCCCAAGTGATATACTGATCTGTTTTCACATGGATTTTCAGGATGATGACTGCAACTCTCCATCTTGTTTGGGAGCAGACTCAGCCAATGACAGCTGTTCTAACTCATCTCAAATTTCGTTTCTTGAAACAAAAGTATCTGTCTTTACTGAGGCTTTGCAAATCTATCACCCTCTAATTATTTTTATGACTGTTCTCAGAATGGCTTCCAATTTCTTTGAGTTTTTCTTTAATCACCAAAGCATCAGAAAATAGAAACCTAGCAACATGAAATACAGTAGAGACTCATTAACTAGGTGACAGAAACTGACTAACTAAAGAAATAAATTACTCCCCCCCCCCAAAAAAAAGGATGCATCCAAAGGCTATGGGGAAGCGCACACAAGCAACAACACAGAAGGGCAAAAAGGCAGAAATCAGAACAGTTTGGGCATCTTCATGGCAAGAAATGGTGGAAACAGTATCTTAAAGGCTTAAGCCTTTAAGAGTGTAGCCTGCTGTGGGCACAAGCTAAACTTTGGTCAGGACAAGCAAGGATGTCTTCATTGGCATGGCAACACCATGACACATGGAGTGGATTTCCACCAAAGCACAAACTGGATGCCTAAGGGGGAAACAGAGGCTGGACATTCACCAGAGCCCATAGGAGATTCAAGTAACAGGGCTTAGAACTAGTATTCAAGAGTAGGTATTTGTATAGCCACATTCAAGGCCTCATGCTGAACCCTAAACAAGAGAAACTCAGTTCCCCTCTGGTGCACTTTCTCTGCTGTTGACATTCCTTCTATGGCTCATTTCTACATGTGACTTCATTCTCCATCTCTTTCCTGGGCATAAACATGAGGTTTATGCCCAGACACCAGGGAAGGGCACACTGTTGTCATTTCTTTGGCCCATCTCTCTCCTCATTCTGAATTAAAGTTCAAATTCCAGAATTCATCCAGGGACATTGATGGATGAAGCATCTACAATAAGCACCTTACTTACCTGCCTCATCTGACTACAGCAGACAGCTGGAATGGAAAATTCGGATCCTTGAGTATGTTCTCAATCTAATGGTTCCATTTGGCTGGTTCCCCAGACAGGGGAACTGGAGAGCAATCAAATGCCCACTCTTCTTTGCACTGGGCATGTACAGGCAGTCAAGAACCTTACTATCTCTATAGTTAAATAACTTCACAAACTTCATTGCTACCCCAGACTAGACTTGTCCCTTGTGCATCTCAGCCAACATTAAACTGTGTACAAAAAGAAATGTTGAGACCTTCCTCTTTTTAACTCAGTTACGGAGAAACTGTTAGAAATTTTACAGGTAAATAGGGGTCTCTTTAAACAGGCATGTCTCTCTTTGCAAAGCAGGTGTGTGTTTATGGAAAGACGCAGGCAAGTGGTTTAGAGATTTTTGTTGTTGTATTCATTTTCCCATAGGCTCATAAGGGAAGATCGCCATCACTCCTACCTAAGCTTTAGTCTTTACAAATATAATAGTGTATCAGGAAAGTCCTCTGACTTCTCTAGCAGCCAGCCTGATTCAAATCCAGCTCCACATTTTATTAGCTTCCTTCCCTTGCACACACTGCCTAATGTTTCAGAAAACCATTTTCCATCTTTATAAAAGGAGGTTTACACCTTAGCAAGCCTGCAGGCTTAGCAAAGCCTACACACTCAATAAACTTTGGTAGCTGTTATCACTTCTAGATCTTTACATTTCTATACCCTACATCTGTGTTAGAGAATTAGTAACTTGAAAACAATTCTTGGGGCTGGAGAAATGGCTCAGCGGTTAAGAGCATTGACTGCTCTTCCAGAGGTCCTGAGTTCAATTCCCAGCAACCACATGGTGGATCATAACCACCTGTAATGGGATCTGAAAACAATTCTTTAAAAATTATTACTATGGGGAGCTGGAGAGCTGGATCAGTTATCAAGAGCACCTCGCACTCTTGCAAAGGGCCTGGGTTCATTTTCCACATGCTGGCTCACAACCATCTATAAGCCCAGTTCTAGGGACTATGACACCCTTCTCTACCCTCCTTGGGCACACGTGGGGCACGTGCATACTTACAGAGAAAATGCTCACACCCATGAAACTAAAGTGAATAAAATGTGTAAGTCAGTGGGTTTTAGTAAGTAATCGCTCTGTAGTGTGTGAAGAGAATTGGTTTCGCGAATTCCACAGATTCCAAGAGTCACAGCTACTCTTGTATAAAATGGCACAGTGTTTGTGTATAACCTCTGCACAGTATCTTGAGCACAAGATGCCCTTAAATTGTATTTGTTGGTTTTTCTTTTCATTGCTGTGACCAATTACTCTGAAACTCACTGTTTCCCGGGACACAGTCCAGGAACATACTGTGGCACAGCCTCATGACTGGCAGCAAGAATATGGGAGGAACCCTCCTCACTTGAGGAAGAACAGGCCAGAACTAGAGAGACCCCTTAATGAGCTACTTCTGCTAGCCAGGCCCTACCTCTTAAAAGCTCCATGACCTTCATGTTGTGCCACAAGTTCAGGATCAGACATTCAAAACATGAGCCCATAGCAGACATTCTAATTCAAAACCATTATGTGAACTTCTCATGAGGTGACATACCAATAAATCCAGTAGGTTATAGATATTATAATCCTAAAATGCTCCAGCATCCTAACCTGCTGAACACCATCCCTTAGCGTCTTAGCACACTGAAGTTGCCGTGTAACACTATTCCAGGGATGACATGAGCAAATGTCTGTTTACCACAGAGAGGCAACTGAAGACAGACAAGAGTACAGATACCACTAAAGTTCAACTTGGTGAACCAATGAGCTTTTGTGAGGGCTACTTCCAGGAATATGGATGAGGGGTCAAATGACCTCACAGAGAAGTGCATCACCAAAGCCCGCTGCAACGGGGGTGAGAGCTCACAAAAGCTGGACACATGGAGCAAACGCTACACACGTGCAAGCAGCTCAAACAGGTTCTGTGCGGGTGCCTCAGTTAGCCTGAGCCCCTTGCAGGGGCTTCTGTTTCTTCTGTGTCACTCTTCTGGTCTGAGAATCTTCTAGGACATTCTGTTTGTGTGAGAGTGTCTTCAGCAGTCATTACCTGGGTGTTCTAACTCATCTAAAATTTCCTTTCTTGAATTGAAATTCTGTCTCTGTAATGAGGCTTTGGTGATGGAGAGACCTACTGGACTCCATCTGTTTCAGGGACTTCCTGAAGTCCTTGAGTGGTTTACTCCCAGAGTTTAACACACTTCGGTGAACACAAAATGTTTTGTCCCCACTTAAAACATCCTGTTATTTCACCTACTTAAAAAAATATCCTATGTTTTAAGATGTTTCCCTGCAAAATGAAAGGTTTTAAGCCCAGAGGAAACTGCTGCTCCGCTGGGCCCGTGGCTGACTGGCTGTCCAGGACAGCTGCTGCTGTTCAGCACCACAGGAGAGAATAACAACCAATATGACCAACCTGGAGAAAGAATGAAATCCCACGTGTGATTTCTGCATGTCATTTTCCATACTACCATAAAGTTGAAAAATCCAGAGTCAAGACATTTCAAATCAAAGGCCCAATATTGTTCGACCTACAGATTACTTAAAATACAGTGCCTCATGCAATAGACACGCAGTTAAGAGCACTGATGCTGTTTGCTTAGAGAATTAGTGGTCAGAGGGTGTCCACTGCATAAAGGACAGCTGTGAGTCGTTCCAAAAATTATTGCTTCTACCGCTAGTTATACCTGCGGACTCAGAACCCTGGGGTAGAAAGGACCGACAGTGGTTACAATGCTGTTCAAAAATCGCCATCATCAAATGCCAGGGAAGGTTGGTATCTGTGAGAGGCCTCCCTTTTCTGAAGAGAAAGGGAGAAGTGGGTAGAGAGAAGGACACCAGGAGAGATGAGGGAGGGGAAAGGGGGGAGGGGACTGGGAAGAGAGGAGGGAGGGGAAACTGTGGTCGGTGTATAAAGTTAATTAATTAATTAAAATCGCTGCTATCTGTTTCCGGAACAGTTTCATCATCCCCAAAACAAACACAAACTCCATGCTTATGAGTGACCACTCCCCATTCCTTGCTCTCCACAGCTCTGCAGCCACTAATCCGCCCTCTGTCTGTATGAATGTGTCTATTACGGACAAACCAGATAAATAAAGGCATGTGATATGTGTTCTTTTGTGTCTGTCTTATTGCCGTTAGCATGTTGGTGTTTCCCATGTTTGTCTACACTATAAAACATACCAGCACTCCATTCCTTGTTATGGATGTGGATATAATAAAATGTGTGTGCTCATCTGACTGATTGGATGCATGTTCTGGCAGATTCCACTTTGGAGCATTATGGGTAATACAAAAGTTCATGTTGAGTTGAATACTTTTAAAAAGTAAAAACTTTTAAAATGCATTTTCCATAAAACAGTATAAATTTATTAATATATCCCAAGTAAAGTAAAAATCACATAGATATAATAAAACCAATCCTACCACACAACATTTAAAAATCAGTGTTTTAAGATATTTGCCCTATCCCGACCAAGCATCTAAAGTAACCACTTAATGCAAATTAAGAAGTTATTTCTGTTACGTGAGCAACTTTAAAATAGTGTACTAGTAGACTTACTTGCTAAACGTGGCTCAGATGGACTTACTTAGAGAACTGTGTAACCTGTTCATGTATTTCCCTTTCTGCTGAACTGTAGGTTGTTTCTTGGGTTTTGTTGATATAGCAATGATTCAGAAATCAGATTTTCTTATAAAAGGCATAGTTAGCTGGTCAAGTCCTTGACTGGAGGGACCATCTAGGCTCTACCAGAGACTGGTGAAGAATTTGGATTGGGCATTGTGGAAAGTACTTTTTGAATGCTTTGTTTATTTTTATTTTATGTGCATTTGTGTTTTGCCTGCATGTGACTGTGTGAAGGTGTCAGATCCCCGGACCTGGAGTTACACACAGTGGTGAGCTGTCATGTGGGCGCAGTTGAAGCCGGCTCCTCTGGAAGAGCAGCCAGTCCTCTTAACCCTTGAGCCATCTCTCCAGCCCCCTTAGGAAGTATTTTTTAAGCCCATACTTGACACTATGTTGTGTCTCTGAAAAAAGATGGTCCGAAATTTATCACTTTTATAAGTGAGCCTAGTTGTAAATAAGAATGTTGTAAATGATCAGGTTAAAATAATTGTGTCCCTTACAATTTCCAATAAACATTAATTAAACAAATAAACAAACAAAAAACCTTGTGCTATGAGCTGTGCTTCCCTTTAGTAGCATGCATTAGCTTAGTATTAGAGATTCAGCACTTAAAAACCAAGGGAAGAATTTTGATGTGACATATCCACTTTTCATACTTTTAATATTCTTTCCAAAACACATTAAAGTCTATAAACTCCTTGGGATGTGAAATGTAAACTTCTATTGTTCTTCCTGTTTGAATTCGGATACCCTACTCTCTACATTTATCCTTCATGGGCCACATAAAGCAATTGTTCTCAAGTTAAATTAAATCTACCCAATGTTTTTTAAAAATAATAATTGTGTCCTTATTAGAAGGAGAAAGGTAGGCACACCAGGGATGTGCTGAGGTGAGGGCAGAAACTGACGTGGTGCACTACAAACTAAGGAATGCCCTTTTTCCAGGAGGTCATCAGGACTCTGGAGGGAGGTCTGTGGCAGTTCTTCCTTCAGAAGGAGCCAATGCTACTGACTGGGTGACGTCAAAGTTCTGGGCTCCAGAGCTATGAAACAGCCAGTGCCCACTGTCCGTGCCGCCGACGTTACGGCACACTATTAGAAAGAGGAATACGTGGTATATTCCCTAAGTAATAGCTTTGATTCCAAGGTGCCTCTGGGTTCAAGCGGTCACCACTGGGCAAAACGCACTGAAAAGTACGGTGGGAGAAAATGTTGGCCAAGGACTCCGTTTCCTTTTTCAAACACCTAATACTTGATCTACTGAGCAAGATAGTTCTGGGCCATGATGTAACCTCCAAACCTGAAAACCGAGCAGAAAAAATCCACCAGGGAAAGGGTAGAGGGAAACTGAGTGGAAAGCAAATAAGCAACGGGAAGCACGGAAGCCTCGTTACTCGCTTAGAACATCAAGCATAGAACAGGAAGTAGAAAGGTCAGGCATGGGAACCTCCGCAACCAAGCTCAGATCTCAAAAGCATGGATTCATGTGACAATACGCACACTGAAAAAAAAAAAGTAATGTACATGGGTAAAATACACGATTTCACAGTAATAGTTAACTTCCGGGGGTGATAAAGAGCAGAAAAAGTAGGCGTGACTCTGAAAGTGTGAAGGGCCTTGAGGTGATGTAGATGTTGGCCTACGTTGTTTGTCTAAGAGTGCGTCTAATGTCCCAGTTGGACCGGACACTGTTAGAAAAGTCTGTGCACATTGTTGCCAAAGGTTCAGAACTGTTTAGTCAGGGACCAAGTTCTCACTGCCGGTCCGATCCCTGCAGAGCCTGTCATCTTAAAATCTTCCCCTTTCTTTGTGCGCAACATACTAAGCTGCTGTGACGCTGCCATTTCAAAAGAGCAGAGCGGCTTCAGCTCTACAGCTTGAAACCCCTTTAAAAGAGCCAACTGCTAGAAGGATCAGATGCCCACTTGAACCTCAAAGATTACGCTTGGCTTGTAGGACAGCTAAGCTCTTCCCCAGAGCTCCGGGAGGAGGGGTAAACGGCAGCATTTAGCTTTTGTGACTGAACCAAGGGGGCCTTGGAACCCTTCCACCCACTTGAAAAAACGGTCGCCCATCTGACATTAATAGAAAACGACCATTAAAAAGCTTTATGCCATTCTGTCCTCCTGCTCTGGTCCCTGTTCGCCTTTGTTGCTGCTGGCATTTTATAAATTATGGATGCGCATAGGTGCGGCTGTTCCCGCGTTTCCTCTGTAGTGCCGCTCGCTCCCAGTGCCTGCCTTGCATCCTTCCTCTGAGCAAAGGACCACGCAGCCCGGACCCCACATCAGTGTAATTAGCGCGCGGCACACAGCTCGAGTGTCAGGACTGCTTCCATTCACTGCCAACCTTCTGCCAGCCCCTGTCATTCACGTGAAAGTCTGCCAGGCGGAGGCAAGGCCAGCAGCGCAGGCCTCCACAACAGGGAGGGGACGCTCAAGGTGCAAACACTGGGAACAGTCCACTGCTGCCAGCCCAGGGAGGGACAGCGCCGGGGTGTGACAGATGCCGCACACAATGTCTGATCACAAAGTCAAAGGATGCAAGAGGCCAGTGGATAATATCTGCCCTTAAAACTAGCCATACAGAATAGGAAGGAGAAGATGGCATGGGTTTAAGGAACCAGGAGACAAGCTTCCCAAACTGTGCACTGGTGATTTGGGTGGGTGTGGGGAATACTGGCTGTTGTATATTAATGAGAAATCGTTTGTTTATTATTTACTTAATTTTTCTTTTGAGACAGGATATTATGTATCTCAGGCTAGCCTCAAACTATACCCTCAAACTATAGTTGTATAGCTGAAGGAGACCTTGAACATATCATCTTCCTGCTTCTACCTTTCAGATGTATACCACCACAACCAGTTTATGCCACCCTGAATATCAAACACGGAGCATCAAGCATGCTAGAGAAATACTCTAAAAACTGAGCTATATCCCTACCCCAGCAATTTTATATATATAAAAAAAAAACTAGGACCTGAATTACTTTAAAGTATATATTATATATGGTGTTATATATCACCAAATCCATAATTTCTTTACATGAAATTATGAAAATAACTATGATTATGCAGTCAACTCTATTTTAAAGAGAAATTTATAATTAAATCTGGCACCAGTGACACAGAAAAAGGGGCACACAGGTGACATGGGATTGGGAAGAGCTGCAGGAAGACCAGAGGCCTTCCTGTTGGAGTTCTGGGGCTTTAAGTCTAAGATCTTAATGAAAGAAGATTTTTTTTTGTCTCCTTCAAAGTTCCAATGGCGTCATGCATACCAGGAAGGCCACTTCTTGGCTACTGAGAGATATACAGAACCCACATTAAGATCTTCAGGGTCCGTTGGGAACAGGAACTTGGCTTTATTTACCCTTGCACCTGGGCAGATCCTTAATATTTTTGTTAAGAAACCAGTGAACTGTAGTTCATCTTTTTCTTTTCTTCTTTAAGAAGATGAGCCCTGGCCTACAGACTTGGATGGATACACCCAAAGTCACAAAACTAATGCAAAAATTCATGTCTCCCGATCCCCCATTCTCCCAGTAGATGTCCTGTTTATTCTCTAACCTTGAGATCACCTCACTATTTCTTCTATCTCTTGCTGACATTCCCTGCAAAGAACCAGTACATTGGGATTCCAGAGAGTTGAGAAGAACATAAAAAGGCAGAAGATGTCCTTTGCCTCAGGTCCTGCTTTGTAACACTCATGCCCACACTCACCAAAAACCCCAGTGGAAAGGCCATTCTGGACAACAAAGGGGCTAGAATGAGGGCAATGAGCTCTGAGCAGCTTTCTGTGCCACCAGTCAGTGACCAACCACACAGAGCAGAAGGATGTCCACATAGACTTAATTTCCTTGCCATGTTCTACCTCGTCCCTTTCTGGGTGTTTATGAGACAAGAGAAGTTTACTTAGGAGGTCCGTTAGTGTTCTGTCTCTAGGGTTAATATTTAATTAGACATTTTTAAATGCGCACCATTGCTGGGAAGGCTGCCTTCATACTTGTCTCTTCCCTCTGGGATTCAGGGTTTTAAACATAGAATTCTAAACCCTTCATGGTTCCCATGGAAACCTCATCACTGATGACTCTAGGATGAGTACAGGGGTCAGCCAAGGCACCGTGAATGCCCCTGTGTGGAACACTGAGAACACTCTTGAGCCATCTCCTCCAAGGGTTCAGCCAAAGGCCATCTGACACTGGGCAGCATCACAGATGTCGCTCTCCCAGTGGTGGCTTCTCATTTCTGGAGCACTGTGAGGGTACCAGAGATGCTGTAGATTAAACTTAGATCATTAGCTTCTAGGTTTGGGTTAAAAACTATGATCGTGGAGACCAATTTGAATTTCTTTTCTTTTTCTGAAAAAAAAAAAACCTCTTCTTTATAAGTTCTTTATAAGCTGTCATTCTTTGAACAGTATTAGATGTGCTTTTAGCCCTCTATCTGATGCAGAAATTGCAATGTCAGGTGGCCAAAATTTCTATTGGAAATAGAAATTCAACCCCACATATATTTTGTTGCACAATTTTTGCTTTCAGTAAACCACGTGTAATTGTCAAGAATTACGTATAACTGCTTAATTTATATTCCTTTTTATTTAAATCTACCCTTAATATGGTTCAACTTTCTAGCCTCTTTCAGAAGCTGGTAGTCTAAATTTATTTTCATTCCCAATTCTATCCTGTTCCCAAACTTGAGAAGCTTGCCTTTCAATTTTCTGAATTGTTGGCAAACACTGAGCAAGAAAAATGAGGACAGAGACCTTAAACAGCTAGCATGTTTGGGTGCTCCTGGGACTTGTTCGTTCCTTCTGTCCCACCTGAGGGCAGCATGTGGACAGCTCAGTGCTCAAGGTCAACATTCCTCTCTAGAGCCCCCCTACCCCATGTCTGCTCATCTCTCCTGCCTTCCTTCATGAACACAGAACAGCCTGTAAACTGGGTAAGAGCTAATGCTCTCAATAGCAGTCATGGACTGATGGACATGGATGTCCGTGGATAAATGCCCAGCTTCCCAGGGAACTCTCTCTTCCCAGGAGAGTCCTCTAGGAGGCTAAGTGCCAGCAAGGCCTGTGGAGACTTCTCAAGGATACTCCTGACCCGTGGCGGCTCTTCCTCCCTGGGTCTCACCTTGCTCATTCTTTTAGTCGGGGTTGGTGATATTACCTTTCCCCTGAAAATACCTGCATGCAAGTCTACGTCTCAGTCCCAGGGGAGGATGTCAGGCTGTAGGCAGCAAGGAGATAGGGAGATAACTTCTGATTTGATTTCACAGTGTCTTTATAGGTAAGTATTGCTTTCAAAACTATGCCACACTTACATTCTCACCAGGAAAATGAAACATAGAGAATAGGGGAAGAGGCCGAGAGATGGTGGTTCATGACTTTAATCCCAGCACTCAGGAGGCAAAGGCAGGCAGATCTCTTAAGTTTAAGGCCAGCCTGGTCTACAGAGAGAGTTCCAGGACAGCCGGGGTTACACAGAGAACCCCTGTCTCAAAAGAATTAGAAAATCAGAGAAAGCTTGGGATATAGATAGCTGAAGAGACATGTAAGTATAACCCTACCAGTTTAATAAAGAAATACTAGATGGTATTTTTATATGTTATATTTCAATTTTTAACTTTTATTTTATGTGTATGAGTGTTTTGCTTGCACCATGTGTATACCATGTGTGTACCTTATGCCCAAGGAGGTCAGAAGTGGACACTGGATCTTCTAAGACTAAAATTAAGGATGTTTGTGAGCTGCTGTGTTACTGAGATTCAAATGCAGGTCTACAAGAACAATATGCTCTTAACTGTTGAGCATTCTCTCTCAATGTCTCCTTATCCCTGCAATGTAATATATATATTATATATAATATAATATATAATATAATACACACACACACACACATATATATATGAAGACCATTGTTTCCCAGAATATTGTTTATTGGGGCTGGGGAGGTGGCTTAGCAGTTAAGAACACTGGCTGCTCTTCCAGAGGACCCAGGTTCAATTCCCAGGACCCACACAGCAGCTCACACTATCTGTAACTCCTATTCTAGGGGATCAGACTCCCTCACACATGCAGGCAAAACACCGATGTACATGAAATAAAAATAAATACATTTAACAATAGTGTTGTTTATTAATTTTCTTTATTTGTCAGTCTCCCTAATTTCCCTGTGGGCTTAAGGCCAAGAGTCCATACATTTGTCTTCCTTCACCTGTCAAACCTTTCTCATATTAGTAACCACGACTGGTTATATCAGTAATCAAGAGCACGATAATTTACGTGGCATTTTCATGTGGTTACTTGTGACCTGTTTCCAAGTGTTTAAGATTGTCAGCCGTACTGTGGTAAACCTTGAGTCTTTAAGATGTCTAAGGTTCCTCTCTCCCTTCATCTGCGTTGCTGACAGCCATGTAATAAATCTTAGCAATCTGTTTCAGGTGAAAGAGGATGGGGCAAAGAACTCCAGCCGTGTGACTTGCTCTGTTGATTGGGCAAATCACAACCAGCATAGTTCAACAGGGCTGAGCAAACCACATAAGGAACTCTAACTACCTGGCTGTCCTGGAATTTCCTTAGTAGACTAGAGACCTGCCTGCTCCTGAGCTCTAGGATTAAAGGTGCGCACCACCATGCCCAGCAAAGGGATGCACTTTTATTCTTTCATCTAATCAGACTCCGGAATGTCTCATTTATTTACTTACTGACATTACCTTATCTCCAATCTGCTTCTAAATTTTGTGCCAATAAATTCACGGTAATTCAGTAATGAAGTTATTTTGCTTTGAATGTAAAAAAATATTTTACATGTAATTTTCATAGTGTAATTCTCTAAGATAACTACTATTATTTTTCTTGATAAATAAATTTAAAAATGGGAACTGTGAGAGGTTCAATAATTTGCCCAGAATTATATAAAATATAGAATAAAATAGAAACTTATTTTATAGATTAAACTGTTTTTACTGAGAATTAAACATTAAGGTGTTGGGATTGTACCTCATTTGGTTAGAGTGCTTGCCAAAGCCCTAGGTTCTATCCCCAGGACCAGGTATGGGTCACCCAAATATTATTTCAGCATTTAAAAAGTAGAGGCAGGATAAATAGAGGTTAAAAGCTGTTCTCAGGCATACATTGAGTTTGAGGCTAACCTGGGCGACAAGATATCCTGAGAGTTTGTTTGCTTGCTTGTTTCTCTCTGCTTAGGTCTCTCCCAGGGGTCCCTTACTATCCCTCTTTCTCTTTTCCTACACTCTCACTGTCTTTTTCTGTCTCTCTGTCTCCTCTCCCTCCCCCAAATAAATCTCTTCATATTTAAGGAGAAAAAAAAAAGGAAAGGAAGGAAGGAGGGAAGAATGGAAGGATTAAATCTTAACTCCCACTTATTCAGAGAATAAGTGGGAAAGTCATTCGTTTGATATAACCAGTGGGATATTAACATATTGTCCTGATGCTAAGGCTTTACCCATTGCTTTTCACTACCTTGAGGCCTTGAGAAGCATGATTTCACACTTTTATTCTCTGAGTTATGTGGTAACTGTACGTAGTCCCCTGGAAAAAGAGCAACCTATCCTAGTGGGGCAGTTCGTTAAGGCCTTTGCCTCCGCTGACATGCCAGCCCTCATCGTGTGGTCAGGCACATTCACCGGATCCCAATGCTTCTCGGTACAGCGGCCACTGTCATTAGCATTCCTGCACAGCTTCTTCACCTATCTGCTGCCTCAACTTCAACAATGCCCTTGAAATGATGGTTCAATTTCGCTGAGCTGAACTGAGGCCCAGGCAGCCTTGAAAACCTGAACTGATCACTTTATAAGCGTCTCAAAAAAAAAAAAAAAAGTGAAGTATAGAGTAAGTAAACCTAGCTGTGACTGTCTGTCATGCTCCTGAATAAAAAGACAGTTCTGCAACCTAACATATAAATGGGAAGGTAAGCATGGTGGCAAACTCCTGAAATTCCAACATGAGGGAGAGGAAACAGGAGGATAAGAAGCTTAAGGTCACTTTGAGGGCAGAGTAGGCTGCAGAAGACCCTGCCTCAAACAATCAAGCAAATACAACAACCAACAAGGTTAAATAGGAAATAGCAAGTAGCATCTCAGGGGAGAGGGTAGTAAATTTCCTCTATGTGCTCACCTCAGACTAGCTTGAGCTGTTAATTCCCAGTCTTTGCTTCCAGCTTCTAATTGTGGTTTCCTTGTGGAATTCCTATTCTACAAATCTTAGCCACCACTTCTAGTGTCCAGTCCCTATGCCAGGAGGAAAGACCACAAATATGAGACTGGGATCGAGCCAAGCAATCAAGTTCTACCCAAGTGACACGAAGAGGGGAAATCGAGACTCAGACATTTGACCAGAAGCAACAGGATGAGAACGGTACAGTCCAAGATAAAGGGCAGGAGGTTTCATGTAGAAAGGAAGAAGCATGGCCTAAATCGTTCCCCAAGATGCTGGCACATAGACTAAAGGCTTTTAAATAGGTACCTTTGGCATTATCTTGGATAAAGACAGGAATCAATGAGGCCCTTGGGGACACTGAGGCAGGCAGAGAATTCTCCCACATTTAGCAGCAGAATCAGCTATCAACCGAAGAACTATTCTCCATAGATATTCTTAGAAGTGGATACATTGAATTACATTATACTTATAATGACAAAAATAATGAATTTATTGTTTGCACACTTTTTGATGGTGTTTTAAAAGTTCATTATTTTATTTAACCTATGTAATAACTATATAAGGTAACTATAGCCTCTACTTTCTGAAATGGATAGACTAAGTTGGTACTTACTTTCTTTTGGAAACCTTTCTATTTTCTAGAGGTGAGAAAGGTAATTCATCCCAGGACTCCCTTGCAGCTAAAGTCTACATGAGCAATCAATAAATTCTATGAAGTAGAAATGCCCTGGCAAATCTTGAAGACACAAATGAATGGAAGTGTAGTTTTGTGTTTCCAACCAACAGGAAAAAATGCGAGAGATTCGTGTTTCATCTGAAGCTTCCAGAGGCAGCTGTGCCGCTGGTGGCTTTGGGTTTCAGTCCTCTGCTAACCGGATGACTTAAGAAGCAGCGGAGGCATCCTGAAGTGTAAATGGTAGCCAAAATGATGTTTTAGTTCTCAGCTGCCCCAGAGACAGTTGCTACTCCCTCACCATCTCTACCTTGGCGAAGGTAGTTGCTTCTCTGACATTTCACAGTACTTCATGAATTATTCCTAACTGGAAGCCCACATTTCAACCTTTCCAATAATTTTATGGGTACCTAATTCCTAATGTTAAATAATCCATTGTGCTTCAAGAGTACTAGAGTGACTTCTGTTCCTAGCACTGAAACTATTTTCTTTTTTACAAACGAAGAAATGAGAGTTGTAAAGAGCTTAAATAAAGTGCTCTAGAACTTAGAAGAGCTACAGGAAAGACTTCGTGAACTACATTTTTAATACATTTGACAAAGCATAGCCAAGTTCACAGTACTCTCTTCCCACTTTCAAACCTATGAGTTGCACTTATGATTGCGGTAAGTGCTTAACTTAATTGGTTTGCATCCATGCTGGGACCTCTGGGATGCCCCACACATAACTCATCTCCAGAAGTCTGCCTTGCCAATATGTACTTGCAGAAGGCTCTCACTCAGTAGTCACTTTAAATGCAGAGCTCTGGTATCCTCTGGAATTAGCTACCTACCTACCTACCCTAGGTCTTAAGATGAGAGGATCTGGGGGCATAGAAATAGAAGTTGTTGACACATATTAGACATGTGTCAGGCAGCATTCTATCATTTTACTTTGTCTTCTGGTGTTATCTTGTAACAGCTCTGTAGGTAAGCACAATTATTAGACACTGAAACATACATATTAAGTTATCTGCCCTAGTTCATTTAGCAGTGACTGGTAGGGCCTAGGCACAATTCTACATGTTCTCCTGTCTATAAGACTCTGATTCAGTGATGCTTAACCTTTGGGTCACAAGCCCTTAGAATACCCCTTTCACAGTGATCACCTAAGGCCATCAGAAAACACAGATATTTATATTATGATTTTTAACACTAGTAAAATTACAGTTATGAAGTAGCAACAAAAATAATTTTATAATTGGAGGTCACGACAGCATGAGGAACTGTATTAAAGGGTCACAATGCTAGAAAGGTTGAGAGCTGCTGCTCTCCTGGCTTCCAGGAACACTCAGGGTGTTTTTTTTTTCCTTTTGTGTACTGTGGTCAGCTGCATAAATCCTCTCCAGTAAGATCAGGTAGAAAGAAGTAAACCAGAAGCAATGAGTTATGGCTTCCTTTCAGGTCAGTTCTCCTCTGTTTTGCCGCATGCTCTCTTCTAGGCAACATTAAGCATATGCTCCTGACTTTGTGACGTAAGCCAAGGCAAGGCATGATCGACTTCGCCACGATGGTTTGTGGTGGCTGCATTTAACATCTCATCCCTCTCCTGTTGGTATGATAGAGTCACCTAACACATATGGTTCCCCTTCCACGGGTGTTCACCGAGAGAGGCGCAAGGAAAGAAAGCATGGTTAGGTATTCTCAGATAATAGACGTGTGGGCACGGAGAAAGAAATCAAAGATATTACTTGAAATGGCTAGGCCTCACAGTCTCATGAAAATTTAAAATCCGAGCAAACACAAGGCTCTCTAATTAGACAGCCCTCTTCCTCCTGACCAGCTTTCCTCCCAACTCCCATTTCTCCTAGAAACAGGTCTTCATGGAGGCAAGCATCATTTTAAAATTCTGCACTACAGAGAGCCAGACAAAGACGGTCCTGTCGAAATTACAAAACACTATACTTTCAAATAGCTGGTGAATTATTTAGTGACTTTACACTGTCCAAATGCTGGGCTCTTTGGGAAGACAATGTCTTGGTTCCCTCCTATCTCTTTTGTTATGACATTCAGTAAATGGAGAGATATTGCTCTCCTTAATAATTTATAAAACAATAATCCACATTAAGGATCAAGCTTTCTGGTAGGTTTGGGGTTTCAAATCAGGTTGTCCAGAGAATGTGAAACTGACGCCTTTCTCAGCTAAGTGATAGGTTCCGCTATGCGCTTAACTTTTTGGTGTTTTCGTCTTTCTCCCGTGAACCTCTTTTGCTTCCCATCGCTTTCCCGCACTTGTAACCTGTACTTGTCAGCACTCTTCTGTGGCCTCTGGCATCTGACTCAGACTTGGAGTGCTGCGTGCCCCAGAGAAGCAGAGCTGCTCGTGTTCTTGCCGTGTACATGTTCTAGTGTTTCCCATTTTCTCTAACACAGTCAATTTTTCCACACCTGTTCCAAAAAGGAAGGAAGAGTAGAAGGAAAGGAGAGGCTGAGGGAGGGAAGGGAAGGATAAGCTTGGCATGTGTGACTCCAGCTGGAGTGCTTGTTCACTGTGTCTGAGAGCCTGATTCAATCCCCAGCAGCACAGAAGAAAAGAAGTTGTTTAAGAAGAGAATGGGGTGAGATGGGAGCTAGACGGGTGGAACTGCTGCGCACACGGAAGAACCTCAGCTCAGATCCTAGTACCTGCATGTTCAGAAGTAGGTGGGGATGCGCAACTGCAGCCCCAGGACTAAGGAGGCAGAGAACATCTGAACTCAAGGCCAGCCTGGTCTACACAGTGAGTCCAGGGCAGCCAGGGCTACACAGAGAAACTCTAAAAACAAAACAGAACAACAACAAAAACCAGGTGTAGCAGCACATAGAAACACCTATAACCCCAGCACTGTGTGGTTTAGAAATAGGGGGGTGTATGGTGCTTTCTGGATACCAGCCTAGCTCTACCCCCTCACACACACACATTCCCCTCAAACACACACACACACAGGGAGTAGGGGCTTGACAAATACATATTCTTCTGCTTCTGTGTACAATTTGTATGTCCAGTCTCATATGACAGTTACAGAAGTTATTAATATGAATCTTCATCTACAGAGCCAGAGTTCTAGAAAGCTCTGTAAGTTCTTCACAGGGTGAGAGCCAGCCATTTACTGTACTGTTTTCCCAATAGTGTTGAGCACAGAGCCTTGCACATCTGTCTAATAGATATCAACTCACTGCTTACAGCTCTCTCTGAGGATACACTGAGCTGGGTGTGCGCATGTAAACAATATGACAATGTGTAGTGCACTTGGACAACGTTCAGCACACACTGTTGGAGCGGGTGGGGGCTCTGTGGACTGACTCTACCTGGAGAGCACTGGGAAGTGCCACAGACACGGGGGTGGGGGTGGGGCTATTTGAGCCAGGGCTTTCTGGAGGATAGACAGAATTCTGCCAAGCAGAGAAAAAACATGTGAATTACAACAGGCAAGATGGAGGAATGGAGAAAGGATGAGATGCATCAGTATTTGGAGCAGAGAGCTCCTGCCAAGGAGAGGAGTGAGGCTGGTGAGAGAGGTATACTGGATTTCTAAGTGTGTTTCAAGAGTGGACACTCTACCAAACGAGGGTTGGGTACACTCCTTACGAAGCACAAACTGGTGACATTTGCCAAAAGTAAAAGAGTCTATCCCCTTTATCCTGGCAATTACACATGAAGGGATGTGCTTATCATGTTGATGTGCTGAAATTTGTCTAATGAACACATGAGGCTCCTTATCACAACACACATAAACACGAAATGAAATAAAAGTTTAAGGAATATATCTAGTCAAACAGTGGCACATGTCTTTAATCCCAGAACTTGGAAGGCAGACAGGAAGATCTGAGTTGAGATCAGTCTGGTGTACACTGCAAATCCAGGGCAGTGTGTACGTATTGAAACCTGGGCCTTTAAAGTCTAAAAATAGAACACTGCCATATGAAACTACACGTGGCCTAGCTTTACCAGCCTCTGGCCCATGCTCTAAGGAATATAAATCTTAGCAGACTTGCATGTTTATTGCCACTCTACTCTTCAAGCAAGGAGGGACCAACCTAGGTGTCCATGAATAAATGGATATGAAAATGTGGTACAAATCTACAATGGAATCTTCAACAGCCAGAAAAATGACATTTGGGCTGGAGCAGTGGCTCAGAGGCTAATGTGCCATCAACAGGAATTGGTTAAATAAATTACAGTGCATTCACAGAGTGAAATAAAATGAGCAACTATTATTTTTTAAAAATACAAAAACATACAAACAAAAAAACCCCCTACTTTAAGGCAGTAATGACATGAGTCTTTAATCCCAAGGCTTGGGAGACAGAGGTGGATGGATGTCTGTGAATTTGAGGCCAGCCTGCTCTACAGAGCTAGTTCCAGGACTAGTGTGTCCTGTTTTCAGTAGACTCACCCAGAGTCCGGAACTGAAGGAAAGCGGTGTGCATTCTGGTGTTACCTGTGGGTGACTTTACTTACTTTGACCATTGCTCTATTAAATGCCCAGAATTTTATCCACACCAAGTCATCTAACCTCCCAGCAGGCCCGAGTTTGTATGTATCCCATTGACAGAAGAGTGAACTACAGTAACTGAGAACCAGGACTCAGACTCCTTTCTCCATGCCACACTGGGTGCTGCTGTAGCAGGGAGCGGGTGGTGAGCATGGGGTGGCCTGCTAAATTTCCGGAGAAAGAGAACCGCAGAAAAGCATGGAGGTTATTTTGGCAGCTCTGGAAAGCATGAGTTGCTGAGGTCACAGACAGCCCAGAGGAGGAAAGTGGACAGAAATTCAGGGCATCCCCGAAAAGGCAGATGGTTCCATTGACCTCTCAGACCGACCAAAAATCATGAAAACAACAACAATAATAATAATAATTAAAAAACAAGAGCTCCCTAAGACTCTGGGAAACCAAATTTCTGTTGGACTCAACACTCTGTCTCCTCCCCCCAGGGACAGCCCACTCTAGCTCCGGAGGTCCCCAGGGCCAGTCCCTCCCCAGTAGGAAGTGCTAGGAGGGGTTCCCTGAGGTGCCCTTTGGCTGCAACAGGCTCCCTATATCCCTCCCCCATCTCCCTGCAGTATCAAGTGTGTGACTATTGATTTCTTCCCTGCATTTGTTTTTGTTATCCATTATTTATGGGATCATTTTTCCATCCTTCGTGCATGAAGGCAAATTTTGTGTAAAAATCAATCGAGTGAGCGCCGCCGAGGGCTTGTTGCGTTTTCTTGGCTTTCATCTCCATGGAACCGGTTCTTGGGAGAAACTGGGCAGGATGCTGGGGAGCGTGCCAGAGGGGAAGGAGTGGTGAAGGGGCCTACACCTGCCAAGGAGACCTCGTGGCCCTTAGGGTGGCTTTTGGTCCCTGCTGAGCTCCCACAGCAGAGCCACCTGCTAGCTGTGGTGGAGGAAGGGGTGGGGTCACCGCTGAAGAGTTTTTCCAAGCTTATTTTGCAGTGCCCGATTTGGAGGATCCAGGATCCAACAGGAGGATGCGCTCTAGGGTCTTCCCCAGGGAACGTTAGGACAGACTCCCTGGAAGAGCCGATTATTAGGGAGCAGAACTGAAAGCAAAGCTGGCCCCTTGTTCTTACTAAATTCCTATCGTGTGTGGGCGCAACAGGCACAGGAATTCTTCTTTAAGGTTCAGCACAGCTCACTAGGTGATAAGCTGGCGAGAAGGAAGAAGTCGGGGCCTGTTTGTACAGAGATGGCCCAGCACGGAGAGCAGCAGGTAAAGAACTTGGCACAGATTTGAGCCATAAGCGCATGTTCAGGTGGTAGGAGGTCACTGACCCCCACACAGCACATATACCTAAAATAAAAATCATGCATAAACACACAGGAATAGAAACTAGTAGAAGGGGCTGGAGAGATGGCTCAGCAGTTAAGAGAACTGACCGCGTCCAGAGGTCCTGAGTTCAATTCCCAGCAACCACATGGCAGCTCACAACCATCTATAGTGTGATCTGATGCCCTCTTCTGGCATGCAGGTATACATGCACATAGAGCATCCATGTACATTAAAAAAAAAAAAACTAATAGATAATAGAAATAAGGCCAAATATTATATATATATGTGTGTGTGTGTGTGTGTGTGTGTGTATCCTTTTTTTTAAAGGAGTTAGGGATTTGGTGTTTTCTTCTGGCTAACGTTCCTATTTGACCCTTCCCAACCTGTGTGTCCTTGGGTAATATACTTAACTTCTCTGCCACAAGCCTATAACACCAACACTGCCTCAAATGAGGCTCTGCAATTGATGGTACGTGGATGGCTTGCTCATACGAACTCAGTAAAGTCTGGTCCCTGCAATGCTTCATGTGATTATTGAAATGTCGCTGCCACAGACAGCCTGCTCCATTCTAACCTCACAAACGGCTCACTCCCAACCGCGGCAGTTTTTCAGCTTTTTGCACACTAGGTTGACTGATTTCGCTATCATCCAGAACTCTGCCAGATTCTGCCCCAGAAAATGTTGTCCTTGGAGGAGCTGTCTACAGGCAGAAGCATACAGCTTGCCAGAGCCAGGCTCTGTAGCATGGTTTAATTGTTTGGAGGTTTTTCTTTTGGTCTCATCTATTTTGTTCCACGTGAGGGGTTGGGATTGTTGTCAGTGCTAGTCTTTAAAATGATAATACAGAAAAACAAGAGAAAAATTGATATGGTCATTCTCTGGAGCTGAGGTCCTGCCCCAAATCACCCATGTGTATATAGACTGTTAGGAGAACATCAGGCAAAAAGCCCTCAAGGAAGCTTCTGGAAAGCCTCAGAAGAGCAATGATCCATCTAAGACAGCTCTGGAATCAAAAGACCTGCAAAACTTTGTGGGTGACTGACAGAAGACATGTACATTGGGGTCTTCAAACTGTGGCTCCAAGGCCCAAGTCCTCCAGCTGCCCACTTTCACAGGTACAGGCCTACTTTATGCCAGTGTCTGTGCACACACTTTGGTCACATGGGTCTGAGGACTGCTACATTTTACATTTCTTTCTTATTCTAATTTGTAAAAGACTAAACAGTTTCAAATTCCAGAATCAAAACAAAAAGCAACAGTACAGGAACTGTCTTGAAAGCTCTCTCTTTTCCTCCCTGCCTGTGGCACACTGGTAGCTGAGCCACCAGTGGTGTGGCAACCATAATTTGTTAGATATTTGTATAGCTGATAGTCCCAAAATGACAGCCATTCTACGACCATTTCGTTTGCTATATGCATATACCATCCACATACTACTTATAGGATGTATTTACTAAAAATATTTAGCAAGCTTGTTTCTTTAAACTCACTCCCTTTGAAAACTTATTCCCAGCCAGCTATGGTGGCACACAACTATAATCCCGGCTCTTGGGATGTGCAGGCAGAAGGACCAAAAGTTCAAAGTCAGTCTAGGTTACATAGTGAGTTCAAGGCCAGCCTGGGCTACAGCAGAATCTAGTTTCTAAAGAAACAAACAAATACATTCACTCTCAAGAAGACAGCCTCGGAGAAATCATGGAAATCAAAGAAAAGATGTACGCATATATGAGTATAAACTTCAGAATGCTGTTACAAAATAGTTGGGTTTTTCTATGTCCTCAGTTCATTATCACATACCACCCAGGGAATGGGCGAGGGGACATACTGTACACTGCCCAATTTGATAACACCTGCCATTGTGGCTTTTGAATTTAAATTAAATTAAATGCAACAAAAATTAGTCTCTTGGTTGCACTCAAAAGCCACATGTGGATGCAGTGACAATAAGAAACATTTCTGCTGTAATTCCAGCACTCGGGATGCTGTGACAAAGGGTTAGAAATTCCAGGCTAACCTGGACTACACAACAAGACCTTCTGGGGGAAACAAAGGAGCATTTTTATAGTCTTGGAACATTTTATGTGACACTAGATCTTTTTAGAATCCTTCACATCTGCTTAACATTGTTGCTCTTCCCTTTGTACGCCATCATAGTTTTATAACTCTGCCAGAAGTTTCTGAGAGTACAGTTAGGAGGACTGAGGCCAGCATTCTTTCTTCATTTTATGTCATTAGGATCTACTACACAGTAAAAACTCTTTCTCTTTTCTCTCTCTCACACATACACACACACAAAATTTATAGTATTTTTTTCTACACCCGCTTTAGTTCCCAAATAATGACATGGAAATGTATTACATTTTTAAAATAAGCTTCAAAGCACTATAGCTGGGCAGATACTCATCTATTCTAACCCTTCTATGCTGGTCTGAACTCTTTCCTAGCCACAGTTTGGTCATTTGGTGGGTAATGGATGTTTGTGGTAGTTTAAGGGATTGTTGTAAGTTGTTAATAGTTTTCATCAGGGAGAAAACAAACTGAAGAAGGAATTCAGGAATCCCTTTTTTCTCTTTCTTTTTCTTTCATCATTACCTGCCATCTGGTCTTGTCCTGGCTGTTCCTGTTCCATGTTTATCATGTTTGGTTAGAGAGACTTCCTCATGGCTCCTTGTCATCAACCCTTTCCCTGTCTCTCTCTCTCTCTCTCTCTCTCTCTCTCTCTCTCTCTCTCTCTCTCTTCCACCTGGAATCCCTTAACTGGGCTCAGAAATCCTGCCTTCACTCTTCTCTTCTCTCCTGACCAGCTATTGGCTTTTCAGCTCTTCATTAACCAATCAGAGATGATGGAGAAAAAAATTTACTCAACTTCAACAAAGGAGATTCTTCAATAGTAATGACAATGCCCACATCCAGACTGCAACCAGATCTCTGTTCACAGAAATTAGCATCTGAATACACAGTGCACAAAACCCCAAAGTTACCCCTTTTAATAAAAGGCTCTTTTGCTTTCAATTCTAAACCATATACAATAAGAATAATTATGAAAACTATCAGGTAAGAACTATATTCACAATGTCTAGTCCATTTGTATTTGGCAATCTTGGAGAAAGTACTCTACTATTTATCCTATCTTGATGACTTCCGGAGTTTTGCATTTAAACCATTTTCTAACATAACTTGCATTTATCAACCTATAAATATCTTCTTATACCTTGAAACATTTTCTTGAATCCTAAATTTAAGGTTATATGTAAGACTATAACTATTGGGTTGGAGAGATGGCTCAGAGGTTAAGAGCATTGCCTGCCCTTCCAGAGGTCCTGAGTTCAATTCCCAGCAACCACATGGTGGCTCACAACCATCTATATTAAGATCTAGTGTCTTCTTCTGGCATGCAGGTGTATATTCAGATAGAACATTGTATACATAATAAATAAAATATTTTTTTTTAAAAAAAAGACTGTAACTATCTAGTCTTCAACCCCATCAGAGACCTGAGAAGGATAAATAATACCTGAGTAAACAGAAGCACAGAGCTTCCAAAACTATAAAAATGACAGAGATAGTTGGCTGCCTGGACAGTCACCCAAGGTTCCTCAGCAACACTGGGGCATCATCTTCAGCCTTCTGGCCCAGTGTGTGACAGACTTTTTTGTGAAACAGGAATTATGAAGGACTGCTTACCTTGTAGTGGCAAAGCTTGCAATCGACTTCCCCCTCATGTGCTGCCTGTCCACAGCCTGGACAGCATGCTGTCTGCAGCTGAAGCAGGGGAGTTTCTTGTCCATGGCTAGCTTGCCACGTTAATGTCCATCATCTTCTTTGAGGTGCTGCCAGAGGGGCTGCCGGGAACAGGCATGTCTCACTGTCGAAAATCCTTTTATTAATAAGATATCTTTAAATGCCAATTCTGTAGATCTCTGTGGTTTTTGAAGATCATCTATTTATTTATAGTATGTCTGAACAGGCAAACATGGCTTGTTTCTAGCTATTTACTATCTCATCAACTTAAAAAAATCTACAAAAGTCCATTTTGTGAATAACTAAACTACCACCTACCAAGACCATAAGTTTGACTGACTATTAACTTGTATTTCTTAATTATTCTAAACAGTTTGCAATAGCAGCCTTCAAGGACAAGAACTCCACGCTACATTTTTTAATGAGATGCATAGGTACAATACTTTATACAGGAGTTGAAACATGATATATAATGTGTGCCTATCAAAAAATAACCTTAAATTTGTGTCTATATACAAAGATCCATAGCAATGTAAAACTTTTGGCTTATTGAATGCTCTTTAGTATAAAAGTAGAGTCAATCATCATATACCACTTTATCATATCATTTCTATAGCACCAATTTTTTTCTTTTCATCCCTTCTTCCTGTTTTTTCCCTTAACACTAGATAGGAGGGATAGAAGGAAAGATGAAAGAAAAAGAAAGAGAAAAAAGGGATTCCTGAATTCCTTCTTCAATTTGTTTTCTCTCTGATGAAGACTATTAACAACTTATAACAACCCCCTTAAACTACCACAGACATCCGTCACCCATCAAATGACCAAAAGCCACCCACCCCATCTTTTCAGAATAGGTCATTGTTCTCTTAAAGTTGCTTCCTGCTGTCTAGGATTGATAGCATCTTTTGGAGGACCTAAGAAAATTGAGATGAAAGCCAAGTCCTGGAAGATCTGGCTGTGTCATTTGTTGTCCTGTCTCTCTGTGATGGGAAAGTGCAGAGCCTAACTGAAGTCCTAGAAGGAACAGTCTGTACCTCAGCATACAACCCTTCACCCAGCAACTGATCATTGACACTTCTGGCCCTGTTTCTCTGTTCTAGCTTCCTAGCCTCTTCTCTCCACCATGATCATCACTGTAACTGAGGGGCAGGTTCTAATATTGCTTTTGTCATGTATTTCCAGTCTTGGGGAATTATTCTATTTTGAATCACACAGAATTTAATATCTGCTTTATGAGTAGTGAATGCATACCATCCGAGGTAACTCTAAACTTTCTCAAATTCAGCACATTTGCTGGGTGCCACCCAAATTCTTCATAATCTTGGGGGTGTTCACCACCTGCTGGCATTTGTTTTACATTTACTAGACATGCTGAGGTTGATTTTCTAACAACTTTTGGCTAACTCCTTTGCTTTTCATTATATGGCGGTGCAATGGGCTCTGGTCTCAGTTTCTCTATCTCTTAGTGTCTTTTTCATTTTTATTTATATTTTTTCTATTTTTTATTCTAAGGCTTGTCTCCAATTTTCGTATTTCTCTTTTTCTTGTATCTCTAAATCCCTTTTCTTTGAGAAGGCACAAAGAGCCATTATCACTACTAAGGCTAGAAAAAATCATAATTGGTAATGTGTCAGTTTCTGTTAAGTCATTTGTCTCTTCTGCTTCTATCTCTATCTTTAGATCATCTAAGATGGTATTATATAGGGTACAAATGCTCTGTTATTTTTTTCATCCTTATGTTCTTATTCATTTTAATTTTATTAACTTTAAATTATGTCTCTCTGTCTATGGTTTTTTATACCCACTGATTAAAAAGGAGAAAGCAGACTAGGCACGAGCACTCATCTCCCTCTGCTTCCTGACTTCAGACTTGATCTAGCCCTGCACCCCTCCCTGCTCCTTCTCCAGCCATGAAGGGCTGTACCCTCAAACAGTGGAGCAAAAGCAACTTTTCCTTTTCTTCCTTCCTTTGTTCCATCCTTCCTTCCTTCATTTCTTTCTTTCTTTTTGGTTTTCTGAGATGGGTTTCTCTATGTAGCCCTGGCTGTTCTGGAACTTGCTCTATAGAAACAGATTGGCCTCAAACTCAGAGATCCACCTGCCTCTGCCTCCCAAGTGCTAGGATTAAAGATGTGCACCACCACAGCCTGGCTAACCTTTCCTAAGTATTAGTTATTAATATTAAAAACTAATTCAATAGTTTTAAATATAGGGAGCAGAGATGAAAAGAAGACATGTTTGAAAAAAATTGTTGGTGATAATCTTACATACAACACTGAAAGGATAGCATCCGTGTAAGAGAAAAAGGTGCTGTTGATCCAGTTCTTGCTGTATAGCCCTGGCTGCCCTGGAACTTTCTGTGTAGCCATGTAAACCAGGCTGTCCTTGAACTTATAGACAACCACCAGTCTCTGCTTCCTCAGTACTTCTATTAACAGCACTATGACACCCAGCCTCTTTCTTTTAACATTTTAAAATATTTTTAAAGATTATTTTGTTTTTAAAAAGTTTTTTTTGCTATTTTTTGTGCATGAGTGTTTTATCTGCATGTATGTCTGTGCAACACATGTGTACCTGGTGTCAAAGGCGGTGGTGAGCCTCCAGGTCAATGCTGGGAATCAAACCCAGGTCCTTTGCAATAACAAGTGCTCTGAAATACTGAGCCAACTCTCTAACCCACAGTCTCTTTCTTTTTCTTTCTGTTATTTTACTGTAATTCTCTCCAGCAAATTTTTTAAAAATTGTTTTTGATATATTTATATTGTTTTATGTGCATGTTTTGCCTGCATGAATGTCTGTGCCCATGAGGGTAAGAAGTGGATATCAAATGCCTAGAAGTGGAGTTGTGAGTTGTTGTGGGTCCTCTGGAAGAACAGCATGTGCAGCCAGGCGGTGGTGGCGCACGCCTGTGATCCCAGCACTTGGGAGGCAGAGGCAGGCAGATCTCTGTGAGTTTGATGCCAGCCTGGTCTGAAGAGTGAGTTCTCGGACAGCCCAGGCTACACAGAGAAACCCTGTCTCAAAATAAAAAAAGAAAGAAACCGCATGTGCTCTTGACTGATGAGCCAACTCTCCAGCCGGCCCCACAAGTTCTCCTCTTTAACATGAAAAGCAAAAAAAGATTTTCTAAAGAAAGATCTTTAAATGGCCACAGAGTATACTTAATGAAAGGGTTGGACGATAATGTTCAGGAAGCCAGGGAGATGTGGTTCCAGACAGTGTGGAGGGTGAAACGGCAGATCCAGGCTCGGGGTTCTCACTGGCTTAGCTTGCATTGTCAGTGCACCGGTTCCTAACGTTGTGACCCTGGGCAGGTCACATGGCCTCTCTCTATCTTTGTGGGTGGCTTTTATTTTGAAGAGTGACTTGAAGTGTACAGACCAGAAGCAGGGCTTTCTGTTTGAGCTCCCACCAGCCTCCAGCGTTCACCACTGAAGACACCCTTAGAAAGAGTAGCCAAGCTATTAAGCATCTGAGGATTCTAGAAATCTCTGTTTCAATAGGTATAAGATAAATGAGTGTGGATGCCCATGCCGGGCATTTGTTAGTTCAATTTAACTTAATTTTTGCACCTTTATTTGTTTAGTGCTTTCCACGTGGCCTCCTGCCTCTGGAACCCTCTCCAGCCCAAGTGAATATGCAATAGGCACCAACCCTCCCAAGCCTTAGATCTGATCAAGAGAGAGGAGAGAGAGATGGCTGGGCACAGCGGTGCACACCTTTAATCTGAGTGCTAGGGAAGCAGAAGCAGGCGAATCTCTGAGGTCCAGCCTGGTCCACAGAGCAAGTTCCAGGCCAGCCAGGACTACACATTGAGGACCCAGGCTCAAAAAAAAAAAAATAGAAGAGAAGAAAATGTCATACGAGTAAGCAATGACAAGAAAGGCACTCAATCTGCCCCCTCTCCACAGATTTTTGAGTTACAGCCCCACAGCTCCCTGTACTAGTGCTACAGACAAGCAAGTGTGCTGCAGTTTCTCTAATCTACTAAATTACTAAAGAATCAAGCCTAATGCTTTATTGACAGTACTTTGATATTCCTAAAGCAAATGCATAGCCTAGCAATATATAACTAACATGTATGTTCCTCACTTCTCCAGAAATACACATGTTTTTGATTCAACGGCACCTTTTCGCTTTTACCGGAGAAGCTCAGAATGACCTGTTGAAAATATGGCAGCCTCAGCTCCCAGATCAAGAGAGGCCATCTCAGCCAGCCATACAGCTAACACTGACATTGTCCCCTCACCTCCTGGAACTCACAGGACTCTCTACTCCAGTGCTCTGCTCTGACAGGGTCACAGCTCAGCTTAGCTTTGATGACTGCCAGGACTTTCTTCCAGGGCTGCAGTGGAAGTCTTTTCTCTGTGTGACTTCTGTTTCCTATTTAGTTACACCCCACAGGTCCCCACTGAACAAGAGTAAGCCTTCTTTCCCACAAAACCCCTTGATCTCACCTTTGAAAGCACCATTTATTTTCTCCCACTGGAGCAAACCTAGTTCAGATGTGAGCCCTGAAGACCACCGGGAGAGATACAGAACAGCTTGTTCGCTGACTTGGTTCAAATATTGGTTAAATATCTAGTATTCCAGAGTGATGACTGGTAGACTGGATTTTTTGTTATTGTTTTGTTTTGTTTTTAAACACTAGCAGTAGATTTTCCATATCCATGGGGCTTAAAAACAACTGAGAAAAATAGTAATTTGAACTGGACATGCAAATAGCTTGTCCTTTCATGTTCTCTGAAGACTACAGGCAAGGGGAGATGGCTCCATGGATAAAGCATTTACCATGCAATCGTGAGAACCAGAGTTTGAGTCCCAGACCCCATATAAAAGCCCATGAGTGTGGCGGTCTACCTGTAATCCCAGCGCTCAGAAGGCGGAGACAGGGTACCCCTGGGCAAGCTGGTGAGCTAGACTAGCTGAAACAGCAAGCTCCAGGTTTAGCAGGAAACCATGCTTCAGTAACTAAAGGGGAAAGTGATGGAAGAAGATGCCCAGAGCCAACCTCTGGCTTCCATCTGTGCTCTCTCCCACTTGAACACACATGCGCCTGCACACCACAAATATGCATTATTTAATAATAATAATAATAATAATAAATATCCACAATTGTCCTAGTTAGCTTTTATGGTAAACTAGATATAAACTAGAGTCACTTAGGAAACGAGGGGTGAGGTGGGGTATCTCAATTGCAGGATTGCACAGGCTAGACTGGCTCATAGATACATCTGTGGGACATTTGTGTTCATGATGATTGGTGTTGTAAGGCTCAGCACACCATGGATGGCACCACCCCAGACAGGTGGGTAGAGATTAGTCTTATAAGAAAGCTGGCTGAGCAAGCCAGTAACCAGCATTCCTCTATGGTCTCTGCTTCTGTTTCTGCCCGGTCTTTCCTCAGTGTGCTGCTTGGACTGGAAGCTGGAATCAAGCCTTCCCACTCAAGCAGTTCCAGAACAGGGTATTTATTACAGCCACAGAAAGCAAACTAGGACAGTGCACAGCATTTACACTGCACTATGGATCATATGTAATCTAGAGATAGTGTAAGGTACAAGGGATGATGTGTGTAGATTCATGTGAATACTCTTTAATTTTAAGGAAGTGACATGAGTACCTGCAAATGTTAATATCTTCAAAGTGTTCTGAAATCTATTTCCTGCTGCTCCTGAGAGGATGGATTTTAACTAATGTGTGTTTGGATCAAATTTTTGCCCTAAAACAAAAAGGTTACACTAATGAATATTTTGTTTTGTGGGTCACATATTAGTGTATAGGATGTCATATCAGCCGACTGTTGAAACACAGTAGGTGTAAGCCACAAGCTGAGTATGGTGCCCAAGTCAATTTTTTAAGCTGAAGCCTTAATCCTCAACAAGGTGGCATCTGTAGGTGGGCCTCAGGAGAACGGCTTTCATGTGGGTATTAGTACACTTCATAAGGTGAGACATAGGGGCCTGGGGAGATAGCCAGATGGTAGAGCATTTGCTGCTCTTGACAAGATCTGAGGTGTGTTCCCAGAACCCACATTGTGTGACTCACAACCACCAGAGGATCCAGCGCACCCTTCTGGACTCCGAGGACACCTGCACACTTGTGCTACATACACCTACACTCAGCATCCAGGTAATGGGGCGGGGGGGGGGGAGGCACAGTGGCACTTGGGAGGCAGAGTCAGGGGGGTCACTATGAGTCCAAGACCAGCTTGGTCTACACAGAGAATTCCAGGACAGCCAGGGCTACACAAAGAAACCCCCGAAAAAACAAACAAACAAAAGCAAAAGGGAAAGGGATGGTAGCAGATCATGTCTCTCCCACGGTCCCAGAAGTCTGAAAACCAGAAGCCCGGGACATGACATATTTGGTATGCCTTTCCTTCAGATCTGATTTGTTTGTTGTTGTTGTTGTTGTTGTTGTTGTTTTAAGACTGTGGTTTGACCACTTGCAACTGAAGTTTTAGTTTTTCCCAGTGCAGTCTCACTGGGAAACACAGCTGAATACCCAGCGGTAGATGCCAACAGAAACTCATGAGCACCTTTGGAGGCTCCTTGTCTCGTAACATGTCAGGGCTTTTCCTTTTATTTTTTTTTCCTTTAATTTTATCTTTTAAAAAATTTTTACTTATGTACTTTTTTTCTTCTCTCTTTTTACCCTACAAGTCCTTTGAATATGTATTATGGCTTCCAGTTCAGGGTTCAGGGTTTTTACAGGATTCCTGAGTGTGTGAACAAGTGGGTCTCTGTTTCTTGTGCCTTCTCTTGGGTTCTTTTTCTTCTTTGTGTTTGGTGTATTCAATTATGATGTGTTAATTTTTGTTTTATCTTGTTACATTTTATTACATTACATTACATCTTATTTTATTATTATCTCATAGAAGCCTTTTTGTTTTCTAATGAGAGACAGAAAGTCAGTGTTTCCAGATAGGAGGGGATGTGGGGAGGAGCTGGGAGAAGGAGGGAGGGAAACCATAATCAGGATATACTATGCGAGAAAAAAATATTTTCAATTAAAAAAAATGTGGGGCTGGAGAGATGGCTCAGAGGTTAAGGGCACTGGCTGTTCTTCCAGAGGTCATGAGTTCAATTCCCAACAACCACATGGAGGCTCACAACCATCTATAATGAAATCTGGTGCCCTTTTCTGGCGTACAGGTGTACATGCAAACACAAGATTGTATACATAATAAATAATAAATTTTTTTTAAAATGTGGTTTGGGAGGCTACTGAGATGGCTGAGTTCATAGAGTACTTGTTGCTCTTCTAGAGGACCTAAGTTCAGTTACCAGCACCCATGTCAGGCAGCTCACAACTGCCTGTAACTGTAGCTCCAAGGAGGTTCAACGTGTCTGCACTGACATTTGCACACACACACACACACTTTTAAAAAATCTTTTTAAAAACACATGTTTAAATTTTTTTTTCTGAGATGAGAACCAAGTTTGGGCCTGAAACAATCCCCCTGTCTCACCCTCTCAAGGAGTGGACTAAAGGCCACCAGCTTGATTATGATTATAACCCTATTGCTCTAAGAAAGAAAAAGAAGCCCAAACACATGTCAAAAACCAAATATTCCAAACCACAGACACAGAGCACAGCAGAGTGCTTGCTACTCCAGAGACTCCTCTGCCGCCATCCAGAACTCTGCTTTCACCCACAAGGAGAGGCCCAGAACAAGGATGTTCCCAACTCTGAAATCTCTGCTCTGGCTGCTGACAGCACAAGTCAGCAGACCTTTTCCTCTGCCTGGAAAACTCACTTTGCATTTGGAGCCTTTGGCCAGCAGTTTACTGTCTGTCCTGCTAGGACCTCATTCTGCCTTTATGAGCTTCTTCCCAGTTTGCTGAACTGATTTCAGTGTTTAAGGGTGTTTAGATATTACTCACCTAATCTAAGTTTCTAACCTGATGAATAAAAAAAAGAAGAAGAAGTAAAAAAAGGAAAGGATATGACTGCTCCTAGGCATGATGGAGGAGAAGGTTTATTGTAGATAAAAGGGAGCACATAGATAGCCAGAGGCAGGGACATATGGGAGATTCCAAAGTGAACAAGCCTTGAGCTGGGCATGTGGGGAGGGTGCTGGGCAGGGGGCCAAACGACCCAATACAACCCGACTAAGAGGCCAGGATGGTAAAGGGTAGACAGAAAAATGACTAGATATTCAAAATGGGTGGGATATATATAGGGAATATATATGGAAGGGCAGGTGGAGGAAGCCCAGCCTAGCCTCTGAGCTGGAGAAGTTTAGGGTAGGGACGGGGTATGCCAGCCATACCCTGTAAAAAGTAGGAACTGAGGGATGCTGGGAGAACCCAGAAGCCAGATCCGGTTTGATACCTTAAGCAGCAGAGTTTTAGACCTAACTTCTTCCCCAGACCCACGACAGCAGCGTACATCAAGGAGAAACTCATCTTCCTGAAGAAATATGCTCACTCCGAATGGGTAAAACAATGAAGATTTATTTTTAAGGAAATTTAGTAAAGTTTAATTCTGCCGTGTGTAGCTCCAGCATTTGGGAAGTGGAGGTAGGAAGACCAGAAACTCAAGGTCAACCGCAACTGCTTTTCAAGTTAGAGGCCTGGGCCACAAGGGGGGGGGGGTGTAAGGGGGGGGGAGGCAGGAAGGGG
>CM053764.1:3242868-3301373 GCA_028658305.1 Pachyuromys duprasi
AGAACTGCCTTCCTGATCCACAAGCCTGTGGCTATTTCCCAACCCTTGCCTTTTCTGCTTTCATTTGAGAAAGACAAGTTGGCCCACTCCCTTTTTCCCCAGACACCTAGCCCAAGAAAGCTTGCTAAACAACAGTGGAGGACACCCCGCTGAGTCTGAGTCGCTTCTGCAGGGCGACTTCTTATCTGTACCCACTACCTGTAATAACAGCTACCATTTTTGAGCTACCAATTTGAGCGAGGCAATTCAGGCAATAATAATTAATAATAATAACGTAGTAAAAATATTGATTACTCAATGTGAGAAAGTATTGAGTTAGTTTATAGGACCGAAGTTCTGCCGACAGGACTGAGTAGCGACTGCTGTCCCATTAGTGAAGCAAAGAAAACAACTAACTTAAGAGAAGATATCTGAGCTGTGAGAAGTCTTTCACTGCTTTGGCAGCGGCACCACTTCTGGCTTTGGGCTCTTGACCCCTTCACCTCTTCTTTCTTCAGGAAGTTCCCCAACTTGAGGGTCTTAAATTTGGTTCTGCCCCATCCCGTTTCTCCAATTGTTTCTACCCCCCCCCCCTTCTCCTCTTCCTTCACTGGAGATAATAAACAGCATGAATAATGGATAGGGGATCCTGGGACTGTGGCCGATGGAGATCTGCCTTCGGGTTGGAAGAAAAACTCCTCCTGCCCAGCTGCCTCCCCCAGCGCAGTGTGTGCTCAAGCGTGTGCTGGATTTCCCAGAATCTTAACACGGTGGGGGCGGAGTGTGGAAAATCTAGGTGCTAGGAATGAATCTGGCCTAAGAGAACACCCTGCCTAGACCTGGCCCCTCATCTCCTCGGGACCACCAGCCAGTCCCTTCTCTACTCATCCCAAGGCAGCATCTAGGTTCTGCCTTACCCATGGCTGAAAAGGACCAAATCAATCTCTTTGAGGAAGGCCAATGGGAATGGCACTCAGGTAGCTTTCTTGGGTTCTCTGGATGCTGAAGCTGAGAATTTAAAGTAGTGAAGAAAGTACTGAGTACTCAGGGCACTTCCTTACAACCCATCTGATGGCTGAGAGGCCAGGGGACAATCACCTTGAAGCCTCTGAACCACAGGGCCCATTTGTACACAGGAGGCAACAGCTTCCCCCACTGTGGGGAGGATGGCTTCGCCTGTAAGCACTTGAAGCAGAGCCTGGCATGTTGAGATGGTGGAACACGTATTAAAGAGTGGCCTGCAGTCTCTCCAGGAAGGTGGCAGTCTCTCTGCAGATGTGATTTGTTCCTTCAGGACTCGCTTTGTGCCACAACATCCAGGGCTGGGACAGTTGTGAACTCCAAGGAGTCACCAGACTGCTAGCAGAGGGGATGACACCCCTCTGGGTCGGGCACGTGCCTCCGGAAAGGCTTAACGCCCCACCCCCACCTCTCACTATGGAGATTTTGCTGCCCTGGAACTCACTCTGCAGACCACATTTCAGCCTCACAGAGATCACCTGCCTCTGCCTCCCAGGTACTGGTACTAAAGGTGTATATTGCTGGATCCAACAGCAACTGAGATTTTTGAAATGTGGAACACACATCAAAACAGTGGGACTTCGGAGGGCTGATTTCTGGCATTGGATTGATGTGAACTTGGCTAGGCCTCAGTTTATCTAAAATAAGAGAGCAGACTATATGATTGGTCAGTACTTCCAGATTTAACAAAAGGCTAGCAAGCTGTTTCATTTGTAACACATTTTAGACAGGCCATAAGTTTCTGGCCAGGACCCCTCAAGTCACCAGAATTCAAACATGTATTAGTTTATCTCCCACTAGCATTTAAGACTCCTCAGTCTTGTTTTCTGCCAAGAGTGAAGTCCAAAACGTAGTAGGGACTTCTACAAGAGGGTTCTGGATCTATATATAGGGATCTATATTTTGCCTCTTCTCATGCCATAATACCCCAGTTGTCTGTGAAGATGAATACTTAGGGAAAGTCCCATCTCCACTCACCCTCTTTCACTGCCATCACTCATAAGAAATGCTGCCCAGGGGGTCTACAGAGATGGCTCAGTACACTGGCTGCTCTCCCAGACAGCCTGGGCTCTATTCCTAGCACCCACATGGCAGCCTACCCTGCCTGTAACTGCAGTCTCAGGAAATTCAATACCATCACACAGACATATATGTAGGCCAAATATAATGCACATAAAATAAAAGTGAATACGTCATTAAAAAACACTGACCATGGCTGGCATACATCATTGATTCCAGCACTTGGGAGGCAGAGGCAGGTGGATCTCTGAGTTCAAGTCCAGCCTGGTCTACAAAGTGAGTCCAGGACAGCCCAGGTTGCGCAGAGAAACCCTGACTTGAAAAAGAAAGAAAGAAAGAAAAGAAGAAGAAACTACTGACCAGGACAATCCCACCACTCCCCTCATGGCCCTGGGAAACACCCTCCTGTCCTTTCTTCTCAGAACTAGCAATGGTCACAGCCAGTAGTAAGCTGACACCTAGCAGTAAAACAGCCTCTATGTGATCACAGGAGTTCGAATTTTGCCATTTTTAGTATTTATTTTTGTGTCACATTTTCACACTAATCTTTTACACAGTGCTATAGTCAATATGGTTGGAACTCAACCATCAATTAGCATGAAAGATAAGGAATGTAAATTGCAAGGAAACAATTCTTTTCTTCTTTAGCTGGCAGAAATACATTTTTATTCTATAAGCATCAGAAAATCTATTAAATGATTAAAAACTTGTAAGATGGATATGGCTGTCCACACCTGTGACTTCAGTACTTGGTGGAGGAAAATTGGAAGTTCAAGACTCACATGTACAACGCAGGGAGTTCGAGGCCAATCTGGGCTACATGAGAGCCTAACTCAGACAAAACAGACAACAACAGCAGCAGCAAACTAATCAAACCTGAATGGTTATCTCACCACTGGAGATGGTTCTTAGAAAAACTGATAATGGTTTACCTATCATAATCCTGTTTATGGAGACAGAATGAAACTCCAGGCAAAGACACCCAGGTACAAAAACAAGCTGAAATTTTAAAAATTAATTAATTGTGGCCACACATGTACTTACTTGGCTTCTTACAGGACCTTTGTGATGTGAGTCTCCTCTATCAAATGTTTTCTGCCATACTACAGGCTCATCAAGGCCTTTAGAGAACACACTGGGGAATGCCTCAGGCCGGGGACCTGGTGGCAAGGAGACCACAGAGCACAGAGAATGCAAGTACTGGGGCTGCTCTCCCAGAGCCACGCTCAATTCCCAGCGTCGCATGGTGACTCAGAACTATTCGTTCATTTTAGTCCCGGGGAATCTGATGTCCTTTTCTGGCCTCTGGAGACATTTCACACATGGTACACAAACACATGTGTATATATATATATGACCCATACCCATAAAATGAAAATTTTTATAAAAAAGAATGCAAGTAGAAGATGAGTCTTAGAACACACTTTCCAGGACTTACAAACTGAAATTCAATTAGACAAAAATCTAATAAAACCCAGTCAAGCAGTATCTGTGGTTGGTACAGGCAAGGGAGGTTGGCCTGCAGTAAAGAACAGAACACCTGCCTGCACCATGACATTACATTGTAATTAAAATACAGAGAGGTAGGTGAGAGGTAGGATTATCTACATGGTGAGTTAGAGGTCAGCTAAAGCTACATAATGGGGATCCCGCCTAAAACAACAAACAAATAAGCAAACAACCCCATACATGCACAGGGTTCAAAACAATCTGTCTCAAGGCTCAGCCAAGGGCTTCATGAGCACTTATGCAAGTGGCACCAAAGAAATCACATCTTTCTTTCTATAAACGCTTTGAAACACCCAGTGTTTGCTGGGGTTTGTGGCAGGTTCTGTAGGTATAGAGGACACTGTTTTAAGATCTTAGTGTTTAAGTGGCAGAGACAGGTGGATCTCGGTGTGTTTGGGTCCAGTATGGTCTACATAGTGAGTTTCAGGACAGCCAGGGCTGTATAAATGAGTCACTGTCTTTAAAAATGAAAAACAAAAACAAAAACAAAACAACAACAACAACAACAACAAAAAACAGTCAAACAAACAAAACAAGATCTTGGAGTTTGGCAAGGATATGGGATTGCCATATAAGTCAGGGCCCAGAGCACCAAGTTCTCCAGAGAGATACAAGGCAGTGGCAAGAGACCTTTCCCTGTAGGCTAGTGGCTTACGTGGGACATTAGTATGAATAAGAAATGACTCCAGCTTCTTAAAACCCAGCACCTAAATTCAGACTCAGATTTTGACAAAAGCTTGGTAGGTAATCCTCCTTGTCTATATTTAGAATCACCTGGAAGACTGGAAGACTGGCGAAGTCAAGGGGGAAAGTGATTCATTCTGAGTACAGGTGGTGCCATCCCCTTGGGAGTGGACCCGATGGAATAAATGGGCTAAAGAGAGTGGCTAGCATTCTCATTTCTCCACCTCCTGACTGACAACCTGAAACACTGTGCCCTGACTCTCCCACACTGAACCCTCTGATGTGGCGATACAAAGTAAATCTTCGCTTTCTTAAGTTGTTTCTATCAGGTATTTGATCAGTGCCAAGAAAAGTATCTAATGCAGAAACTGCATTCTCACTGTGGTTAAACCTAACCGGTGGATTCTTAACCCTTTGGAAGGTGTTTACTGGAGAGACTTGGAAGAGCTTGGAGAGCAGACTAGAGAAGGTCTAAAATGTGCTGAGCAGAGCTTAATGGGAATTCTATCAGAGTTCAGTAGACTAGATGTATAGGAAGAAAATATTGGTCTCCTGAGGTTTTTGATGGAAATGAGGTCTCTATTGGGAACTTGACTGAGGCCATTTGAATTCCATTCTGGCAAAGAATGTTGTCTGTGTCCATAAGCCTTGCAGGGTGGGGGTGGGGTGAGTTTAAAGCTGACAGACTCTTGGTGGAGGAAATTTCCAGACAGCACAGCGTTTAGCCTGTGGTGTGGTTACTGTCTTTAGTCAGGGTTATAGTGAGACTCGAAACAGCAGAAGAATTTGAAAACCACATAGTATAGCCAGAAAAGGGATTGAGTTTAAAACAGGAAAAGAAGCTAGCTGTTATTAAAGTGATTAGCACCAAAAATAAAAATAAATAAAAATAAATTTAAAAAAAAAAGAGCCAAGGCTGGAGAAATGGCTCAGCTAGTAGAGGTGCCTGAGGACCTGAGTTCCTGAGTTGGTTCCCAGATCTAATACCTAAGAAAAAAGTGAGTTCTGCAAGTTGTCCTCTGACCTCCACATGCATGTTGTGGTACATGCATGCCCTGCCTCACTCAGAAGATAAGTAAATTCACTATATATATATATATATATATATATATATATATATATATATATATAAATTTTTTAAGAGACAATGTTCATCCAAGACCCACACGGCAGCTAGCAACCATCTGTAAGTCCAGTTCACATTAGAACAGGATGCTCCCTCAATGCTAGAAATGGAACCTCTGGGTTTGATGTCTGCCCTCTTGGGTTTTATCCTTGATTTGGTGCCTTCCCTCTCTGTGCCCTCCCTAGTCTCTTTTGGAATGTGATGATCACTTGGTGTCTTGTATATTGGATGTAAATTGTTTCCAGATTTTTTCCAGAGCCCACAGCTAAGCTCCAGAGATCCAGAGATTTTGATGATTTTGGACTTTTGTCCAATGTTGGAACTTTTAGGATCATGGGAACCCTTGAAGTTGGACAGATTGTTCTGCATTATGAGATCTGGTATACAAAAGCATTGTGGAGACAGGATAGAATGTCATGGTTTAGAGTGCTATATTTCAGTGTTAAGTAGACAAGGAATAGATTTTGGTGCATAACCTAAGTGGGCCAGGTGGTGCACACCTTTAGTCCCAGCAGAGGAGAGGCAGAGGCAGAGGCTGGAGGGTCTCTGAGTCTGGGCCAGCCTGGTCTACCTAGGGGGTTCCAGGACAGCCAACGCTACACAGAGAAATCCTGCCTTAAATAAATAAAAAATAATCACCTAAGAAGAACATGTCTGGGTGTGTCTGTGAGGGTGTTCCTTGAAAGGATTTACTGAGGAGAGAAGATCCACCTTGAATACACACGGGAATAAAATGGGGAACAGGAGAAAGCCAGGCAGCACCAGACCCACCCCTCTCTCTGCTTCTTGTCTAACACAATGTGAAGAACTCCATACACTCACCTCCTTGTGAGTGAAGTGCTCCACCACTGAGTTATACCTCCATTCCACTCCTTTCACAATCTGTTTCAGATTATCTCATGTATATAGGTGTTTTGCCTACATGTATGTATGTCTACCTCCTGAGTGTCTCTGGTGCCCTCAGAGGTCCAAAAAGGGTCTTGGATCCCTTGGAATTGTAGTCATAGATGGTTATGAGCTTCCGTGCAGACACTGGGAACTCATCCCAGGTCCTCTGTAGGAAGAGTGCTCTTACCATCTCTCCAGCCCGTCCACTCTTATTTTGAGACAAGTTCTGTCTATGTAACTAAGCCTGGCCTTGGCCTTGTGACCATCCTGCCTCAACCTACCCCACAGCCTGTACAATGAATGACTCCTTTAAAATTTTTTTTGTGAAGAGCTAGAGAGATGGCTGGGCACTTAAGAGCACTTGTTGCCCTTTCCAGAGGGCCCTGGTCCAGTTTCCAGCAACTATACGGTATCTCACAACTGTCTCTAAGAGTCCCAGGGATCCGACATCCTCTTCTGGCCTCTGCAGGCACCTGGTGTGTGTGTATACACTTATGCACATTTTTTAAAAAAATGTAAGTGTATGGCTGTTTTTGCCTGCATGTATGTTTGTGTAGCACAATTGTGTCTCACCGCACTAGACAGAAGAAGGCATCAAGTCTCCTGGAATTGGAACTACAGATGAAGAGGTCTCCTAGAAGTGTTCTTAAGTGCTGAGCCATCACCCCAGCCCTGCTCTGTTATCTTTTAGAAAGAATGTGACATTGAGTATCAGCTTCTTGAAAGACTGAGAGTTTTTCGAAGGCGAAGGCCAGTCTGATCTGTCCTCGTGTTAAATGAAAAACTTTAAAGGGCAAGTTTGTGTAATTTGTGTTTGAATAAATCTTCTCCAGGACTCTGGCCAGAGGGATGCCCAATGTGAAGGGTTCTCTTACAGAACCCTTGTTTGGCTTGCTAGGCTGTGGAGTAAACTGCCTCCTTTTCTAGCAAAACAGCAGTTGTTCTGAGCCCCAGCTAATCCCAGCCATCTTCACATCAGCAGAGCCAGTCACAGCACGCTGGAGAAGGGTCAGGGAGGATGTCAGGCAAGATGGCTCCGATAGGACCAGCCCGAACTCAAGATGCCATTGCAGGCTGACAGCTGGCGAGGCCACCCAGGCCAGGTGTCCGCAACTGCCTTGCCTTTCGCCTTTTTTCTCTCGGCTTCTTTCACAAACTTCTCACGTGTACCCGCCGCCTGCGCAGCTGCTGCTGGACTCGCCTGTCGGCCGCTGCCTCTCATTGTCTGCCAGGCCCCCGGAGGATCTGAGATGCCCAGAGGGACCGGGGAGCCAGAGGCCAAGCTTCCTAATTGCGAGACACGCGCCATGAGGCCCCCTCCCCCGTCCTGCCAGCAGGTTCCGGTGCAGGCCCCTGCTTTGTACCAGCTCAGTTTCTTCATTTGCAAAGCCAGTCGGACCTCAGTGGCCGGAGTTTACCTGAGCGGTGGGAGGCCCTCATTTCCACTCCAGAATCACAAAAAGGTGGGAAGCCCAGTAATTCCTTCCTCTTTCCCCGCTCTCCAAGCTCTTGAGAAACCTGGAGCAAGAGAATCAAGAGTCCAGGCTAGCCTGGGCCACATAGACTCTCGAAATAGAGGGGGAAGGAGTGTGGATGGACTGAGCCAGCAGCCTTTAGGAGCACTTCTCGGTTAAATTAACAGAACCCCACTGTTAAGTACTCAACACTGGTGTCACAACAAGTGTAGGTGAGACCTGGAGCCAAGGCAGCTCTTCACCTGCATGAAAGCCCTGTAGATGGGAAGCTCCCACAGGAAGTAAAAGGGGTTCGTGTGTGCGCATGCGTGCATGTGCGTGTGTGACAGGCTTTCTCTGTAGACCAGGCTAGCCTGAAACTCACAGATCCACCTGCCTCCTGAGTGCTGGGATTTAAGGTTTGTGCCACCACGGGCTAGTGCAGGAGGTGAAGTTTTAAAAAGATAAGTGACTACTCCAGAAAAATAAATGGAAGTGGTGATGTAGAGAATACTTAGGCAGAAGAAAAAGGAGTGACCTATGAGCTAAGTCAGGCCTGATGGATGAATAGAATGAGAAGCAAACACTTCTTGAAGAGCCTGAGGGGACACAAGGCTTAAGGGCTGAGAAGCCAGGGGACTTGTGTGGCTGGAGGGTAGTGATCTTGACCAAGAGGTGAGGCTGGATTAAGCCAGGTCCTGGCAGGAGGGATATTCTGAGGAGAATGGGAAGCCTGGGAAGAATGGTCTGCAAGCAGGACAGTGTTGACATCCAGAATTGTGCCCAGGCAGCCATTGAAATGTCCGTGCAGCCCTGGGTTGAGAAGAACAGTCCCCGGGTGTCCTGGTTGAACCCACTTACCACATCTTGGAAAATAGAGTCAATAGTTGGGATCTGACATATAGTGCCTGACAGACTTTCCAGTCTGTACCTGCGTCCAGTGACTAGCTTGGTTTTTGTTTGCTTTTTTTGTTTGTTTTTATTCTGCTTTCTCCAGGCTGAGGACAACTGTGACCATCATGCTAGCCCTGGCCCACAGGGTCTGGGTTCATCTTCCCCTCCTCCAGTCCACAGGCCTCTTGAGAGTTGAATTTCCAGCTGGCAAGTGAAGGCACATGACCTTAATCCCAGCACTCACGGGGCAGAGGCAGATGGATCTACAAAGTTAGTTCCAGGACAGCCCAAGCTATACACAGAAACCCTCTCTCAAGCCGCCACCTCTCCAAAAAAAAAAAGATTAATGTGGCGGGGGAAGGTATAGGTTAGCGGTAGCGCTGGTGGGTAAGGGGCGCAAAGCTCCAGGGTATCACATAGACAGGAGAGAGCTCTGGGGTTCTTCAGGCTCCTCTGCCAACAGCTCCCTGCTTGCTCTGGTCACAGGTGCATGCTGACATCACCTCTGTGCCCAGCACATACTGGGCTTGAGTGTCCCCTACCCCACGGTCACAAAGCTTAGAGCTCTGCTGCTATCCATTCTACAACAGGCAGCATCACCTCCCGCTTTCTTTGTGGATGGAGAGAGAGGTGAAGGACCGTGTCTGCCTGGGCAGAGCTCTCAGAGCTTAGCTTCTTCACACTGTCAGCTAAACTTCACTATGGAGCAGAGACTGAAATGAAGTACCTCTTCTTTTGTGGAGGCAAGAACAGGGATCAGGGAAGTAAAATGTGCTCCTCAAGGGCACACAGAAATAAGTGGTAGAGATGGGATTTGAACTCACATTAGGGTGACTTTGACCCTACACCTCAGCTATTTCCATCACACACCCCACCATGGCAGCCTGAGGGAGGGTGGAATTTGTTCCCTTCCATTTAAGTCCTGGACTCGGTAAAAAAAAAAAAAAAAAAAAGAGCTATTAAGTATTTTTCCTGGATTAAACTAAAAAAAAGAAAGAAAGAAAGAAAGAAAAAAGAAAAGGAATAAAAGAAATGAAGAAAAGGGAGGGAAAGAGAAAATAAGAAAAGGCTTTGCTCCCATCAGGGGGGAAGGCAGTGTCTCGTCGCCTAGCTCCATGCCCTGATTTATGATAAAAAATTTAGAGGAAATCATTTATATTTTAAAGGATCTAAATAGCTGCATGAAAGTTTTATCTAAAGTGCCACTGTATTTATAGGCAGTTCTTCCATGCTGGAGGTAATTAATAGCTGTATAAACGCCGGGCTCCCGCCTCTCCCGCCCACCAGGCGGCCTGGTGCCTTGGTACTTGGGGACCATGAGCAAGTAGGGGTGACAGGAGCAGTTGATACACACTGCAGCTCACCAGGCACCATGCACTGTTGACACCAGACCCCAACAAAGGCGGAGCGGATGCAGCCAGTCGTCAGCGCCGCCGTCTAATTTCTCACCCTTGAGCGAGTCTCCAAAAGAGGGTCCAAGAAGGCGACCCTGGGCCTGCACCGAAGGACTCCAGGGGCTTCCCAACTCCCTGGGGCCCTGTTAAATAAGATCCTAGGCTCCTATTCCCTACCCTAACTTGACCAGAGGCCCAGTACCTACCCTACGCCCACCTCCCACGGTAACCCCCAACCTGGCCAAGGTGCTTGGTGTTTGTTTTGGAAAAGTGGGCCAGTTGCAAGAGGCCCACAGCTCAGCTCTTTCTGCTTACTTTAATTAAGGCTGTGAAATATTGATGGTTTTGGCACTGTTCTTGGCCGCCACACCTTAGGAGCTCGGAGAGGAGGCCAGGATGAACAAGTAGTGGAGGCCAGGTGGTTTCTCTTCAGACAGCCACACAGACTTACACGGAGGTGTGTCGCTGCCTGAGAGTAGCACTCCGGCCTCAATAACTGACGGGACTCCCGAGTTTGGAGAGAAAAAGAGCCACCAAACTTGAAATACCAACGGCGATTCATTCGTAGTCGCACCTTGGTAATGGGAGGAAGAGGTGTTCAAAAGCCGGGTCCGGGAAGGAGATAAAGAAGAGGTACACCTCCCTGCCCCGTTGGGGTCTTCCAGCTGGTCCACCTGCGCAGCCTGGCCTACCAGGACACAAGGCCCAGAGAATTGACTCCAGCAAATCAGTCTTCTCTCTTCCTGGGGCACCGAGCACAGGAAGGCCTTTTCCAAGGAAATGCCAACTCCTCTGCAAGTCTTTCTTTCTGGGAGAATGACAGTTCCTCTAGTTCTCCAGCTCTTGGATCTCTCTCCTTTTCTGAGCAGCATACAAACCTGTATGCATCCCCAAGAGTCTTTTAAAACTAATTGTGAGCCGGGCATGGTGGCCTTTAATCCCAGCATTCTAAAAGGCAGGCAGATCTCTGTGAGTTCAAGGCCAGCCTGGTGTGCAAAATTAGTCCAGGACAGTCAAGGCTACACAGAGAAATCCTGTCTCGAAAAACAAAAACAAAAAACTGCTTTTAACTGACCTGCACGAGACATAAGTATCTATGAGGAGCAGGGTTTTTCAACACATAGATGTGATGTGTCCTGATTAGCTCATGATAATTGCTATCATTTCTTGTCTCTCTCTCTCTTTATATTTATTTATTTATTATTAATTACACTTTATTCACTTTGTATCCCCCCTGTAGCTCCCTCCTCCCTCCCCTCCCAATTCCTCCCTTCCTCCCCCTTCTCCACACATGCCCCCCCAAGTCCACTGATATATCATTTCTTTATATTGGGAATATTCAAAATCCTCTACTATTTTGAAATAGATATCACAATTGTCAGTCATCAAGATGCAATGGTTCAAAATTCAAACTTCAGATCTGGTGGCAAATAGAAGGACCTGGAAAGGAATGCCACATTCTAAAAGGGATGTAAGTTCCCAATATGTTAGGGGCCCCTCTGTTACATTTCACATTTATAACCTTCTTTTCTCCAAAGAGCACATTATACATAACTGGACAGTTTCATTGCAGAAGGAAATGACTGCATAATTTGTAAGTGGTAAGTGGTCTTAATAGGAGGGGTCTTGATGACAACAGTGGGGGAGGGCTCTGTGGTGGAGAGTAGCCAAAGTGTTTCAGTGAGTCTGAGAAGCCTTCTCTCAGTTGCCAGACCTTTATGGGAAGAAGGCATTAGCATATGATGATCTGTAGGCAGAGACTAGTGAGTTCTGAGCCCCAGACATGAGATTAAATGACTTGCAAGCCAGGGTGTCATTTTTAACAAAACCCCAGTGGTTCAATTTTACCAATAAAGTCTCAGGAACCAGATGCTGGGTTGAAAACCTGCTAGCTCAGAGAGGCAGAGAACGCACCCAGCTCACCTTCCTCTTTAGCTGACACCTCAGAGAGAATGCTCCTTCCCCATACCATCTAAAAACAAAAAAAAACCTCAAACTGTATGTCCCTCTTTTACTTCCTGTTAGTCTCTCTATCCATCCTCCTGACTTCCTCTTACTCTCTGTTTTTTTTTTCCTTCTATGTTTACTCCTTGTCAACTGGTCGCTTGCTCCGCCTCTTGTCCTATGGTTGACTTTATTTAAACAGTCATGTTTACACTATTCAAGCAGAAGGCTCTTGGATTAAGGGTGTGTGCTAGGGCTGAGCCACACCACAAGTAGAGACATGTTTTTCCAGTAAACTACACAATCTCTGAGTTCACTGTGTGACCAAGTACCCTGCAACAGCAGGGCAAGCCATGCATGTTTTATTCCAAACATGATGGAGATAATCGCTTTAATGAAAGTCTCTGGGAGGGGCATAAAAGGCAGGAACAAGCAGGCGGCAGGGAAAAACGATGTCTCTTGCTGTTTCCTTTGTCTAAGATGTCTTCCCCAGTTAGCGAAATGCTCACCTTCATGTTCTCTTCCAATCCACTTAAGTGTCACTAACTCCCTGACAGCTCCCTCAGACCACCCTATGTAAACTGCATCCACTTTTCTCGAAGATATCTTTGAAAGCCCCTTTCTTGGTTAATTTTCTCCACATTAATATTATTTTATGCTCCCTATACCTATACTTTACTTGCACATTAGGCTATTTTCTATCTTTCTAATAAAATGTAAACTTGATGAGGTCAGTGTTGGTATAATGTTCTTTTGGAATGTGTACTATTTACCCTTGTTCATTCAAATGCTGGTTTATCTGCCCCACTATCTGGTTTCAATCCGGACATTGCATTGTGATGTTTATTCTAAGCATCACCTGTCTCAAGTCTGTATGAACACGCCACCATTTGTTCTCTACATTGTCAGTTAAAACAACGAGCCACATTGCTGAGCAATGGAAAGGATAAGGTGGGACATCAGGGAGGAGGCAGGAGGGGAGAGGAAGAGAATCCGCAGTAGAGGACTTGGAACCACGTGCAGAGATGGACCAGACCTGAGATATGACTAAAAGCAAGTATAATGGGTAAAATCTAAATGATAGGAAACCATGCCAGTTTGGAGGTTTAGGATGGAGTAATCACTGCCCAGCATTGTGCTCTAGGTTAATTAAATAAATCCCAGTCTCTGTGTGGTGATTTGGGTATACAGCCGTTTTAGGAATAACGCTGCCTAACTGAAAGATAAGTCAATAATAAATATTAAATACCCACAACAGTTCAGTAGCTATCTTTAATGAGTTCTGCATGCTTTCTACTACTAACTATAAATACATATATAATATAACTACTAATAAATATATATTGAGTGAGTAGATTCACCTGAGTTAGAGTATTTTGAGACAGGGTCTCAACTAGCCAAGGCTGGTCTCAAACTTTCTAGCTGAGGGTGATATTAAAATCTAGATTCTTGCAGGGCGTTGTGGCACACGCATGTAATCCCAGCACTCAGGGAGGCAGAAGCAAGTGGAGCTCTGTGAGATCAAGGCCAGCCTGGTCAACTAAGCAAGTCCAGGACAGTTAAGGCTACACAGAAAAGCCCTGTCTTGAAAAAATAGAAAAAAGAAAAGAAAAGAATTGTGGATTCTCCTGCCTCCGCCTAAGTGCTGAAATGACAAGTGTTTACCACAGTGCCGGTTTATGCGGTGCTGGAAACTAAGCCAGACAGTTCAGGCATCCTAGGCAAGTGCTCTCCCAAACGAGCTACAACTTCAGCCTCTTCCTTGAATTTTGGCAACATCCAATTCTCATGTATTCAGAGGGTCACTGTCTGTACTATTAGTGAAGCAGGTATTTTGAAAACCTTAGCCCTACTCATAGTTCATCATCCATAGCTTCCCATGGCTGACAGATCCTTGTGTTCACAAAAGGAATCAAAGGTGGACATCCAGTGTACATTAAAACTAACTCATGCCATGGTTCCTGGTTCTCTGCTCAGCCTCCATGCAGCTCTTCTGTATAAACCCTCAGACAGGCATGGAGGAACTATTGGCAGGAGCATCACAGTTTAAGACCATCCCTGAGCCAGAGTGAGCCTCTCTCCTCATCGGTCACGTCTGTCCCACAGCCGCATGAGCATTTGTCACTACCTGAAGGAAAAGGAACTTACTTTACTTAAGCTAACTTAACTCATTTACTTGTAGGCTTTTATATAGCATATAAATTCCATAAAGACAGACAGACTAGCCTGACATTGTTTGTTCTGTAATCTTCCATGCCTGATATATAAGAGGTGCTCAATTTGTGAACCAAATGAGCAAGGAAAAGAATAGAGTCAGTGAGATCACTCAGTGCCTTACAGCACAGGTTTGATGCCCTGAGTTCAAGTCCTGACACCCACGTGTTTCTTTTTTGTTTAAACAACGAAGGACAGTGATGGCCAGGCCTGGTGACCCACACCTTTAATTCTAGCACTCGGAAGGCAGAGGTAGGTGGATCTCTGTGAGTTCGAGACCAGCCTGGTCTACAAAGCTTGCCCAGGACTACCAGAGCTGTTATACAGAGAAACCGTGTCTCCAAAACCAAAACAACAACAACAAAAACAAAAGCAAAAGCTCTAAGGCCAGGTAGCCTGGGACTAGTTCTTTGTCAGAAATGAGCGAGACCCTGACTGGAGAGAGAGAACTGACTCTACAAAACTGGCCCCTTATTTCCGCATGTGTGTGGTAGCACATGCTATGTCCTGCACACCTGCCACATACATCAGGCACATATGCAGATTAAAAGTGGCTTAAAACAAATAAGGGGTAAATGAGTCAGATGAACTAGGATCGGCCCTGAACTGCAGAGTGAGTGAGTGGCCTTGCCCGGGAAATCCCAATCCCCACCCCCCCTTCAGACCACATTGCCTTCCGATGTATGTGGGAAAAGATAACACAGAAGGGCTGCAAGTTTTCTAAACCCAAACCAAAGGGGAAATACTGAGCTCTTGTGGAGGAAAGAGGAACGGTGTCTGGGCTTGGGAGAATCCCTCTCTCATTGTTCACCCGAGCCTCCGGGTCAAGAAAGCAGATTTCTGACATCATAAAACTGATTAAGATAAAAAGAAAAAAATTAAAAACTCGACACTGGCTATGACATGACTGTTCCATTGTACAATCTGATGGAGGAAATGTATCTAGGATTACCCAGACAGTCAATTATTCATGAGCTAAACGTCCAGGCATCAATTACCTGGCTTGATGCTCTTTTTCATTAAGGAGATTGAACAGCCCAACTTAACAAAGCTGGAGGAAGTTGCTAAGTAACAGAAGTTACCTGACCAGCTCAACCCTGACGCCTCCACAATGTGAGTCTTTTCATGGCAGCAGAGGGCCCGGGGATCACCAGCATGGGAGATCAAGTGGTAAGGGGCTAATTTCAGCCTTGGCAAAGAAAGGAAGTGGGTGTGGGTGGGTTGGATTTGTGCAGAACAGGAGACAGGTACAAGATATATGCTAAGTCACTTTTGTGGTTTTTACACTGGTGTGTTGCGGATGGAGCCTGGAATGAGGAAAGTGCTCTACCACTGACCTACAGCCCTAGTACCAGAAAAGTCACCATTTATTTTTTTATTTTTTATTTTTGGTAACAAGGTAGGTGTCTATCAAAAGTTACAAAATTATTTCACAAGATGTTAATGTTTTTAAATAAATGTTCAGGGATGCTTCTACAGCATGTAGTAGAACAAAAGTCAAACGCAAGTATGAACATTTCCCTGGGGAGCTGTCTCTGAGGTTGAGAGCAGTGGCTGCTCTTCCAGAGGTCCTGAGTTCAATTCCCAGCAACCACATGATGGCTCACAACCATCTACAATGAGATCTGGTGCCCTATTCTTGCCTGCAAGCACACATATTGGCAGAACACTGTATAAATAATAAATCTTAAAAAAAAAAAAAAAGAAAAGAAAAGAAAAAATATTTCCCTGGGAAACAAAGATTTTCTCTTTGATCATTTATCTAAATCGGAGTCTAAAAATTACTCTAAAGGAAATTTGTAAATTGGATCCAGTTCATCTAGAGATCACAGTACATTACATCCCAGCCTGATTTTCTGCTCAAGAGCAACTTGTTCTACCGTCTATGTGTGCAGTCCTCTTAACTACCATCTTTAATGCCTTTCTGTACTTGTATTTATTTTGTTTTGTGCTGTATTGTATGGCATTGTGTGGTATTGGCACAGGAATTCACTCTGTAGCCCTGGTTGGCCTAGAACTATATCACCAGGCTGGCTTGAGCTCACAGAGATTATCTGTCTCAGCCTTCCAAGTACTTGGATTACACCCGTGGTCCATCAGCTCTACAGTCTGCCTTCCTTTTAGCACCAGGGAAAAAGAGCTGTGGGTATATTTTGATTTCTGCATGAAGTCTTGAGAAAGGGAGTTTGTGTTTTGAGCATTGGTGTTTACAACATTTAACTAAATTTTACTGAAACCTCAGGATGCTTGGTACCAGACAGTGTGGAGGAGGTAGAAGTGGCTTGGAAAATGTGAATCATCTTGTCAAAAAGTATTGAGAATCTCCAGATAGTGAAATCAGAATATTAACCTAGTACAGAAGCCCTCTGAACACAGGTGCACACAGTGTGTGCCCGTGAGGTCTCCTGCCTCAGCTGGCCATGGCTCTGTGTCTTGAGGCACACTGGCTTTCCAGAGAGATAAGCCTAGGTTTAAACCCTAGCTCCGCCCTTCCTAGCGGTCAGGCCTCCGGGGGCCTCCCAGTTCTCATCTGTGAAGTGGAGATAATAAGAGAATGTTACAAAGTTTCAATGAAATTGTGCCCAGGAATGCCACATGCTAACACCGTGTGTCAGTGACAAGTAGTGACTGAAGTGTTAGCAAACCAGGAGCTGAGCATCTGTAGTGAGCAATTGTAATGGGAACATGCACACTCCACCATGAAGCCAACTCCAACGTGGGATAAAGTCCTCACCACACCTCAATATCACAGGATCTCAGGGGTCAATGGAATCCCTTTCTGTCCATATCTACTGGCACCCGAGAAGGCCTGATTTGGGGTGATGTGATCATTTCGTGTGAAGGAAGGCTGTTGCTGGTTTGATTGCTCAGGTCTGTTCTGGGATAACACAATTTGGCCCATTCCTTTATTTACTCATGAAACATTTCGATAATCATTTACTGGGCAGACACTAGATGCTATGCACTATGTCAGGCATTGAGAGTCAAACAAATTATATCCAGTTCCTGTTTTCAAGGCGAAGAAGTGGATGCAGGATGTGCACTGTTGAAAACCTGCCACCATCCCTTCACGGTACCGACTTTTCTGTATTCTTCTAGTTACCCGTCTCAAATGGCCCCATAGACAATCTTTCTCAATTCCCCCCTCACCAGTGACTGCCACATCACTCCATCTATTTCCTTTATAGATCTTCTTCTGTTTGTGAATGATATGATCATATCTTGCTCATCTCTGTAAATCCAGAATAAAGAGCAAGGCCTGGTTTGTAGTGGGAGCACACTAAATCTCCTTCAATAAATTAATAATAAAATATGAGAGCTATTTGGTGGTGAACAGGGAGCACAGAGGCCTCCCTGGCTGCCTGCATGGTTACAGATAGAGGCGTCTTTTTGGAGGAGAGGACATTTCAGAGGATTTTCGAGGGGTGAAGGGAGCTTGAGAGGGCTGGGGCCATTTCACACTGAGGCAACAGAGTGCACACGTAAAAGAGGAAGTGCAAAGGTGGCAGGGCCAAGAAGCAGGGGACAGCAAGAGTAGGAACAAGGACCGGAATAGAAACAAGAATCTCATCACAAATACCTCGTATTTAGTTCCAAGGGCCCTAAAGTCTATACTGTAAGCAGGAAAGCTCCATTTGCCAAGCATGGGCTACATGTAAGATATACACAGAGCTAACAAGAAATTCAGTCTCTGCCCTCAAAGAGCCTATTTTCTTTTTAGCAGAGAGGGTAGATGTAACATGAATACAGAGTTATGAAGTATTTAATCATTAAACAAAAGTAATCAAAGGCATTATGATTAAGCATCACAGAAGAACAAGATGTGGTGAGTGGCTACAGCAGGGAGAGCCAACCAGATCTACTGTTACAGACCATAGTTTCAAGCTCTCAAACTTGTGCTGACGGAAAAAAACCATTTCTTGGTGTTCAAAGTTACCTTAAACCACAAATACCAATACAGAAATAAAAGCAAAAACCTTACACGTATACTGATGAGTTTAGGGTCCATTCCAAAAAAATATATTTGGTTTGATGTCATTTATATAACAGTTAAGGGCCGGAGAGATGGCTCAGAGGTTAAGAGCACTGGCTGCTCTTCCAAAGGTCCTGAGTTCAATTCCCAGCAACCACATAGTGGCTCAAAACCATCTATAATAAGATAAGGTGCCCTCTTATGGCCTGCATGGATACATGAAGGCAGAACACTGTATACATAATAAATAAATCTTTAAGAAAAACACTCAAAAGCCTGCAAAATGCTACTGCATGTGCATAAGACAGTCAGAGGGAGGATGGTAGCATGGGCGTCAGGGAGACTGAAGAAAAACTATCACAAAGAAGATCCTGGTTTATTTTGTTTGTTTGTTTTTGTTTTCCAAGACAGGGATTCTTTGTGTAGCAGGGTGTCTTGGAACTCACTATGTAGACCAGGTTGGCCTGGAACCCACAGAGAGCCACCTGCCTCTGCCTTCCAGCTGCTGGGATTAAAGGCGTGGGCCGCTATGCCCGGCCCTGTTTTATTTCTAACTTGGGGATAGATAAGTGAATTTAATCTTGGTGTTTTTATATATTGAAAGTATTTTACTTTTTAAAAACACGTAGCGCTGGGCATAGTGGCGCACAGCTTTCATCTCCTCACTCAGTGGCAGAGGCAGGTAAATCTGTGAGTCTGAGGACAGCCTGGTGTCCACAGTGAGTTACTGGACAACCAGGGTATGAAGAGAAACTCCATCTCAAACAACAACCATGTCTGTAATGGCTATGTTTATCAGTCATTATTACCATAAAAGGGTGCTAAACCTCTTCTCAAAGAGTACGGGAAATGGAATTAAGCAAGCCTACCTTGTGCAGGATAAATGAACCCCAAGGGCATTAAAGGACTGTGGATTAAAAGCATCCCTTACTCCTGTAGGCTCCTTTTATGTTTACTTTAAAAAGAGGCTCCTCAAGTAAAGAGCAATCTAGGCAAGGCAGAAGCAGCTGGAACCTCAAATTCAATGTCAAGGTCTTGGTGCCAGTGAGACAGCTCTCGAACAGACAGTGAGGTTCAAAGAGGTGGCTGACCCTTTGCCCCTCATAGACGGTTTGGTAATACCCCTCCAGGGGAACTCTGGATTTACCTATGTGCCCAAGTCCATTACCACAGCTAAAGCTATTCCCTGTTTCAGAGGAGATGCAATGGGCTCCAATGCTTTAGAATGTTTTCTCCTGAGTCCACCGAAGGTCTCTGTGGAGGTCCTTAAAATAGCCAGTGAGGAGTCCCGGACTGGTAGCCAGGTATTGATCACTCAACAGAGCGCGATCAGCCGTCGTCAGCCCAGAGCAATAGAGACCATGTACCTCCCTCTCCAGCAGGACACACTTCCCTAAATTCTTATCACAGAGCCAGAGCTAAAAGCCCTAACTAATCTGCTACCTCAGCATCACGATGTCTAAGAATATTCTCTGATAAATGGAGATAAACAGCATTTGGAAGGCAGACAGTGCTTTCTAGATTGACAGCCCAGTCCTAGGAGACAGAAAGGCGTCAAGCCATCAGCTGAAGTGGAGGCTTTTTCTATGAGCCTATTCAATTGCTAACTCCATCCATCTATCTGTCCATCTACCTACCCACCCATCCATCAATCAAAACATGGCTCAGTATCTTTCTGTGTCAGGTTCCATTCTAGACTGTAGAATATGAAAATGACCAGATTTTCCCCCAGAGAAGCACATAATTCACGATGATGATGTAGTCAACTAGAAATAGCACCTGGCATAATATTTCTTAGGAAAAAATTCTCCCTCTAGTTTTGTGGTATCAATTTTGACTAGCTGGCAAGGTCACGTGCAAGGCTAGACAGGATTGTCTCAAACGGCCAGTAAGTTACTATAACAGCCATGCAACTTTTGTCCAGTTAGTAAAGACCACCTGGAGCGTTGTGGAAGGACATGATCATGAACATGCACTTAAGTAGACCAAGGAAAAATGTAGTTGATAGTGATAGCTATTATAGTTTAAGAATCAGTGAGTGGGGGCTGGAGAGATGGCTCAGAGGTTAAGGCACTGGCTGTTCTTCCAAAGGTCCTGAGTTCAATTCCCAACAACCACATATGGCTCATAACCATCTGTAATGACAGCTGGTGCTCTCTTTTGGCATTCAGGTGTACATGCAGACAGAACACTGAATAAATAATAAAAGAAATAAATATTTTTTTAAAAGAAGAATCAGTGAGTGGCTTCATGCATTTGCTATCTCTGGGGTGGTGAAAAGCTGATAGTCTAGAAACATACACTTACCTTGCTTCTGTTGAGAGTAACTGTGGCTGGGTATGGTGATGCACACCTTTGATTCCAGTTCTCAAGGAGGTGGATCTCTGTGAGTTTGAGACCAGCCTGCTCTACAAAGTGAGTCCAGGACAGCCAAGGCTACATAGAAAAACCGTGTCTCGGGGGGGGGGGGGGGAGAGCTGGGGGAGGGGTAACTATGGAGGTTGGTAAGATCACTCAGCAGGCAAAAACCACCAACCCTGATAACCTGATGACCAGGAACTCACATGGTTGAAGGGGAAAACTGATTCCAGAGAGCTGTCCTCTAACCTCCACATGGAATATGGTGTGAGTATGCCCTACCCTTCTAAGTAAATGCTTAAGGGACATACTTTTTAAAGTAACAATACTCTCAAGTAAGTTAGCTGCTTTTTCCCCCTTGGCTGCCCTCGATACAGAGCGGCAATGACACACATACTTCTTGTACCACTTTCCTCCCAACCTCACCAGCGTTCAGTGAGATAACAGTAGGAGACAGTATTTGCAAACTGCAAATTAAACTGCCCAAAAGAGACTTTTTCCCCAACATAATATTTTTATTAATTATTTGGGAATTTCATATAGTGCATCTCGGTCACACTCACTTCCCATTCCTCTCAGATCCACCCTCCCATCCTTGTGCCCTACCTCTACCCCCCAAAAGAAATAACACCAGGCTCAATTATGTTCCTCATAGACCCATTAGAGCCTGGCCAAACTCCCAGGGGCCAGTCCCTTAAAGAACACTGAATTCTTCCCCACCCCCAGACCCCACCAGAAGCCATCAACTGTGAAGAGCTACACTTAAGCATCTTTATCACAAAATTTCAGGACTCTTCAGTAGCTTTTGTGTGGACTCTTTCTTTCTTTCTTTCTTAAAGAATTTGATAAAATTGATAAAAATGATAAAAATTGATAAAAATAATAATTATGTGGCAGGTTAGTATTGGACCAGCTAATCTGAGGAAGACCAAATCACTCAGTTTATCTTCCTTTACTGAGACTTCTTTATCCCATTTATCCATATCAATGAGAGCATGAGATAGGCCTTAAAATGGTTTTATTTGTTTTTCTTTATTTTGATGGAGAAGGTCAGAGGACGACTTGTGGGAAAATGTGGCCCCAGGGATTGAGCTCAAATCATGAGAACTGGTTGCAAGTGCCTACTGAGTCATCTTGCTGGCCTAACATAGGCTTAAAAGAAAATACCAGTGGGCATTCAGAATAGATGCTTTCGCAAGCTCTTCAAAAGTGAGAGGAACAGAACTCTCAGGAGAAACCAGTTCAAAATACGATGAAGCTGGGCATTATAGAACAAGGCTGTAATAACAGCACTCAGGAAGCTGAGGCATGAGGATTGCTGAAAGCTCAGGACCAGCCTGAGCTACAGAGTAAAGCTACAAAGCTCAGGACCAGCCTGGGCTACAGAGTAAAGCTACAAAGCTCAGGACCAGCCTGGGCTACAGAGTAAAGCTACAAAGCTCAGGACCAGCCTGGGCTATATAGTGAATACCAGGCCAGTCAGAAATACTTAGAAAAACCTGCTCTAAAATCAAAACCATGAAACAAAACAAATAAGCAAAAGATAAGACGGCTACCTTATGACCAAACATAGTCTTGGAGTGGGTGAGTCCTGCCTCTTCTTTGTCCCTGTCTGTGGTGCTAAGGATAATACCAATGATGAAGGACCCCAGACTTCCCTGCTGCTTCTCCCTCTACTCCCTCCTCTAGTCCGGTGGGTAGGAACTATTCTTGCCTCCATTTGAGAGATGAACTGAGTCTTAAGAGGCTGCAGCACTGCTGAGGTCCTTACAAGCTCTACCACGATGCTCCTCGAAGTCCCAAGTGAGGTGAGCGGTCCACCCAAGAAAGAGTGGTTCACACCTCTTCTCAAAAAGACTTGCAAGCTCCCAGGGCTTCTGTGGCTTGGAACCCTATGACTCTTGGTTCCTTGGTGCCAACATGGAGGACCACTATGCTAAGCAGACCTTGATGGTGCTAGACTGAGCTCAACTTACCTTAGAATGTTGTAGTTTTATTATTTGTGTTTAAAAAAAAAAACAAGTATATTTTTGAATTACTAAGTTCTAGCAAAGCAGCAAAAAATAAGAAATTTTCCCATTTTACTCTCATCACCTATTTCTCTTCCCAGAACTCGTAAAATTTCCATTTTCTAACGTCACATTTTACAGAGCCCTCGTCCATAATGCAGACCACATCCTCTTAGCATTTATATCCTAGCAGGTAAATAACATTAATTTAAAGAAGTTCCCATCATATGCTTCTTAAGAAGCAGCTAAAGTCTATAAATAGAGCAAACGCTTGGCTCGTCTAGACCACCGAAAGGAACTGTTCTGCCATAGACACCGGGGTGGGAGGAATATTTTTGAATTCACAGCCCACTATATCTACAGTCTGAAACTATGACCCTGTAACTTGACTGTTTTGTCGGGGGAGGGGCTGGGCCTCTTGTAGCCCAGACTGGTTTGGAATCTGGTGTGTAGAGCTGAGAATGACCTTGAACTTCTGGTATCCCGTTTCTACTTCCTGCACAGTCGGCTTGCAGCTTCCTATCTTCAGCTGTCTGCCTTGCCCACAAGCTGATGGACAGTAGCACAGATGCCCGGGGTCCAGCTCAGCTCAAGCCCATGGGGAAGTTACAGAGGCTGGTTCGGCTACATTCGCAAAGCAGTAATCGGGAGGGGAAAGCGGGTGGATGTCTGCGGTGACTGATGGACGTTAGTGGCAACGGCCACCACTGCAGTGACAGCAGGAGCCGTGGGCACGCCACCCAGTACACAGGGCTCTTCCTTACTCTTTTAATAGCTTCACACAGCCCATTGGAAAAACATTTATTTTTGTTTAGGTTTATTTTGTTTTAGTTCTATGTGTGGTGGTATGCATGTATGGGTGCCTGTGGGGAGGGGGAGGTCAGGGGTAGGCTAGTCCAGGTCAAGTGTCAGCCAAGTGACATTCAACACAAGAATAAGGAAAAATGAATTCAGCTTCTTGGCATACCAAACTGCCCCAGGCCAGAAACCATCATGCTCAGGGCTGGTAAGGCATGGAGCCACGCCCCCCCCCCCCCCCCGAGGCCACCACCTCATGTCAGAGTCTGCTTCACAGCACCCACCCTGCCTCTTTCTGACCTTGCTGGGGAGATTTCTGTAGGGTACCGGACAATGGGACTGGCTACTTGTACGATTTCTAAACTATGCAGTCCTCATCCCTTCCTAGGACAAAGTTTGCCTGGGAAAAGAGGGGAGAAAAAGGGGAAGTCCCACTTTGCTAAACTTACTTTGCACTTTTGAATTAAAAAGAATTGCAAACCCACTCAAAAGTCTGCAGAGTACAATGAACCCCATATACTCAGGACCATGAACTCCCATCATACGCAGAACATAGGAGCGGTTCCTGCCACTGAGACTGGAAACGTGTCTCTCCTGTTATTTTGTTCCTTTGCGTTCTTGTTATTTATGTGCACCGGTGGTCTGCCTTCCATGGACGGCTGTACGCCATGTGCATGCAGTGCCTGAGGAGGCCACAAGAGGGCAGTGAGTCCTCCGGAGCTGGATTTGCAGACAGTTGTTAGCTAGGAACCCAGCCTGCATCCTCCGCAAGAACAGCAAGTGCTCTTCACTGCTGAGCCATCTCTCCATCCCTCCTGTTTTACTTTAAAGCAAATATCCGTTGGATTATTTCCATAACTATTTCATAATGCATCTCTCCAAATATAAAAGCTCTTCAAAACAATCACAAAAAATACATACCAATAATTTCATATTGTTATCTAATTCCTATTAGTTTTTTTAACCAGCAGGATATCTGTAAAACTTGAAAATATGCATGGTTTTGCCCGCCTGTAACCCCAGAGCTCAGGAGGCAGGGGCATGTGGATCTTTGTAAGTTTGGGGCCAGCCTGGTCTACAGCCAGTCCAGGACAGCCAAGGCTACACAGAGGAACCCTGTCTAAAAAAGAAATGAAAAGAAAAGAATCAAGGTTAAGAACAACAGAGATTAAGATGCCAGGGAGGACTGGAGTTCTTTGTATGTGCTGTTTTCACAAAGCAGGCATCAAAATCAAAGTGTTGGGTGGCTTTTAAAAATGTTTACATTACTTCTGCTGTTGATTCTATTTCCACTTCTGAATGATATTTAAGCATCCTCCCTGGAGTCCTCCTTGTTGCTTTTCTTCTTTGGATCTATGAATTGTAGTATGGTTATCCGGTACTGAATGGCTGATATCCACTTATAAGTGAGTATCTTTATGGATCCGGGTTACCTCACTCAAGATGATCTTCTCTAGTTCCATCCATTTGCCTGCAAATTTTATGATGCCCTTGTTTTTGATAGCTGAGTAGTATCCCATTGTATAAATGTACCATGTTTTCTTTATCCATTCTTCAGCTGAGGGACATCCAAGTAGTTTCAGTTTCTGGCTATTCTGAATAAAGCTGCAATGGAACATACACACAGTGATGGTCAACATGTGGGTGCCCTAGCAAGAGGAAAGGGGGCTGTCTCTGATATGGACTCTGTTGCCTGCTCTTCAATCACTTGCCCCTGGCGGGGCTGCCTCGCTAGGCCACAGGAGAAGAAGATGTGCTAAGTCCTGATACAACTTGATGTGCTGGTCTGTGTTGGTAGGGGGGAGGCTCCCCTTATCTGAGGAGATGGGGAAGTGGGAGGGAGGATCGCAATGGGAGAGGGAAGAGGCTCTATGATCGGGATGTAAAACAAATAAATTAATCAATAAAAAAAAACCTTAACACTGCTCCATAAACACCTTTTCTTGGGATCTCAGCAAAGCTACTTTCAATGGACACATACCACGCCATTGTATAACCCGGTATGTGTCACCTAGGTAGCCCCTCTCTTTTTCACTCCGAGTGCCTTCATCATCGTAAAAAGTACTGAAGAGAAAATGCTTGTCACTCAGTCCTTGAGCTCTTCAGGCATCAGCTGATTTTCATAAATTAGTCTATCATAGTTTCTCGGCCAATGGGTATGAGCATTTTAAAAGCTTGCTTTCTCTTTCTTTTGAACTGACAAATCACTGCTGAAAAGCTACTGATGAACCCAATATGAAAGTGGACATCCTTAATCACAGCACTCTGGAGGAAGAACAAGAGAACTCATGAAACCTGGAGGCCAACCTCAGCTACATAGGGAGTACCAGACTGCACAGTGAGATTCTATCTCAGAAAACAGAGGTGGGGTGGGAAGGGCAGAGATACTGTATATATTTTCAAGATTATGGTACAAGAAAGTCATTTGATTTCACCATTTTCTGGCATAATAGAGGCAAGGCAAAGGGGCTAGAAGAGGCAGTCTCCAAATACACAGGGATATTTCATTGAGACGAAACAGCAGAACTCATACATCAAGCAAGAGTTCCAGTAAGCACTCCTCTCTCCATCCACAGTATAGATCTCTCTCGCAGCAAACATTTAGGGGCCATATAACTCAGGAGTCGCTGCTGAAACCGATCAATGGGCCCTGTGCATAAGAAGCTTCACCCACAATTGAGGGCCGGGGAGTCAGAGCTCTTGACTGAGCAAACCAGGATTGTGAATGGCAAATCGCCATTCAGGCTGCAGTGGGAGGTAGCGTTTTCCCTCCGAAGCCCAGCCCTGAAGTGGCGGAAAGGGAAGCCTTGTGGCTTTGTGGTTTCATCAGAGGACTGGGCCATTAGAACTTCAATTTCTCTTTTGGGCTCCACCACTGACTTCTCTGATGGCCTTGGCACTGTCTGTCTCCTTTTCTTAGCTGTAAGATGCAGACAACAGTGCTAGCTCTTCTTTGTAAAGAATGTCCCGCAAGTATGTGAGGACCTTTAAAGCCTAGGTATCCATAAAGAAAAGTTTGTTGCCAGGAGCAGTTCAGATATTTGAAAACCACTATTGTGTCTGTCAGTGCTTTTGTTAGGTACCTTACAATCAAAAAAAAAAAAAATCTTGTACTTTTTTGGTTCTATAACGAGACAAATCAAATGAAGTCTCCAAATGAGAAATAAGAAAAGCATGGCAGAGGTTTTGCTTTGTCTCCAGAATGATAAGACCTGATGCCCAGCAAGTGTGTGGCTCATACCTGGAACCCAAGCGTTTGGAAAGCTGAGGCAGAAGAATCGCCATGGGTTCAAGGCCAGCCTGGAGTCCCAAGGCAGCCTGATTTACAGAGTGAGACTTTTGTCTAAAACAAAACAAAATCCTGATGCTCACTGGAACTGCAAAAACAGTATGGTAGTGGTGTTTTGGAAATTGTAAGCACATACATGCGATGCCTGACGTGTAGAAAGAAGCAAGCAGCGTGAACACACAGTGGTGGAGCAGTTGTCTATGGACCGCTCTCTTTTCCGTTTCTTTCATTCTGTTTTTCAAGTTGTTCAGACTTATTCATACTATTTCATATGCATGAGAGTTTTGCCTGCACATGCTTCTGTGTACAGCTTGCATACCTGGTCCCTGATGAGGAGGTGAGCTTCCATGTAGGTGGTGGGAATCGAACTCAGATCTTTTCAAACAAGAACAAATGCCCTTAACCACTGAGCCAACTCTCCAGCCCTCACTCTCTGATTCATTTTCTCTTTCTTCCCAGTTTTCTATCTCTGTTTTCTGATTTTTCTACAATAAACATAAATTACTTGAGTGCTAAAAATTATCTTAAAGTAAGTGATGAATATTTCAGAAGACAATGATCTTTGTGAATCTAAATAGTCAACCGGGAAGCTATTATATCTAGATGGACAGCATCCAAAATTGAGTAATATTAAATATTTGTTTTCACTGGAAAGAAGTTGGTAAATCACAGGGAGCTGACATTTCCTGACAAGCAGGAGACATATTTGGGGACTTGACTGGGACTGGTTATTGACTTTTCAGAGTTAGACACTGTAATTGTGTCACGAGTCAGATTCTCTTTTTGCAAAGATAGTGCAAGCCTGAGCTGCAATCATAGAGCTAATTACAGAGGGCGCTAGTGATGTCTAAACACCCATTCTTTCTCTTTCTTTCTTTCTTTCTTTCTTTCTTTCTTTCTTTCTTTCTTTCTTTCTTTCTTTCTTTCTTTCTTTCTTTTCGTTTCCTCGTAGTTTTTCAAGACAGGGTTTCTCTTTGTAGCTCTGGGATAGAACTCACTCTGTAGACCAGGCTGGCCTTTAACTCACAGCGAGCCTCTTGCCTCTGCCTTCCAAGGGCTGGCATTAGAGCCTTGTGCCACCACCAAAACTGTTTGTTTCCTTCTTTTCTAAATCAGCCAGCAACCCAACACCTAACACCAGGAAGTCTTACGGAAGGCAGGGAACTCGGGCCACAACACACATGCCTATACATGCTAAGAACATGCCTTACAGTAATCAGTAGGCATGGCAATAAAAAGCCTATACATAGTGGGCTTTTTTTTTTGTTGCTACTTTGTGACTGTAATTTTGTTACTGCTATGAGTATAATGTAAACATCTGTGTTTTCTGATGGTCTTAGGTAGCCTGTGTGAAAGTTTGACAGACAGTCCCCTTCAAAAGGGGTGGAGAGCCACAGGTTGAGAAACCTTGTTGTAGGTTCTACTTGGGAAACATATGGAAGGAGGTGAAGCTTAAGGATTTATAGTCTTGTCTTGCTTCCTTTTCTCTCTCCTGCTCTCACTCTGCACATGCAGACAATGTAGTACTTTTTATTTTATTTTTTCTAGGCCCTCTGATCTTCTTCCTGACATTCCAGGAGCATCTCAGCCTCTCAATTGTGTGAGCTATTCCACATTTGCCCCTAAATTCTTGTTAGTCAGGATTGGTCTCCATTGCTCACAACCAAAGATCCCAATCACCAAGTGAAATACTCACATCCTCTGACTCTTGTCACAAGATAGTCAGACTCCACACGTTTATGTAAAATGTGTGTCTGGAGTGTGGTGACCAGAAAGGGCTGAAAGTCTTAATTGTTCCCTGAAAATAAAATAAATGCAAATCAGCATATGTATCATGTATTTTCCTGTGACGGCAGCACTACCTCCTCCTGAAAAAAAGAGAAATTCTGAAGCATCCAATCAAATAATTGATAATTTCAGCACTAGGAGGTTGAGGCAGGAATATCAAGAGCTTCAGGTCACTGTCATCTACATAGAGAGCTCCAGGCCAGCCTGCACTACAGGGGCCTCTGTCTTAAAGCAAAACAAAAATGAACAAACAAACAAATGCTGATCTTCCAGAAAACACATCCTGTCTGGATGATCCTGCCCACACAGAGCTGCTCTTTTCAAGGATGGATGTCCTCCATAGGTCAATCACCTGAGGCCACAGATGGATGGGCAGTAGAAAAAGACCTGGCTCTGAGAAAGTACAGGGCAGTTACAAGAGAAAGGTCAAACAGACACATGCTAAGCAAGGTAAGCTAATAAGAAGAGGGAATGTTAGAGAAGAAACCCCAGTTTCAGGCTAAGACTCCAATATTAGACTATATTATCAGTTACAGTATGGTTTTTGTGAACGAGAAGGACAGAACAGCAGTTCCCAAGGCCTTGAGAGCAATGAAATACAGTGTAAAGGTTAAGCTTGGGGTAACCTGGTTAGAAAACAGCATTTATTCAGAGTGGTAGGCATGTTTGAGAGGACACATGTAGCATAGGTTCTAGTGTCAGGCTTTCTGAGCTCAGGCTTGGCTAAGAGCGCCTGCTCTCACATATTCCCACAGTCCTGCCTTATATAAAGTCACTAACAGGAAGCACTCACCAGGACAAGCTGGACCACCACGGAGATACGACACCTCTCTGCTCCTTGGCATCCTCAGGGAAAGAAAAATGTTAACAGATCCATTTCTCTCTCTCTCTCTCTGCCTGATTTCCGAATTTAATCTTCTGGTTTTTCTAACCAGTCTCACTATGTAGCCCTGACTGGTGGAGAACTCAGAGATATTCCTGCCTTGTGCCTTCTGAGCGTGTGCTACATTGCACAGCCTCAGTTTTTAATCTTATCAAAAAGTGCAATCTTGTTTTTTAAGATTCATTCTTGCTTCTATGTGCATTTATGTGTCTTTGTGTGCGTGTGTCGCGTATATACAGGTGCCTGCAGAATCCAGAGGAGGGTGATGGACTCCTTTGAGCTGGACTTACAGGTCACTATTAGCTACCAACCATGGGCCTTGAGAACCAAACTTGGGCCCTCTGGAAGAGCAGCACGTGTTCTTAACGACTAAGCCATCTTTCCAGCTCCAGAACATAATCTTATATCAATCTTTTACAACAAAAATTCTTGTACTCTCAGGAAAAATTCTTTATTACAGTGATCATTTAGGCTTAAGTGTAATGAACAAAACAGGGATATTTGGTCACATAAGCACTGATAACTAAATTTTTTTCTTTAAGTGGCGAAGGCCATTTCTCATTAAACCCTGGCTCACACAGTGGATCCTCCCTAACACTGGCCTCCTACACTCCCTGCTTGGCCACTCCCTGCTTGCACCCTCCCTCTCCCCTCTCTCTTCTTGTTCCTAGCCCTCAGCACTGTCCTAGCTCCTGTGATCTGGTCTCCCAGGACTGTCTTCAATAGCGGGGGCCGGGGGGACACACTTGCTATTGATTTCATCTCGTATACATTTATGCTGCTAGTTGGGTGCCTTCATGTTCCACCCAGCCTTCAGAATTCAGGCCGAATAAGTCACGTCGTGATGTGGAGAAGGCCTGCAGAGAGAGCGCCCCTGGACTTTAATAGGAGATGAATATATTCAAAAGAAGAATTTTGCTTTCAGTGTATTTAACACTGCTTGCCTGGAGTTCTGTCTCTGCAGGAGCTAACATCTGTGTAAAGAAAACCAGCAAGGGAACCCTTGGCCTTGGCCCTGCTGAGAACAAAGCCAGGACACTGGAATTCAAGGGGCCCTAGTCCTTCAAAGCGTTGCTGGTGCATCTCAATATTTTTACTACCAGTGCCTATATCCCTCCGAAGCTCACGTGGGCCATCCTCCTGAAAGTTTATGAATTTGGTGTAAGTGGCCTTATATTGTTCCCATGCCATTGTCACTTGCCTGTTTTGAAGAATGTGCTGTTTCTGAGATTTACCCACACAGGACTCCACTTGATTCATTGTAACGGCTCTGTTGAACTTTGAAGGGCATGGCGTAGTATTTCTTAAGTTGAACAATACATAGTATTCTGGTGACTTGTCATATTCTTTTCTGAACTCTATAGGAAGTCTAAAATAGTCTATTGTAAAAAATAAAATAAAATAAAGCAGCCGCTGTCCTTGGTGTTTTCCTGGATAACACCACACTTCCACACTCGCTGTTCCTGGAGACAGTGGAGGGAAGCATCCTACAGCTGCACCTTCCTGGCCTCCTGGCTCTGCCGCTCAGCAAACAATGGTTTTATAATAATAGCTAGTTGTATTTATTGAGCCTTATACTATGGCAGGCACTGTGCCCAGAGCTTGAGAGGTCTCATTTAATCCCAACAACACTCCTAGAGGAGGAGAATGCCATTATTATCCTGCATTTATAGTTAGCAAAAAGGCTCAAAATTGGACGATGTCCGGCACTTCATGACTAGAAGACGCAGAGCCAGGCCTGGCAAGGATGCTTCCAGGGTGTGTGTCCTTCACCCTTGGGAGCAGGAATGATGCCTCCAGCCTGCTGCGGCTGTCTAGGTTGCCTCACTCAGACACCAACAGTACAAGCACTGGGGTCATAGTCTTCTAGTACAGACTGAGTGAAAAGAACAGTTTGAGACGATTTTGTGTTTGGTTGACACATCCCAAATCTTCCTTCACACCACTGAGTTAACCACTGAGCCATCCCTCCTTTTTTCTGCCTTTAAACACTAAGAAGCATTTGCATGAGTCAATGAAAGGATTGAAATATGACAATTTCCTAGCTGCATTTTCATGTTTTATTTTATGATATTTTAGGAGTAACCTGAACTTTTAAGACTTGTGTGAATTGTGTCTCTGTGTGTGTGTGCCCTCTCTAGGGTCCTAGAGTCTTCCCTAGATATTAAAAGTTCTGCTATTACCCTGTAGAATGTAACAGCCAAACAAAATGAAGACTCCTGGGTGGCCCACAATTCAGTATCTGTAGAAGACTGAATACATGCTACATAAAGATTTGTTTTCCTCATTCAACAGTGACTGAGAACTGCTTTTGCAGAGTCCACCTTCACCCCAACAACCCCAGCAGCCGAGCCCATGCCAAAAGCCATGGGCTTTTAATCCATAATCTATTAATCCTCTTTTGTGGCTACCAAAATCCAAGCCTGGGGTGAAATCAGAAATAAAACTTTATGCTTCTGAAGAGTCATTCTAGTTATCAATCAGAGATGTCTGCCTCCTAGCCAGGGCTCTGATGTGCTATTTTAATAATTTCAAGCATTCCAAGAATCGCTGCTATAACTTCGGGCTTTTGTGACAAAACCTGGGTGAATTATTAGACAATTTCATGCTGTTTTGCAGAGTGATTAAAACAAGTGGCCTTGAATGATAGGATATGTTATAAAGAGATGGAGCCTTTCAGTTATAAAAGATGTATCAATCAGGGAAAAGCAAACACAAATTAAAGTTTGATGAGCAATCGGGTATTAATTGGTACTAGCTCTGCCTTTTATGTCGCTTTGATGTGGAGCTGCTCATGAACCCGGTGAGCGATGCTCATAATGTACACTCACTTCAATACAGCTTTATGGCTCCATTTATTAAAGAGGCCAATACTGAGATTGAGTTGTGAGTGTTCTGGTGAACTCTGTTCTGCTGTCTACTCCACCTAGCTCCAGGCTTGCAGGCGCTCAGCTCAGCCCTTACTTGAGCTGCAGACCCTTAGACAAGCAAGTTATTGCCTAGTTCTCTTCAGACGTCAATCAACTCTAAATTATGGTGAAAACAAACTTAACAGAAAAGTGGGGAGTTACACTCTTTAAAAATAGCTTCTCTGTGAGCTGCTGATGCTCAGCACTCCAGCAGTGCTGTCAGAGGCTCATCCGCAGGGCGTCATGAAGTAGACAAGTAAACCTTGTAGCAGCATGGTTCTATAAATAACTAATATATTTTATTTTAAACATAACAAGCACATCTTATCACAAATACAAAAGTGACTTTTTTTTCCCTAGTCACAAAGATGTTTTGATACATGATCACAGGTAAAAGAAGGGAAATTTTTTTCTTTAAAAGCCAGGCATTTGGGAGTTGGAGGTTGAATGATCAGGAGTTCAAGGTCATCCTCAGCTGCATAGAAAGTTCCGAGCTAACCTGAGCTACAAAAATCAAGGACACAGGGGCTGGAGAGAGGGCTCAGAGGTTAAGAGCATTGGCTATTCTTCAAAAGGTCCTGAGTTTAATTTCTAGCAACCACCTGGTGGTTCATAACCATCTATAATGAGATCTGGTGCTCTCTTCTGTCATGTAGATATGCAGGCAAAATACTGTAAAAATAATAAATAAATCCTTTTTTAATTAAGGATACAAACAAAACCATAAATAAACAGATAGATAGATAGATTTTAAATTAAAATGAGTTTCCTAGAAATCAGTTTTATAGAGGCATTTTCTCCTTAAATGTCCACTTGTGCAGCGAGATGGCTCAGTGGACCACACTGCTTGCTTTCAGGCCTGAGGACTGGAGGTTGATCTCTGGGACTCAGGTGGTGGAAGGTGAAAACTGACTCTAAACGTTGTCCTGTGACTTCCACACAACTACCATGACACACACACACAATAGCACATGCACTTGTGTGTGTGTGCATCTGCATATAGCTAGCTAAGTAACACATGATGACATTGTAACTCCATTTGTATAGTTTTCAAATACTTCTATTATATGCATTCTATTAGTAGCCTTGGTTCCCTGGGTTACGTAATGTCTGTGCTTTTTATCAGAATAGGATGTCTGTAAAATGGATATAATAATACCTACCTTAAGGATTATTGGGAAACTAAATGTCATATTTTTCTTATTTAAAACCATTACTTGATACTAGCATGGTGCTTAAGATGTTTTAAACAGCTGTTTGGGTAGTGACAATCCATATTGATTGTGACAAGCAGGGTCTATTCGGTTGTGTGCCATCCTGTGGGGCTGGATGCCAGCCTTGCAATGCTGAACAAATGCTCTGACGTGCATTTCTAGAATCTGTTAAACTAATCTGCTGTTGCTGGCCTGGCCTATCTGGTTGACACTAATATTTCTTACTAATACTTGGCATTGCTAGCTTGGGAGAAAACTCCAGAAACCAGCATGAAGACAAGCCCGCCCAGCCCCACGCGTGGTAGCCTCTCCAGGACTCATCACTCGGCTGCATCAGAGGCCCAACTTCTGCAGAACAACATCAGCATGGGGCTCTGTTTTTAAACTTGCCACAGTTTACTGTCGATGAGTAAAGCATAGCCCAGCTTAAAGTGAGGCTGGAGTTTCCCCAGGTCCTTGAAAGACCAAAAGACCATGTTGTAGCTACCAGGAGTGGAGGGGGGGGGGTTGTCTGCTGAAGACATCAGAAGCAAACAAACCCTGATGTTCACTTCTCTCTTATCCCAGGAGAAAGTCTGTTTATCAGGCTAAAGACTTGGAGAAACAAGTATTTCACTGGGCTATTTGCCCCAAAACCTGTATTTTTATTGTCTACTCATTAATTGGAACTGCTTATTATATGAGACAAACATAACAAATGAAAGGGCTAAAAACTAAATACGACGAGGGCTCTGCTGTGGGGACCATCTCAGAGGAGCCCCCGGCAAGCAACAAGAAGGTGGCTCAGTAAGCACGGAGGACGGGGCAGGGCTGGGAGGGATCTGCCTGACTAGTGGGAAGCCTGCAAGCTGACTGGTGGCTGTAACCCTAGCCCTCAGAAAACGGGGGCAGGAAAGATCACCTGGGCTACATAGCAAGACCCTGCTCAAAGGAAAGCAAAAAGGAGCCAGCAGTGATGGCACATGCCTTTAATCCTAACACTCAGGAGGCAGAGGCAGGAGGATCTCTGAATTGGAGGCCAGCCTGCTCTACAAAGCAGATTCCAAGACAGCCCAGGCTATACAAAGAAACCTTGTCTCAAATAATTAATTAATTAAAAATTTAAAAATAATGCGAAACAGATTGTTAAAAAGTTGCCTTTTGATGAAAGGACCTTAAAAACCAAAGTCATACATTGCCCCTCAGTGCCATAGGCTTGATCTTCTTGCTACTAATGACTCAGATACCACAGTTTCCCCCCGAAACATCAATGGCCTATTTTCAAAATAAGCAGTGTCACTGTCTTTACATCTCCTCTTAATTCAAGAAATATATCTAACTCTAGTCTAACAAGAGTCAGCTTCAGAAGAAATTAATCAGGAGCAGCCATTAATTATTTACACTCTAAAACAGTAGATCTGCTAATGTTTCCACTAATCACCAAAGCTAAGCAGATGTGTCTTCATAAAGAATAGAATGAGGATAAAAGAGGCACAAACAGGAAAAATCCACATGTATATATAGCAATGACAGGAACCACCAGTGAATGCATCATTACAGGACAGCATTTGTTTAAACTGTAAGGCTAGTTCAGATAGTTCTCATGGCTTTCATTATGTAAAATATTCCATTAAGGAGGTATTGGTAGGATGCTGCTATAATATCAGCACTTCCGAGGCTGAGGTAGGAGGGTTTCAGGTTTAAGGACAACATGAGCTATGTAGCAAAAACTCTGTTTCAAAGTCCAGCTGGATGGTGCATGAGCTAACGGTGCTTGCAGATGAGCCTGATGACCTGAGTCTCATGCCTCAGACCCACAAGGGAGAAGAAAACCGACTCAGTTATCCTCTGATCTCCATATGTGCACCCAAACATGTACACACCCAAAGTTAATTAAATAGATAAACTAATAAATAAACACCCTGCTTCAATAACTTGTACATGTATAAATTGATACAATTAGGAGTAGAATTTATGAAGGCTAAAATTAACAGTAAGAGATGAAAATAATCTAGTTCCTCTTTTTTGACATTTAGAAGGCATCCAATTTTGCTAAGCATCTGAAAGCAGCCTGTTTCACAGGTGCTAAACCTACGGTGACGTTGAAGATTTTACAATCATTTCATACAAATTCAAGATGATGCAACCTTTACTTTTGCCCTCATGAATTTGGCCTGTTTTGTTGTTTTGAGTTTTGGAGATGGCAGAGTCTGTCTGTGTAGCTCTGTGACTTGTGCATTTGTCAGAGCACAACGACCCTGGGCCCGTCCCCACTCTGCCACTTGCTAACAATGAAATGTCGCCACTCATCAATTTCATTGGCCATATAGGCTCGTAGGAGTATCCAGATGAAGGCTACAAAATGAGCTCTTATGGTATCCAGGGTATCCTAATTATGGGCTAGCTTTTTTTGTGACTTGTCGGAATTGAGTGAAGTCCTCAGTGAATGTGTGTTGTTGGTTATGCCAAGGATACCAAAGCTTCAACCCCATGGGAGTGCCAAAGCCTTCTCCAGGTTAGGGTCACAGGCATGGCAACGCCTTCCCCGGTCCAAATGGGAGTGTTGACAGTGTGTGCAGAAAATGGCTACTGTAGCTTTCTGTGTTTGCGGCCTGAAGCCTGCTCCCATACAAGACTGCGTCTACCAAGGCTAGCTAAACCTGAGTCTTGTTCAGCTGGATACAATTGCCCTGCCTCCCACTAGGGGACAAGAATCGGGAGAAAGAAGGAGTGAGGAGACCAGGGAGGGAACTACGACCCAGATGTAAAGGGAATAAATTAATAAAATTAAATTAGAAATGTGGGAGGAACCTGGACATGTTTCAAAGTATGAGAGGAGAAGCATAAACAAGGGGAGATCCATTTTACAGTTTTTTTTAAATAATCTATTTATTTTTATTTCATGTACATTGGTGTTTTGCCTGAATGTATGTTTGTGTGAGAATGTTGGATCCCCCTGAACTGGAGTTACAGACAGTTGTGAGCTGCCACGTGGGTGGCTAGGAATGAACCTGGGTCCTCTGGAAGAGCAGCCAGAGCTCTTAACTGCTGGACCATCTCTGCAGCCCCACACTATCGTTCAATCCAACTGCAGCAGAAGCCTCTGTCCCACTGGGCAGAGACCAAAGTCTGAAAGAAAAGCACGTGCTGGAAACAGAAGAAATGATGGAGACACAGAAAGGAGAAAGCTAAATTTAATAAAATGGTTTGTTTACATTGTTAAAAAAAAAAAAACTACCTCCTTGTTTATCTGCATGGGCTAACCCTGCCCCTTCTTCTATTGTATATAATACACATGCTGAGCTTCCAGAGCGTGGCAGCTTCTCTCTTAGAAAGCCTAAGCCACTTGATGGCAGCTCTTCTGTACGTGTGTCTGTGTGTCAGTCATTTCTTTATTGCCTCATTATTCCTTGTCTGAGTTCTGGGACTCAAGCAGAGCAAGGAGTCAGCATGCAGTGAGGACAGTATTTCTGTGGTCAGTCAGTCAGGGCAGAACTGGTGATTCACCTAGGCTCTCACCTGGAATGACAGTCACAGACCCCACCTTCCCTCCTAATTCCTGTCACGGTGCTTGTCACAGTGCTGGACAGAACACAATACCTTTTCATGTTCCAGGAAGATTTGGGGGGGGTGATTATTATCAGTGTGGGGACCAGACTGGGGGCCTAACCTTTTCCTTTTCCTAGGTGTTTGCTCCCAACCCTCACTGGAGACTGGGAATTAGCTTCCTCACTGGCACGCAGATCTTAAGATGTCCCATCAAAGTACTAATCAGGTCCGACCCTGCTTCGCTGCTTAGATCAGGTGTTTTCAGCATAGCATGGCTGCAGGGACTCAGAACTTAGGTATAAAATATCACAATAAATGTGTGCTTGCCCCTTGATGGGAATACCACCTGTATATCCTGCTTGCTGAATGACATGACATGATCCTAGGAAACACCTTCCATACTAGGGACCCTTGGGGGAGTTCAAGTATATATGTACTATAGATGCATGGAGAGAGGAAGGAGGGAGGGAAGGCGATGAAGAGAGAAAGTAGAGGAGGAGAAAGAGGGAGGAAGCGATAGAGGTTAAGCCAGGGTGGAAGGGTGGGAGGCTTATCCAGGATGACTGCCTGAGAATCCTCAGGGCTGGAGCGGAAGCTCGTGATTTCAAATGCTCTGTAGGCCGTTTGGGGTACCGTTAGCTCCAGGAGCTTCCACTCAAAGGCAGTGAGTCTCTGCATCCTGTGTCGCAGCAAATGTCATCTAAAGAATGTCATTAGTGAACGACTGCTTGCCGTGAGGGTAGATCTGAGGTTATCCCCTCCAGAGAAGTCATTCTGTGCTTGTACTTTGTCATGCTTCCTTGCAGGGGGTGAGCGGAAGATGCTTCTCTAGCGCAGCCTCCTTGCTGTCAGCATGGTCTCCCATAGGCCATACAGACGCTGTTTTCTACATATCAAGGACCGCTCCCAGCAAGAGCCCACCCTCTCCCAGCAATCAGTTTCAGCTGAGGACCCAAAGGCCGTGCTAGAGGTGTTACACAAAACAGCAAGCACCACAGATTCCTTCAGTTCCCAGCTGGCCTCTCCTCTCCATCTACCTTTGGCATCCGTGAACACTGACCCAGCTGCTAGGCTGTGAAATTAAAATAGGGATGCCGAGAAGAAGAGAGAGTCTGTCACGTAAAGCCAGGTACCCGTGAGCTCAGGTGGGCTGAGGAAAGCCTTCGCTGTTCCAGCAAAGCAGAGCCAGCTGGTGTCACAGTCCCTCACTGCAGTGTTCTCATTAGGCGGCCTAGCCAGGAAAGCCGCACAGCTTCTGGGCACAGACCAACTAAGTTCAGAGATGCTCAGTTATCTATAGGGCAACATTACATTCAGTTCCTTCCTTGAGGGTTACGTTTCTGTTTCTAGGAAATGCTTAGTACCCACACTACCTGCAAAAACATACGCCCTCACTTTCTATGTCATTAAAAAACACAAAAACGAAACCCACAGTGACAACAGTAAAGAGATGTTTGGGTTACTACCAATGATGGTGATGTCATCAACGGGCCCGGGTCACACAGCGGCAGTAGGTCCAGCCTACTGTTCACATCACTGCTCTGGTGCCTTTTACATTACCACCTCTGAAAAGCAACATCTAAAACCACATCCATTACCGAAAGATCTGCAGAGTCTTAAGATAGTAAACCAGACAGTGAAAGAAAGAAAGAAATTTAAACAGCCATTCCAAAATCCCTCTCTGTTTCTCAGCCTTGCCAATTTGGGATTGCTCAGGAAAGGATTCTCATGAAAATGTGAGTGGCTGAGATTACTTAAAATCAACACGTCCTGGGGAAAGGCAAGAATGTGTCTATCCGCTGAGCTTGTCCTGGGATTTAGTACAGTTCTGGACAGTGGCCCGCTTGTTCCCGACAAAGCTCAGTGCTGCTGAGATCTTTGTAAACTGCAATGCTCTTTCACATTACTACAGTGCATAGCATGATGACTCCAAATTATCTGTTCCCACATGAAGAGAGATCCGAATTCTCACGCAGCCTGAGACCCCACGCAGGAACTACTGTAAGGACTTGAAAGTCTGGATGACTCCACATCCTGAGGGTTGAAGCCTACAGACGCACCGTGTCCGTTACTGGGCGGCTCTGCGGATGTGAGCCCTTTGGGGTGCATGCAGAATTGGGTGGGGGCCCTTCTTGTACTCCAGATCAGTCCTGATAGTCGCACCTACTATTGTGTTTTGATTTTTTCATTTGAAGCACAGCTTCTGCCCTGGCTCCTGGGTAGTTCCATTAAGTTAATCACTCCACCAGAGAGAAAGATAAAATGGAAAACAGGGGATCTCCCAGTGAATGAAGCCTGATACCCTGAGGGAATCATGTCACAACTTTGTTTTATTCCTAAACGAAATCCGCTGCTACAGGAAATGAGTTTAAAAAAAAAAAAGACTTAAGAGTTGAAAACAGACATGACTTCTTAAGGGCACACAGAGATGGAAACAGTATCATGAAAGCGAACATCTGACTTAGCCACTGCCACTGTGTGGTGTGTACTATCAACAAGAGAGAGGCAGGCAGGGTGAAGTCTCATTTCAGGGTACAGTGTATAATAGATCTTCCACTGGAGCATGTAAAGGGTGTTCAAATTACAGAATGATCAAGAAATCATTTGCTTAAACCCAGTGAGAGTAAAAATTTAATCATTTTATTAAAATAAGTTGCATGTGTGTGTATTGCATGTTCAGGTTCATATGCACAAAATGTGTGAATATGTCTGGATATCAGAGAGCAACTCAGGTGTGGTTCCTTAGGCCTGTTTCATTTTATTTTATTTTATTTTATTTTATTTGAGACAAGGTCACTGGGACCTGGGCCTCCCCAATTAGGCTAGGCTAGCCGGACAGTGAGGCCCAGATACGTACCTTTCTGTGTCCCCACGCACCACTCCCAGCTCTCCTTTGCATGATCCCCATGCTGACAAAGCAAGCTATTTGTCAACTGAGCTCTATGTGAATCAGCCATACTTTTATTAACTTATTTTTTCAAAGAACTGTGGATAATTTTTATTAAAATGGCCAGAACAGCAACATGTTTCATAAATTTGATTCATTTCTATGTGCATGTTGCCTGCATGTGTATCTGTGTACCTGGTGCAAGCGCTTTACACACAGTGTCGTCTCCCCACACAGAGTCATCTCCCCAGCAGTTCCTCCCCGTCTTGCTTTTCTGCGTTTTATTCAGAAACACAGTCCCCGGGTGAGTAGTGAAACTGTTTCATAGATTTTGTACTCCGTTCAGTCCCTATTCCATCTACCCCAAAGAGATCTGCTTCTTGTGGAAATAGTTTAATGAACGTCTCTGTCTCCCTGGTCTTCCTCTGGTCACACCCAAAAGCACAAGTCACTGATTTCTCTTCACATGCAAATACATACAATTTAGGGACTAGCTCAGCCAAGAGCCTAGGAATAGTGTTCAGAGGTACCTAGCCTAGATTCATCCCCCAGCACCAAAACAAAGAACTGCTAAGGCAAGGGAAAACATATTTTACATAGCTAAGAGACTGACTGAAGGATTCGTCAGGAGCAAGTCCTGCGGACACACAGTGGAACAGCCGGTAAGGGTCTGGGGTCAGGGCTCAGGGTGGGACTGGCTAAAATGGGACTGTGGTGAGCAGACGAAGTCCCCTCTAACAGAGCAGCTGGCTCATAAGACTGTCAAAGCATGCTGGATTCGCCTTACTTTGTAGCTACAGGGAACGGTGCACTTCCAATGGCTGAGGTCTAACTGAACATTAAGACAACAAATAAAGGAGATCAGCCCTGGAAGTCTATGAACGCCCATGATGCCTTATAGAAAGACTCACAAGCTCAGGCACAGAAGTCTCCTGTCTTTCTCCAAGGTCACTAACACTCACTAGCTGATGCTATCTATGTGCTTTAACAAATGTGGTAGGAAATTCAATTATAGTTGGTAATAGCTCCATTTGGACAACGTGATGAAGCTTCTATTTCCTAACACCAATGCCTTGCACAAATATCTTCAGTGATATCAACTTATCCAATGCTCATTGTAATCCTGTGAATGCTTAACAGTGACTAATATTAAAACACTTGTCACAACACATTAGAGTACAGGGATCACATGATTTGAGCAGGATCTGACCGGACTGTCTCTTTCCTTCAGTCTAACGTCCATGTTCCCAAAGCATACTATGCAAGGAATACAATTAAGCCATCTTACCCAGCTGCAACACCTCTAAACCATGGCAATTAACAGCATGCAAAATATGCATAAAGGTGAACTAAGTGGCATTAACATGTCTGGAGCAACTAATAGCTGTCTGATTGAAATTAAGGTCCATTCAACAGGAGGGAAGTCATGCTTCGTACTGGAAACCGTAGCCAGCTTCCGGAGGGAGTATAATAATGGAGCTTAGAAAACAATCTATCACCACTTTGCTAGACCAGCATAATTCCTTACTACATACTACATCTTACCTTGATACCCACAGATAAGTGTAGCTACCACCCCTCATCAAAGAAGCCTCTCCTTACAGGCACTCATAGCTGGATAAAATGCAAAGATCTGCACAGGGGGCTAGCCTCCACGCTACATCTACATCTCAGCTCCTCTATCTATGACTCAGCGGACCATCATGGAAGAGGGGGTGGAAGACTCAGAGTCAGAATACCAGGAAGTCTGCAGTGAAGCAGCCTATCCTAGAAATGGCTGCATTTGGATTGGAACAGTGGCAACATCAACAGACATGCTAGCATGGAAGGGGAAAATTTTATGGCTCCCACCCCTAGACAAAGAACTAGGGGCAACTAATGACTATTGCACAAATTACCCTCTCCAGAGGATGAGCCTCCTTGTTGGTTGTCCAGTGTAGAGGGGTCAGCTTTGAAACAAACAAAAACAGACTCAAAAGCTTGCATATATATATATATATATATATATTTGTGTACATAAATACATACATACATAACAAAAATAATTAAAAAGAGGCTATTAACTCTTTTAATAGAGTGTGGGGACATCAGAGGGATTTGAGGAAGGGTAGCTGAAAGGGCTGGAAGGAGAAAAGGAAGGAGTGGTATAATTCTATTTCAACTTTTAAAAAATAAAAAAAGCTAAACTTTTAATAAAAAAGCAAAAAAATTTTTTTTTAAAGTTGTCTTGCCTGAGTAAACAAAAGCAATAGCCAGAAGCCCTACTTTGACATTAGGCAGAAAGTGGTTTCCAGTCTTTGCTTTGCTGTGAGGCTCTGAGCTATACAAGCTCTCTGTGCCTTAGCTTTCCCTTGTATAAAAAAAAGAAAGTAAAAACAATAGGATAGTGTATCTCACAGAGTTGCTGAATGCATCAAAGGTGTTTGGAAAGTGTTCAGCAGAGTTACATAAGTTATGTAATGATAAACAGTGTTTTAACCATCAGGCTGGAGAGCCATTGACAATCCAGGAAGTGGGTGATAGCTGCCTGGCACTGGTCTGTGGCTCGTAGAGTGCTGCTTGCCACCGCTCTCAGAGAGAGAATACGGACATTAAAAATACTATGCAGAAAAGGTTCATACTTAAAGAAGCAAAAATCACAATAAAGTCACATGATAGAATAATATAGCTTTAACAATAATTTGCTCTTCACGTTGTTAACATTGTGTGGTTTGAATAGGTGTGGCCCTATAAATTCATGTGTTTGAATGGTTGGCCATAGGGAGTTGCACTATTAGGAGGTGTGGTCTTGTTAGAGGAAGCGTGTCACTGTGGAGGCAGGGCTTTATGGTCCAAGAACTCAAGCTACACCCAATATCAAACACGGCCAACCTCCCCAGATCAAGGTGTAGAACGCTCAGCAACTCCTCTAGCACCATGTCTGCCTGCACACCTCCACACTTCCCACCATGATGGAAATGGACTAAACCTCTGCAACTGTCAGCCCCAATGACATGTTTTTCTTTGTAAGCGTTGCCATGGTCATTGTGTCCCTTCACAGCAACAGAACCCAAAGACACATTGACTGTCAGAATCAGATTGGAATTAACTATGTAAAAGGGAGATGGATGTGTTGCATTTTATTAGCTCTTAGGTCTTCATTGAGTCACTTACTCAACAATTACCAAAAGGGATTTATTCAAAATGCTTCAAGTTCTCGTCTGTTTTCCTTTTTCTTCTTTTTCTTTGGTTTTGGTTTTTGAGAAAGGGTTTGTCTGTGTAGACCAGGCTGCCCTGGAACTCTCAGAGACCAGCCTGTCTCATCTGTTTTCTTAATGTTACTTATGGCACATTCACAACCCCACTTCCTCTCCAGGCTGCTGGGCATGAAAGGAACAGAATAACAAGACAGAAATGATGAACACACTCAAAGCTCATTATGCTTTCTCCTTATTTCAAACATGCACATACCCTCTCAATTCTCAGTAATGTGTGTAAAAGAAGAGGAAAACCCACCAAAACTTAACTATTCTTGCCATGTCTAGTCTATAAAACACAAATCTGATCCTAGTGATGACAATAAAACCTCAAAGGTAAAGACACTCCTCTTGCTTTTAAAACACATGACCATACATCTATGCAATGGTTTCTCTATGCTCAGTTTTCTATGTGTATGTGAATATCCCAGATAGCGTCCTTCCTCTCTCTAGATTCAGCCACTTCTGAGTTTAGAACTCTCCCAAAGCTCTCCAAAAATATCAAGAACACAATAAAAACGTCCTTATGCTTGTTTTTTTTTTTTTTCTTTCTGAGACAGAATTTCTCTGTGTACCCCTGACTGTCCTGGAACTCACTCTGTAGACCAGGCTGGCCTCAAACTCAGAGATCTGTCTGTCCCTGTCTCCTGAGTGCTGGGATTAAAGGCGTACACCACCACCACCCAGCTCCTTGTGTAAGTCTTAAGTAAATTTGAATAACTTACTTCAATGTTTAAAGATATTTCTCAGCTTTGTCTGATTTATCAGCAGCATTTACTTCAAAGTATGAAGCAGAGTGAATTAAACTTCTTTGACACACATGGTTCCAAATAATTTTCACATGAATGGCTAAACTGCAGAAATGTATAATTTATTAGGACTTAAATAAATTGGAGAATAAGAGTGATTTAAAGTTATTGGTAGAATAAAATTAAATCAAAATATTACAAATAAGAAATTAAATTTTAAATCAAAATATTACAAGTAAGAAATTAAGTTTAGGGGCTGTAGAGATGGCTCAGCAGTTAAGAGCACTGTCTGGTTCAATTCCCAGCACCCACACGGCAGCTCACAACTGTCTGTAACTCCTGTTCCAGGGGATCGGACACTTTCACACAGACATACATACAGTCAAACACCAATGTACATAAAATAAAAATAAATACATTTTAAAAAATCTCTAAAAATAGAAATCAAGTCTATGTGTGAAGTCCTCCCTAAATTTCACATCAGAGCAGAGCTGCTGACAGTTCTGTAACACGACTTGTGCCTTTAGCATTTAACAATACAAATATTTTCTAAAACACGACATAATTGATTTTATTTTTAGGAACATTTCCCCTGGTGAAAGCAAGTACTATGTTGACAATAGGATGTTACAGTCAGTCTCTTTTATCTCAGTGATTTCTCCAGCGGGGTCATACTGGTAGCGTTCCCTGTACCCGCAAAATTTACCAAGAAAAGAAAGTAGCTTGATTGTCATGTGCCTGAGGGTGGCTCCCTAGCACGCTCCTTAAAGGCATGACCTATGACCCCAACACAAGGGAGGCAAAGGAAAGAGGACCCCTGGGGCTTGCTGGGAGCTGGTCTTGCCAAATCAGTGAGCTCCAGTTTCAAAAAAGACCCTTTCTTGAAAAATGAGATGGGATGCTATACAGGGAGACACCTGGTATCACACATGAGATGGGCAATGCCTGCCGTCTACTTCTGGAAGCCACAGGCACATACACATTTACACTCACAAACACAGATGTGCACACACACACATGCACACACACAGACACACATACTTCTGAAGAAAAATATTTTCACTGGAATAATTAGGTCATGCCTAGTTTTCTCAAGTGCTGTCAAAAACTACAAGTTCCCTGTCCCTCAAGGCTGATTTCATCTTTTCTTTCAGTTGATAATAATACCCTAAAAATTACAACCCAGTAAATATTGTTGAATGGACAAAATAGGAAAAAGTAGAAATCCCAAAGGATTTAAAACAGTATTACTAAAATAAGGAAGCTGACTATGTAAAAGGCGAATAATTATAAACAGAACCATGGCATGACTAATGATTTCATCCAATATGATTGTTCTTTTAAAAAGGGAGGGGTGTTATAAACGGAACCATAAACGAACACTGCTATCCTCAGCACTTTCTGTCCAGAAAATTCAGTGTACCATATGAAAGCAACATTAAAGCATGTCAACTTATTTATGTACAACATGATTTTCCAAATGCCAAGGTTAAAAGGCACCAGAAATATTGAAAACCACGAAGAAGCAATGTGGAAACACTGTGAGATTATCATAACTCAGTTTGCCACAGGAAAAATATTAAGATAAGATTGAAAATAAAATAAGCAGGTTATGATATAGCCAAATTATTGCAAAATGTATCAAACTGGCTGGCAGTACATTGCAGAGGTCACAGAAAGTGATTACTTTAAACTGTTTCTCCACAAATTAGCATGAATAAACATTGCTTTCCCTGGTTTCAAATATGCTATCTAAAAGTGCGGTGGTATTCCTTGGGGAAACTGGGTTCCAGTCTGAGGCACGTGAGACAGGGGCCGGGATGACAGCATTTGACAAGACGCTAATAATAAAGATCAGTGGCATCCCAAGGCCTGCAGCTTCTCACCATGTTGGAAGCAGCACAGCACAAAGGTGAAGGCTGTGAGCTCCAAAGACAGACCTGTGTTCAAGTCATGATTCCAGCACTGTAGACTGTGGCCTCATGAGAGCCTCTTCCTCCTCTCCTAAACTGAATTCTGAAAGTTAAACAAGGAGTCAGGTGTGCCCCAACTCCCTCAGCAGCTGCGAACACAGAAAGCAGCCAACTGCTCCACCATGAGTCGGTGTGCATTCAGATCCTGTCATCTAAAAGTTCTAAAGTAAAAGGCGAAAACTTCTATGATCTGAAGAGAAACCAGAGCATGCCAGGAGAAGTGGCACGCGCCTGTAATCCCAGCACTCAGCGAGGCAGCTGGATGTGAGTTCAAGTCCAGCCTGGTCTACAAAGTGAGTCCAGGACAGACAAGGCTACACAGAGAAACCCTGTTTAGAAAGCGGGGGTGGGGGCGTGGGGGGGGGGAGAAACAAAGTTTTAAAGTAATGGAAAACATCGGCGTGGTACCATGATAGCATAAGGAAATGAGACCTGACTGCCTATGGAATATAACTGGCCATGAACAAGAGGTTTGGAAACAAGAGTTGTGATACCTTTAGTGCCAATTTTTATACCACACGGACCAAATGAACCCTATTTACCCTCAGTACACTCTTGGGCACGAATTGAAATGTCACCTCCCCTCATAATCCTGAACAGTTATTACCTGATAATTACAGGGAAAATCAAGTTTTAATAGGCAAAAAGAATTTAAGTGAGAAACAAAGAGAAAATACATAAGATGTTAAAAATGAGAAAAAAGTAACTGTTTTTCATGATTTGGTTTATCTATTATAATCTCATAGACTTAAAAATATCTGTTTGAAGTAAAACACCACTACACAATGTTGGAATATATATGTTATCACACATTAATCTTTGCTGTGACTTCGACTAAGGGACAGAGCCAAAACAGTGTCACTACGCTGCGTCTCAAGAGAAGGGTGCAAACGCAAGGACAACAATCCCTAGCAGTTCCTTATCAGGTGTCTACTCTCTAAAGAGAGGGCAGATTTGCTTTGCCTTACAGAAGGGCTTGCTTTTAAAATCTAAGAGTACAAAATACCCTCCAGCAGCAGCAAGTTTATGCAACTCCTTCCATCTTTTAGTGTAAAGGTCAGCTTTGGACCCTGCAGAATTTCTTCCAGGCAAAATAAATGTCAGTTACTATTCAAAATAGTATTGATGTCACAGTGATAAAGTTTTTAGAGGCGCAGTTCATCCTGTAACCCAACCATATCAGTGTTTCAAAGTACAGTGGAAGGGCCAAACAGTCCAGTCATGAATTTTTGTCTAATGTAAAAGCAAATGTGGGGGCTGGAGAGATGGCTCAGTGGTTAAGAGCACTGTCTGCTCTTCCAAAGGTCATGAGTTCAATTCCCAGCAACCACATGGTGGCTCACAACCATCTATAATGTGAACTGATTCCCTCTTCTGGCAGGTGTAAATGCAGATAGAACACTCATATACATCAAATAAATAAATCTTTAAAAAAAAAAAAAGCAAATGTGCACTGTGCAGTAAGTACGGTCTTGTGAACTTGTTTGATGTGCACTGAGACCAACTTACATTGGAGAACATGCGTCTGGGTTGCTCTGAAGGTCAGTACTGTTTAAAGCCTAAACTTTACCATTTGGAGCCCCCTGCAGGCTCTAGCCTGCATTCCATGGCAAGTAGCTCTCTAGCTGGAGGGTGGGCAGGTAGTTCTGGGGCTGGAACAAAAATACAGGTTCACAGACGGGCAGTGTGTAGTCTACAAACTCAAAACAGCATATGGGCAGCCTCATTCTTCCTCAAAGAACAAAACTAATATGGCAAGGTCCATATCAGCCCTTGCTATTTTATGAAAACTGAACTGTATTGACACCTCCCAGCAGAGGTGTGAGGGCAAATGAAGAAATCACAATATGCTTTATGAGTTTTTTTTTGGCAAAAATAAAATTGATTATAAAATCTGAGTAACAAGTAGGATGAAACAAACATAAAAGCAATGTTTTACAGACTTATCTTAGACAACCAAAGCACTTTCATGACAAAGACTCTATTCTGACCTTAATGACAACTTTATCAAGTTACCTGTCTCAAAATGCTGGAATGGTCTGATCATTTTAACAGGAAAGAGACCACATAGCACATGATCCTCTGAACCACCACCTCTCTTGACCATAACTTCAATTTAGCAGAGGTGAAGGTGATTTGTGTCACATAATAGCAGTGTTATTCTGAGCCAATGAAGGTTAGCTCCTAAAATTAGAAAATAAAAAGTGCAGGTCTGTCCTACAATTAATGTGGTCCAAACATGTCCCCCTCTGAACTTGGACGCACATACCACATGGCTACTCTAACTAAATTCTGGCTAGGTCATATCTGGGACTCATAACCTAAAATGTATCTCTTGCCTTAGTATAATTTACTCCAGATGTAGAAAACAAACAAAAACTTCAATAAAACAAAGAATTTCTGCTAACCAAAACTCCATTTTAGCAAAAACTTGTGTGACTCTTGGACACATAGAGCAATGTTCAGAGTGCCTGGCCTTAGTTCTGGAAATAATCAGTATACACGGGGTCACCCATGATCTAGTCAAAGTGAGTGTCTACATCCAACTCCATTGCTAGTTACATTAAATAGTCACTTGTCTAACTTTCTGAAAAGGATAAAATTTGAACATTTTCCAGTATTTTCTTCATGAAGTAGAAAATATGAAGGAAAATGACCATTCTCACAGAAGGCATAGCCACTTGGAGGAGTTTAAAGTTGTGACTTAGAAACTAACAGGGGTTCCAAGTAACTTGCTTCCTGTCCTGTCTCACCATGGAATCCTGGTCATCTCTGCGAACCTTCAGATTTAGCACCAACTTGTTTTTAAGCCATCTTTCTGAAGGGCCCTTTTCTTTCTCCTGTTCTAAACATCCTTCATACTGTTGGTAGGCATACTGAATATCTTTAGCACCAAAATAAATGTTGTCAAACTACTTGTGCTATGTATCTGAGATACAAACTTAGCCATGACCTTTCAAAATCATGGCTATGAAAGGTAAGGCAGGGGGCCAGAGACATGGATTAGGGGTTAAGAGCACTGGTGCTCTTCCAGAGGACCCTCAGCACCCATATGGTAGCTAACAACTTCCAGTTGTTCCAGGGCTCTGATGCTCTCTTCTGACCTCTGTAGGCAATAAACACACTTGGTGCACAAACATACATACAGGCAGAACACCCATACACAGAAAATGGACACAATCAATCTCTCTTAAAGGTTATTTACTAGCTGCACTTTCTTCCTTTTCTCCCAGTCTCCTTCCTTCCTTCTGAGCAAGGATCTCTTTGTATTTCTGCTGCTTCAGCTGCAGCTGCAGGAACCACAGGACTGTGCAGCCATGCTCCTCTGCTGTCCAGACCCCCTGCTGGAGGAGCACTACTGCTCAACATTTACAACTGCGGACCTGAAACCAACTTGTGTACAGAAAGCATTCACAAATCTCTACTACTCACGCAGGCTCACAAGCAAGCTCACACTCACATTTCTTTCTTTCCAGAACAAGCCAGAATTACAGCTCTTTTAGTGATTGTTATAATTTTTGGAATGGTTCATAAAATTTTCAGATTCTTTTAAATTTGTAATATTTTCTTTTTTTTTTCTTTTTTGCCCAATTGTGAACCATTCCATATTGCATCTTTATTGCAAAAGTCAACATGCTTCTTAGAAATTCAGATTGTAATCGATAAAACAAACATTACATATATGAATTTAAATGTATAAACAGTTAGAAATCCAACAATATCTCCTATATACTATTACACAAGTTCACAATCTTGTAAAAACTATAATACAGGCAATACTATACATCAAGAGGAAACACTATTCCTTTTCACATGATTTTTTTCTTTTTGAAGTAATGATCCACCACCACCGATCTTTTCCACTGTAAAAGGGCTGCTTTCCAATGTCTCAGCTGGTGATGACATTTTCCCAATGCTCCAAGAAGAGACTGAGAAAAATTCCACATTCCTTGGGGTTACCTTTTCAGGCTTGGGCAGAAATCTAGTAAATCTGACTGAACAATCACACTGGCAGCTCTCACAGCTGATCTGCTACATAGAGAGCCATACGCTAGGACAGCAGAATTTGCCTCAAGTGCTAAGTGTCAGCTCTATGAATAAAGATGCCAAGAAAACAAGTCATGGTGTGGAATTTGCTTTTAAGAGGAATTCTAACAGTTAGGGATTGGTGAATGGGGATAAGGGGGAGCTATATATACATACACACATACACATATTCAGCTATTTTATGCTAACCTTAAGCTTTATAACAGTGTAATTAATCCCTATTTTTAATTCACTTTTGAGTTAAACACATTGGAAAAGAATTTTAGTTATTTTTAAGGAATACGGAAAACCCAAGTTTTGTACTAAGGACCCAAAACCTTAATGGAAAATGATCTAGTCTTCACATTAGCACCTTTCTCTTTCATCCTCTGCCCCCAATAACTAAAAAGCCAAACAAATCCTCAATTCTCTTATAGTGAGTGTATAAAGATGTCAACTTTAAGGTTAAAAAAAATCATATGAAAAGGAATCTCATTCTGTTCAACTGTCAGTCTACTGAGACTTTTCTTACAGCTTCACTAATTTACTGTAATTTTCAGTTTCCAAATACAAAAATACAACAATTCTTATTGAAATCTATACGCTGGTAGTTTTAGTACACAAAAGAAAAAAAAAAACCCAAACAAATTATTTACAAAATTATACAGTTTAAGAAAAAACTTTGTACAAAAAATATATAAATCCTTTGTTCCCTCTATCACGTTTAAATGGTCAGGACTCAAAATATTCACCACAATGAATCTTTCCAAATATATACTGACTGAGCCACAGACATCGAGAAAATCTCACTAGAGATGATGGGGAAGTAAGGAGCAAGATGCTTACTGCGGGTTCCCTGTTCTAATGTGCTCCTTCTGCCTCTTTAGCCTCAGTGTCATCAGACACAAGACAATAACCTAGAGGGGAAGTCCCACCACAAAGGGAAAACTACATAAACTTAAAAAGAATCCTGGTGTCTGACACGTTATTCCAGGACAATATGAAGAGGAAAAAGATGATCAGAGGTGGGATCTCATGTCTTGTCACTACGTAAATCTAGAGTCCTGATGGTTTTAGGTTCCTAAGTGAACTGTTTCTATTTTAAGAAACAGCCTTTACTTCAGGGAACAAAACCCTGACACAGTGATCACCAAGAACCTTCTGAAGCCAACAGGGAAGTTTCAAATTTTCACACCACACATAGTATAAAAACAAAGATGTGTATCTCTGTGAAAAAGTGACATCCTATGTACAGTAATCAATTCATTTCTCCAGGGGTCAGTACACTGTAGTGTTGCTCCTCTGCTTTTCCACCTAACATTCAGAACACAAGGACATAAATTTACATGTATATTTTACTTAACAGATACTCTGTACAGTGTACAGTAAAAATGCACACAGTAAAGGAAACTGCCTACTAAAGTGTGTGTTCACAGACAGCAAAATATATAAAATTATGAAAATAGAAGGTCATCTGATCAATGTCAAGTTAGAATCTCATTTATTACTAGCATATCCAGACTCCTAACCCCCACCTCAGCACCTCACCAATCGTGGTTACAGTTTCAGAGAAGAACTTCAGTTACCTTTAACCCTTTTCTGTAATTTTATGTAGGCTGAAGCTCTAAAATGGGGGAAGGGGGGAGCCAACTAGTAATGCCGTCCCCTAAAATTCTGCCTTTATTTGCATCAAAGATCACTTATTTATAAAGATGTTGGTTTAAACCTTTACGTATAACTGATTCTTGATTGCCCAACTGAATCACTTATTTTTAAAAAGTCGGGCTTATTAATCAAAAGGGATGAGAAAGATAGCAGAAAAGGGCAAAAGGCAAGATGAAGTTTTTTTGTTTTTTTTTTTAAAAAAAGGATCAACTGAAGCAACGCTCAGCACATATCAAAACAAAGAAAGATGAGTGGCGGGAGCCCAGAGTGGGTGTGAGGAAAGGGTGGGTGCGCAGAGCCAGCCTCCGTGCTCTGTGGCTCTGTCAACAGAGGCGGGAGCTTTGCTGAGTTCTGCTGCACACGAACTCTGAAAAAGACTGACTATAAAGTGGGCTCTTCCATGGTTAAAAACAACTAAATTTACTTTCCTTCCAAGGCCATCCTTGAAAAGAAAAGGTATTTAAATTACAAAGATCTCCTACTGTCTGACGACCCATCCATAATAGCTAAGAGTTAAGAGATTCCAGGCGATTTTGACATTTAATGAAATTTTTATCAGATTTATAATCCAAAATAAAATTTCTGAACACCCTGTCTTTACATTGTAATCCAGCACCAAGAGCAGAAACAGATGGTGTGGAAGGTAAGGTTCTAGAGAATCCAGTCAGTCCTGTGGATCTTCACAACTGCATAAAGCCACGGCCTTTGGTGATTTGATATCACAGACACTTATGAGATGTGTTTCAATAGCAACTTGCTGTCCTTAAACCTACTGTGTTGAAGAGAAAAATAAAAACAAAATATTTTTGGCTCATTGACTTCTTTAAATAATTCTAAAAAGTTGTTCTTCTAAACAATATTTCTAAAAATTACACAACTCGCATCAAATTTCATCTTCGCCACGAACGAGACTCATATTCATCTTCATCTTCATCATCATCATCATGCAAAAACAAATCTGAGGTTTCTGTTTCCTAAAGAGAGGAAGATACATTCGCTTAGCTGTGCACAAATGCAAAGTGAAACAGCCACACTAGATACAGTAAAGATGTTTCTTTTTAATGGGAACATTCAAATTCTTAATAGTGATCTTGAGTTATATAACTCAATACTGGGAACTGTCAATATAACGTGGCTAACTCTTAATAGAGTCCTAGGGCTTATGCTTCCTATATTGCTGTGATTTTGTACCTTTTGACCTATTTCCCCTCCCCTTACCCGAGAACACATTTTCTTACAAATGGATATTACTATTTATCCTCTGTTTATTTTGAAAATATTAATAGGCAACTTCCATTCCAATATCACCAAGAAAATGAACTGCTACATGGAAGTCAGCCATCTCAGTATAGGCCTATAATCTCAGCTCTGAGGAGATGAGGCACAAGTTCTGTGCATTTGAAAGCAGCTTGGCACACAGGGTGAAACCCTATTTCCAAAAGTAATAAGTGGATGTTTAGAAGCAATTTCCCCAATTTTTCCTGGATAATTTACAATTGATTTGAGAGAAGTGGATATGTTAACTTCCCCCATGACATCAATATTCGACATTTTATATAATTTAGCCGGACATGGTGGTATATGCCTTTAATCCCTGAACTCAGGGAAGCAGAGGCCGATGGATGTCCTGTGAGTTCGAAGCTAGCCTGGTCTACAAAGGCAGTCCAGGACAGACAAGACTACACAGAGAAACTCTGTCTTGGAAAAACAACAACAAAATGAAGACAAAACAAAAAAATCTGAAATTTGACACAATGTAGAAATATTCACAAATATTATCACTGTGCCAAGCAAGACTCACTTTCTTCCTAACTTGGAATCATTCCTGCTTTTGTTACATAAACTTGTCCTTATAGTCAGAATATACTCACTATCTAGAACAACCTGATGCTTGGAAAAGCAAGATTATAGAGTTAGAAATAATTTACATCCTGGGCTCAATATTCTCTTTAATAAACTGATTAGAATCCAAAAAAAAGCAAAATTATCTCTCATATTTTAAGAGGTTGAGTACTAATTCTAGACTGGTTTCAATTAACCAAATGAAAGAAAAGTGAATGCCTATTTTTAAATGTACAGTATTTGATACAAAGAAAAACATAGGAAGTACTGCAATTCAAATCTTATTTTAAATGGTTGAATTTACCTCTTCTTTGACCTCTTCTTCCTCAGTCTCAGTAGATATAGACGGTACCTTGGGCTTGTGCCATGATATCTGTAGCCGACGGTCTTTGAATTTTGATGCTTGGTTTGTAGCCTAAAGAATATTTTAGAAGAACACGTAAGTATGCACTCATATTAACTAAGGATTTCTTCAAACTGTGCTACTTAAAAAGTGTAATGATTTGGGGGAAACAATCGGTCAAGTGGCACCTTTCACTTAAGGCGCGTCCGGTCCATGTTTATACACATGACTCTTGGACAGTAACTCTGCAAGGCAGGATGAAGATGAGGATAAACAAACACTTTCTTAAGATCGTAATTTCTAAAATGAATCAGCTCACTCCTTGCACTGCCTTTCCCAGTTACATGAAGCTCTTCCTACTTCCTCCTCACAACCTTCTTCCCCTCTGACAGAGCCTCAGCCGACTCTCGACTCTCATGCCTCAGCTTCCCAAGCACTGGGATTACCCACGTACACGTGTGCCACCATGTTCACTTGCTTTTCTCAAATGCTCACAACTCCCTAGGTCATCAATATATTAGTATATTAAATAAGTGTTAGTTAGACCACCCAGAAGGCAGACACAGAGGATACTTCCAGTTTACCCTGGCTACACTGTGAGTTCCAGATGGGTCAGGACTACAAAATGAGACCCAGTCTTTAAAAGAAAAGAAAAAGTCAGTCTCAACCATAGTAAAACTTCTGTTTCTCTTCCTCCTCCCTGCCAGTAGCACTGTAGACTGAACCCAGGGACCCATTATACAAGGATCCACCACAGAGTTATGCCCCCAACCCCAAGTCTTTTCCTCAGCACTACTTTCTAAATATTTCTCAGCAAATGTCAATGAGAAGAGACTTTACCTACTTATTTATTTAGAAAAAGGAATGAATCTCAAGTCCTGTGTATGCTAAGCAAGCACTGTACCACTAAACTACATTTCTAGACTTAAATGATGCACATGCACAAACTTTTAAAAACAAAGTTAAATTCATAACAGAATAAGTCTAAGTGGGCCAGTGAAATAGCCCAAAGAGTTAAAGCACTCATCCCACAAGCTTGATGGTGTGTTTGATCCTAAGACACACATCATAAAAGAACCAACTCCCACAGCTTGTCTGCTGACATCCAAGTACATGGGTGTCATGGTTTAAGCAGCCCCCTGCCACTACCCCTACATTCAAGTTTCTAAGGTGGATCTGACGTGGGTGTTGTTTATTTCCTTCTGTATCTTCAAACTCTTATGCTTTCTTCAGTGAACACCATGAAAGATGCTGCTCCATAATCCACAACTTTAACTTTTCTTCTTTCTAACAGAACCTGATTGTCAGCTCAGGGGGCAATTCAAGAGTAGTTTAAGGTACTCACAGTAACTGTTTCTCTCAGAAAGAATAGATTCAGAAATCTGTGTGTAATACTTATGGCTAAGACATGAAAACACACCCCTGGGTGTGAGTCAGGATGGGGAGGTAAGAAAGTTTGTTGGGAAGACTACTGAAACATACTCTCCTTTTTGCCTGTGGTATTTGTGGTTTCTGCAGACATTCTACCAGCTTGAGGAAAAAATGGCTACCAGCTAACATAGTAGGAAAGCAAAAAAGAAATAAAGTAGGAGCTTGTACGTTCAAGTAATCTTAATCTAAAATTTAATCCTAAAATCCCCCCTAAAGATTCTTAAGTGGAAAGAAAATAGAGAATAGGTGAGATGCTCAGGAGGTAAAGGTGCCTGCTGCCAATTATGACAATCTGAATTCAGTCCTGCACAGTAAAAGGAGTACCAACCTGTGCACACCTTCTTCTGACCTTTACACATGCACAGTATTATGTATGCCCACATATATCACATACACAAAACAAAGAAATATAAAATTTTAAGAAAGAATAGAAAAGGTAAAAGAAAGGGAAATAGAGACTGAGGAGATTGCTCAGTGGTTAAGTATTTGCTGTGTCACCAAGCATAGTGTCCTGAGTTCAGATCACTAGCAGCTACATAAAAACTAGGTGTAGCATCGAGCATCCAGAACTCCAGTGCTAGGGAGGAAAGGGAGGGCAGGGTAGGAAGATGCCTAGGAATGCTAGCCAGCCAGTCTAGTGGCAATAGCAAGCTCCAAATTTCAACAAGAGACTGTCTCAAAAAGTAAAATGGACAGTGACAGAGAAAAAAACAGTTGATGTCAACCTGTGGCTTCCACAGGCATGTGTTCACACACACACCAACACAGGAATTCACACATAAATATATACTTCAAATTCAAAGTAAGTTACTTGGCACCAGATGTATCTTGTAGTGAAAGGCTGCTTCAAAACAATAACTTAGTGTCTGCTACTTGAGAAATTCCTCAGTAAATTCAACCATTCTCAACATTTAAGAGAACAATTTTCCTTCCTGAAAGTAGCCAAATCTCTTCAAACAGGGATGAAGGAGAGTGCCAAAGTGCCTGTCCTGTTTGTGTCCTTTAAACAAGACTCTATGACTTAAAATTATCAGCTTTAGGATTAAACTTTACAATACTTAAAGGGAATTCTTCATAAAGTTTTTTAGCTTGGTGGAACATTCTGGAATCCCAGAACTTGAGCGATAGAGGCAAGAGGATCAATAATCCAAGGCCAGCCTTGGTGACGCAGGGAGTTTGAAGTCAGCTGTGGTTACATCTAAAAGAGAACAAAGGGCAAGAGTCTGTCCAGAGGGTAAAAGCGCTTGCAGCTCTTCCATAGGACCATGTCCAGATCCCAGTCCCTCACAAACACCTGCAGCTAAAGCTCCAGGGGATGTGATTCCCTGTTCTGGCCTTGCTGGGTACCTGCAAACATGTACATTTATGTATTCACATTACATACAAGTACATACATAAAAATTTTAAAAAGTAAAACCAACACAAATAGATCTTTACTACCCTCAGATTCTTGTGACATAAAAAATACTCTTTTCCTGAAGAGCTTTTCCTGAACTCACTGATTTTGATCCTTAAAATATATTATAGTTTTACTCACATATTACAATATTTCATACTTAAGGATATACGGTTTAAACTTAGTATTTAGCTTCTAACAGAATAAAATAACGCATGCCAAAGCTCTGCAAACTAGTTGTCAAACCACACATAACACAGATCTGTGATTTTGTTTCTTAAGAGATGGGATTCTGTCTGCTTTCTAGACCTAGTCTAGTCTAGTCTTAGACTCAGCGATCCTTCTGCCTCAGTTCCTAACTGCCAGGACAATAGGACACACCACTGTACCTCACTCAGCACCCTGCTTCTAATGGCCTGAGAACTAAACATAGTTTGTACGTTATTAAAGAAGGAAAAAAAGGAGATGAGGAACAGGCTTGTAATTCAGCATACAGGAGGCTGAATCAGGGATTTCATGAGTTTGAAAAAGCCTAAGCTATATATTTTGAGTTGTAGACTAGCCTGAGCTACAGAAATCAAACAAGCCAATGTGGTTGTGTACACTCATAAGCCTAACATGAGGAGATAGGATGATTAGGAGATCTAGCATGGGCCACATGAGATTATCTCAACAAACCACAAATGCTACAAGACAAGAAAGTGTGAAAATAAACAGGAAAAGCAAATGAAGAAAAGGGAGGGAAAGAGAGAGTAGGAGAGAAGAATAGAAAAGTAAAAGTACAGAGAAGAAAACAAGATATAGACCACCTGTAGGCACCAAACCCTCTAATATTTTATAACTTAGCTCTTTACAGAATAAGCCTGCCAACATTTTTAAGATTTTTTAATGAATATGTATGCATGTGTGGATTTGTGAGTTTATGCCTTGTGAGTGCATAAGGAAAACCAGAAGACGATCCTTTGGTGTTAGTTACAGGGCACCCAACACCCAACATGAGTGATGGAATCCGCATGTGGGCCCTCTTCAAGAACATGGCTTTAATCTCAGCACTACAGAGGCAGAGCTCTGTGTGCTCCAGGACAGCCTGCTCTACAAAGTGAGTTACAGGACAGCCAACTCTGTTATCTGAGAACATGCCTTTAATATCAGCACCCAGGAAGCAGTGGCAGGTGAACCTCAACAGTAAGTTCTGGGAGAACCAGTGCTATGTAGCGACTCCTTGTCTCAAACCCCATCCCACCCACCCCCTAAAATAGGAAAAAAAAAAAAAAAAGTCAGGAAATGCTCTTAATTACTGAGCCATCTCTCTCGGCCCAAAGCCTGCTAGTTTTGATACACATTTGTTGCATGTTTATCTGTATGAGTTCAGATGTGTATTTGCTTATGGAGGACTAAGGCTAACACTGGTGTCTTTCTCGATGTATTTTCTCACTGGGTTTGTCTCTATCTGCCGAGCACTGGAGATATAGATGCATGCTGCTGGCCTAGCTTTCACATGGTGTTGGGGATCTAAACCCAGTTCTTCATGTTTTCAACCAACTGAGCCGTCTCCCCATCCCCATATACATTTAATGTGAGTGAAGCTGCTAATTGTGATTTGCCTCACCAACTTTAACATAAAATACAACTGGAAATATTTTCCTTAAGAAAGATGTTGGGGTGAAATAGGAGTGGTGGTGGTAGTGAAATGGCTCAGCAGATAAAGTGCTTGCTACTAGGCCTAGTGGCCTGTACTTGTTGCCTAGGACCCACAAGATAAAGAGAACCAACTCCCCAAAGTTGTTCTCTGATCCCCACATGCACCACATGTTATGATACATACCCCCAAATAAATACATAACTTAATTTGTAAAAGAGTTGCCTAGGACTGGGGAAACCTGGTTATGATGGCTCTGGTATTTGTCAGTGTTATCATGGTGGGCGGTTTTAAGATTTGGTTCTGCCTGGAAACAACCCAGATGTCCCTCAGTTGAGGAATGGATACAGAAATTGTGGTACTTTTACACAATGGAATACTATTCAGCAATTAAAAAGGAGGAAATCATGAAATTCGCAGGCAAATGGTGGGACCTGGAAACG
>CM053764.1:3301873-3393693 GCA_028658305.1 Pachyuromys duprasi
GGGAGGGTAGGAGGGAATGGGGGAGGGGGCTACGCCTGGGATTCAAAGCACCTAACCTGTGACTGAGATAAAAATAAATAAATTAAAAAATAAAAATAAAATAAAAAAAAAAGATTTGGTTCTGAATCTGAAAAAACAAAAAAAGAAAAAAAAAAATAAAAATAAAAGACCTTCACTGGAGACTGGAGAGGATCTGTGCAGTGCCTTCCTAGGACGCAGAAATCCCGTACTTAAATCCCCAGCATCACCTAACACCAGCATGTGTACACAACTGTAACTGAAGCATTTGGGAGAGGGAAGCAGGAGGGTCAGAAATGCAAGGTTATCCTCATTTACATGGGCATTTGAGGCCAACCTGGGGTACATGCCTGTCTACAGGGTTTTTTTTGGTTTTTTGAGATATGGTTCTTCTGTGTTGTCTTGGCTGTCTTAGATTCACTCTGAAGGCCAAACTGGCCTCAAACTCAAGAGATACCCTGCCTCTGCCTCCCAAAGTGCTGGGATTACAGGCATGTACCACTACACCTGACTCCTGTCTTAAAGTTTTAAAATAGACTTTACTGTACACAATTTTACATGTTTTTTATACTTTATAGTCATTTAACATTACATGAACCCATTTATAAATCTTTAATTCAGAACTATCTACCAAATGATTTAGTGAATGACTGAAAAGAGAATATTCTGTACAAGTTTGTCTATAGCCAATCTCTTCTTACGTATGTGTTGACACTGTACACAGAATAAACATGCTTACTACCTTAATAATTTGATTTTTGCCTCTAGTCCAGATTGCTTTAATCTTTCTGCCTAGTAAAACTATATAAGGTAAACTGTGAAATTATCCTAAGATCAAATATGGCTTTAGAACACTGTACCACTACAAATGTGTTTACATAAATTATTATGGAATGTCAGAGCAAGATTCACTTCCTGACCTTCAAAAGTAATAAGAACTTGGTAAGGTCTACATTTAAGAACTAACATTTCTAACCTAGAAAGCATTTGATATTTATAGACTGTAGCAAACAAAGTGCTGAGTGCATTTGTTTTTTTAGAGCTGGTATGAGTTACATTAAAAACTTACTGAGAAATGCTGAAGCAATTCATCCTTTTCCTCTTCCATGAATCCTCCAACTGTGAGTGCTTTGGGGCGGTGGTCCACCACCATGTGATTCAGTGATCCCCGCCCTCTTCCTCGACCTCGGCCTCTACCTCGGCCTTGAGAGGACATGGGCTTTCCTCGTCCCACAGGTAAAATGCCCAACCTTGCAGCCTAAAACATAACAAAAATAGAAGGGAACACACATTGTTAGATTAATCCTTCCGAGGTAAGTAAAAAGAAAATCTATTTTTTGAGATGTTATACAGGTCAATCTCACCTCAACCTGTAACTGACTAAGCTTTTTGCGTAATTCTGTTGTGTCTTCTCCTGAAGACAGCCTCTTGTGGAGGTCCAGTTCCGTGTCTAGCAACTCCTTCTGGGCCTGGGGAAGGAAAAGGAAGATCTTAAAGAGCAGTGTAGCTGCTTGATCATGTGCTTCTCCTTTGAAAAGTGCTCCCAGGAAATTAACCTTCACAGGTACACTGTAAACACAGCCAGCACATTAACTGCTGAAAACAAAGAGTTAACCAAGACACTTTTCACATAACAAAGCATCATAAATGAAGCACATATGATGAAACAGAAACCATACAGCAAGTATTTATTAATGTTACAAAGGACTCCTAGTGTGGCTCACACCTATAATCTGAGGAATCGGAGGTTAAAGTAGGCCTGCCTCAAATTAGAGCCATCCCAAGTTACAGAGTGAAACCCTGTCTTAAGTCAATTAATTAAATAAAATACAACATAGTACAAAGAACAGTAGGAAATTACTTTCAGATTGACATTCTATTATTACCACTCTTATCTGTTTGGGGGTTTTCATAGTGTTCAAAGAGGCTAGAAGATGGTGTCAGATCCCCTGGAAGAGGCAGCTGGGAGCCACCTGATGTGGTATTAACAACAGAACTTGGGATTTTCTGGAACAGAATTCTTAACCACTGAGCCCTCTATAATTTGCAAAGGGCACATATAGCTAGGTATAGTGACACATGCCTACAGGCCAATTTAAAAAAATCAGAAGGTTAAGTTGAAAGGATCATTAAATCCTACAAGTTTGAGGCCCATCAGAGTAATATCCAAAAACTTTCTTTCATTAAGAAAGCAAGAGAAAAAAAAAACTCTCCATATATTTTTTCTAGAACTAGAAAAACTATCAGTAATATATCTGAATTGTATTTTTAAAGATTTAGTTTTATTTGTGTGTTTTGTATGCCTAGATATCTGTGCCTAGTGCTCAGTAAAGTCAGAAGAGGGTAAAGTATCCCTTGAAAGTGGAATTTCCGGTAATTGTGAGCATCTGTATGTTTTTGCTGAGAACGAAACCTGAGTCTTCCTCAAGAGCAGCATGTGCTCTTAACTACTGAACCGTCTTCCCAGCCCCAAAACCATCTTCTTCCCCTTACAGAAATATGTGTCCTTCTGCCTGGCTTTTATGCACTGGCCTGGAGCTTCCTGTACAGCTGGGACTAGCTGTGAACTTTTCCTTCTCTTGCTTTCCAGGCTAAAAGTTCACGTGTTTCTCTACATTCAGCTTTCAAGAGAAATCCCAGTGAAAGATTCAGTGTTTCAAACAAACCAACCCACCTATTTATTTGGTGTGTACATGTGCTACTGCACATTTGTAAAGGTTAGAGCACAACCTGTGAGAGCCAGCCCTCTTTCTCAGGCGTGGGGTCCTCTGAATCACACTTAAACCTCAGGCTCTGTGGCATACTATCTCAACAGCCCAATAACTTATTCTTAATAAAAGTATAATTTCAAATATACTGTATATGTTTATACATAAATGTATATGTAATAAGCTTACTCCCATTTCTTCAAAGCATGAAAGTAACCTAAAAAATCCAAATACAGAGCTATGATTCAATGAAACCTTTGAAAAGCAAGTGTTCTAGGGTAAAAAAGTGGAAAAACTATTAATTAGTTTTAACTGGATCCTGAAATTCTGATTCTTCTTCTTAATGAGCATGCTATATCTTTACTTTTGCCAATATCAATGAATCTAGCCAATCAGTAAGAGATCATGAATAGTTGCAATAGGAAATATTTCTTTCCTTCTTATATTTTATCAAATTGTTCTTCAACACAGAGGACTAAAAATTCAACTTAAATAATGGTATGTGTGCTAGGAAAGTATCTCAGAGTAAGCTTGCCTGGCATAGACAAGGCCCTAGTTGAGTTCCCAGCTATGTGTGACTGTGTGTGACACATGATGATGAAATCAGCACTCTGCAGGTAGAGGAAGAAAGAGTAGTTATCCTTGGCCATATAATGAGTTTGAGAGCATATAAGACCCAATCTCAAAAAAAAAAAAGAGCTTTTTAAAAAACATATTCCACATTATAATAGCACATGTCTAATGACCACACTTAGCCTCAAACAGACAACAAACTCAAGGCTGGTACAGGCTTTACAGTGAGACTGCTTCAAACAAGGCACATACATAAACAAAGATATGTCCCCCAGACCAAAGAGCAGCCACATCCTCCCTGAAAACGAAATAAAGTTTTATGCTTTTAAAAAGATAAAAGGCAAAACCGACAAATAGTTAGGATTTGTGTACAGCCACTGTTTAAAATGCATGTGGCCCTGGGTTCTACCCGCAGCGCCACATCTGTCCATATAGGACTTGAAACTTTTCTCAAAGAGCATATTTCACATCAATGAAAACAAGTTGTCCTCTGTTTGCTGATCTCCCCATTGGTCTACCAATAGCTTTACCAGCAGGTGTAGTGGCTGCCTTTTGGTTGCACTAAACTCTCAAAGTACCAAGCATTTCGCAAATGCTCTGTAAGGCTGATAGAGGAGAAATGCAATTGGATACCTCTGTTTTTGTCTTTACTTTGGATGGTGTGGAGACTGCAGAAGATGTTTTTAATTCATCTTTCAATTGTGAGATTTTCTCTCCCAGTTCTTTCAAGGTCTTCATTATATTTGCTCTTTCTTCTGGCTTCATGTTTTTGTTTTTTTCTAGTTTAGAGATCAGCATCTACAAAATAATCAGAAAAAAAACTGTCTATATTTAGTAAATTTAAGCTTTACTATTATACCTTTGTAAGTCAATTCTATACAACATTCCAGCATGCAAAGGATTCCTTGAGTACCTTCTGGCATTCTATCTGCTTTTCCAACATTTCTTGCCTCTTTTTCCTCATGTCTTGCTGTAACTTCATTGCCTCCTGGATAACATAAACAAAGAAGCCAGTAACAGATTAAAAACAAAATCTGCTAACGATACATTCTCAACTCATTTCTTCTTCTCTAAAATGGACTTTCCTCCTTAAATCAAAAACAGATGAAAGCAGCACCTGGAGTATAGTATGTGACTAAACATGTCTATAAGCCCAGGACTCAAAAGATTGAAGCAGAAAGATCATGAATTGGAGGTCAGCCTGGCTACAAGGAGAACCTGTCTAAAAATGAAAAACCAGACAAAACAAAAAACCCAAAAGACCTAAAATCAGAAACGAAACCTTTGAATATATTTTCCCAGGAATTCCAGTATAACTGTGTAATTTATAGCTATACTTTTTATCTTTAAAGAAAAGCAAACTGTTTTCACTTTCCAGCATAATGGAGCAAACCATTATTCCTGAAGCTTAAAAGTTTTAAAATGTGAGATATGGCCGTAAGTTAGGAATAATCAGGATTTAAAAATTTTTTACCTGGAAAATTTTGTTTCTACTCTCCTGGGAATTAAATTTCTCTATGAACAGTACATATAAATTTGTGTTTTCACTAAGAATTCCCATGTAAACAGCTTAAATCTAAATTGAAATGTTACTCAAAGCTGAGTCTTATAACCCACAAATGTGTTATATTTATATGAAACATTATCTAACTTTAAAAAAGGAATTAAAGGGATGGAGAGATGGCTCAGTGGTTAAGAGCACTGTCTGCTCTTCCAGAGGTCCTAAATTCAATTCCCAGCATCCATATGTTGGCTAACAACCATCTATAATGGGATCTGATGCTCTCTTCTGTCATACAGGCATACATGCAAATAGAGTGCTCATGTGTATAAATAAATAAATCTTTAAAAAAAAAAAAAAAAGGAATTACAGCATGTGCCAGTCCCTTGGGCCAGCCATCCCACCTGCCCAAAGAAGAGAAAGAAAAACTATTTTTCTTCCTTTCATGGAAAAAAATTTAGCTGACTGAGGTAGTGCATGTTTTAATCCCAGAGGCCAGCCTGGTCTACAAAGAGAAACCCACCCCAACCCAAAAGAAATAAACAGAAAACATTAGTGGCTACAGTTCAGTGGTTATGTGCTTAGTGTGCTTAAGGCCCTTGGCTTAACATTCAGAACCAAAAACAACCTATCAAATGTGTTTGTTTGTGTGTTTGTTTTGAGACAGGGTTTCTCTCAGTAGCCTTAACTGTCCTGCATTCACTTTGTAGACCAGGCTGGCCTCTGCCTTCCTGAGTGCTGGGGTTAAAGGCATGCATCACCACACTCCACTCTATCAAGTGTATTTAATATGGCTACTGAAGGCAACTGTGAAGCATTTTTTTTTTAGTTTTTTTCATCATTTTAGGTGTGTTAAATGGAGGAGAATACACAGCCTGTCATATAGCTCTAGAGCAACATGAACGTAAAGGTGTTAGCATATGCACTAAAGAACTTAACAGACAGAAGAATGGAAACTGTTACCTGTTTCTTCTTAAGAACGTCTTGAATATCAGGAGCTTTAGACCCTGAACAAAGTTTCGAAGGTGCCTTTAAGTTTGAGGAGCTGTAAATTGTTTTAGGATGACCTGGAGTAGAAAATACCTAAAAAATATAAAATAATAATAATTAAAAAAAAAAAACCAAAGCCAATAACACATAATTTGATTAAATTAAATCTTAAAAAAATGCTCAAAATCATTTTGTAGAATAACTATTTCTACTAGAAACAAAAGGGTTTCTTTTTTTGGGGGGGGGTGAGATAGGGTTTCTCTGTGTAGCCCCAGCTGTCCAGGAACTCACTCTATAATCAGACTGGCCTTGAACTCAAGAGAGATCACCTGCCTTTCCTCCTGAGTGCTGGGATTTTCCCCCTGTCATTCAGGAATAATCTGTGTTCTTGAGGATGACGCTGGGGATGGGGCCTCAGAGCTGGGCACATGCTCACTCCATGGTACATATAAAGATTATTCCTCATTCCTTTGTAAAGTTAAGTACATTTTATTGTTTAGTTAAATGACATGTAGGAAATCAGTTCTCCCCACTGAAAGGCAGTTGAAGATTTTCTTAATTACAAAGAGCTTACTATTAGTAGCTTACACAAATGTACTTTACATTTTGGACATATATGGACATATACAACCTGCATATATGTGCATATAATTTTGTTATATTGCCAAACATTGTCAAATTTCATTTCATGAGAGTTGAATCATTTAGCATTTCCATCAGAATTTAAGTCTAAAGTCCACTTAAAATTTATCCTGGTTTATGATGTATTTTAGAATCTTATGGCTACCCGCTATACTAACATAAAAAACATTATTTTTGATCTGATACTATTTAGTAAATACAATAAATTTCTTTTGCAATGTAGTCTATTTTAGGTTTTCTGTTGTTTCACTGGTCTGTTAAATCATGTGCCATCATTAAACTGTCTTAGTCACAGATACCTTATAGTATTTTTTGAACTGTCCCCTATCATTTTCTTTTTCAGAGTTCCTCTGACTTTTTTTAATACTAATACACATATTGTATAAATATATTCCTGAAAACAGAAGAAAGGCGTTTCAGTACTTGGTTTTATGACAGAATTACATTCACTGTTTTCTTAAGATTTTCTTTTTAATCTGATGTGAATGCACATGTCTAGCCAGGAATATGCAGTGCCCACAGAGCCCAGAAGAGGATCTCAGATCCCTGGGGGCTCAAGTTATAAGAACTGTTAGCTGGCAAATATCTGTGCTAGGAACCATCTCCTCAGCCTTCACGAGGTTCTTAACTACACCTACAATGTGGTGTTACAAGTCTTTAATAACAAGACTAGGGAGGCTGAAGTGACAGGATCGTTAGCAGAAGCTAGCCTGGGCTACAGCCAGACCTAGTCTCAAAAAATGAGGGGGCAAAAAAGAAATGGACTAATTAAGGACATCTGCCTAGTAATATACAGCTAAAAGTTAAAATTCTCTAATTCTTAGGTAACTCTAAATAAAAGAAAATTAAACAGCAAATTCCTGACTGTGCTATGGAAATTACGGAAGTACACTTAGGTTGTCAAATGTCATGCTTATCCTTTGAGAAACAGACTACAAATCTTTTTTTTTAATATTTTATTTATTTATTATGTATACAATGTTCTGTCTGCATGTGAGAAGATACCAGATCTTATTCTGGATGGCTGTAAGCCACCATGTGGTTGCTTGGAATTGAACTCAGGACCTTTGGAAGAGCATCCAGTGCTCTTAACCTCTGAGCCATCTCTCCAGCCCCCAGACTACAAATCTTAATGAAAATGAATTTTTGTGCCACTGAGTGAATGACTCTACATATAAATGGAAGCCACAGAATGCATACCGGGCAATCCTCCCCAGAACCACCAGACTGATTCAGCAAGTGGGGCGTGTCACTCTGGTTAGCACTGGCATGTCCAAGACGGTGTTTAACAGGAACTTTGTTAAGAACGTAGGCACCGGAGGTCTGTGGTTTGCCCATAATCTGCAAACACAAAATAAATATCTATGTGATATAAGTTTAGAAACACACCCAAGACTAATACAAATTTATGACTGAAGTTAAAGTTAAAATGACTGTATATTTTCTAGGCACTATGGATATATAGGTAGTTGTATTATCCCTACTGTTCTGGATGTCTAACACATCATAACAGCTGCGAGGAGCTGAGTAGTATAGCATGTGCTAAGTATGTACAAATCTCTGGTTCAATCCTTAGCTCCAAAAATACATGTTTCACAGTAATAAACACACACAGCTAATAACTTTAAAAAATCTCTCCAGTATACAATGCTTCAAAGACAGATTTTTTTAACTTAATAATATAAACAGCAGTAAAATGAAAAAGCATTTTTTTTACCATTCATCCAACATCTAAGACAAATATCTTGGACATTTGGGTCCAATTATGAAACAGAACAAAAACAAAATGTATGGTTTAGATGCTAATGAGCAGGAATGCTTAATAGAACTGCAATTATATTCTGTAAGGAATGTATGGATGTATTTTTCAATGTTTTGACATAGGAACTTGCTATGTAGGACAGGCCGACCTTAAATTCAACGGATTTCTGCCTCAGAGCTCTACTTGCCTGGTTATTTTTTCATCAGAACAATTTACCCAGATTGTGACATCTAGATAAAAATTATTGCCAACATCTGAACAACTCTAATGATGCTGTTTTAGCTTTCTTTCATTTACTTTTTCATGCAAATGTTCTAAGAAATATGTATATACCAGGCATTATTTATTTAGGGACAAAATAAACACAAGAATCAAAGTCCTCATTCCTTGACCAGACATGATAATGCAACTGTATGTGCAGTGCTTCTGAGGCAAAGGCCAGCCTAAGCTACAAACTAGGAATTCCTCTCAAAAGCACAAAACAGAATCTTAATTCCTTGCATGTTCCATTTCAGTTTTTAAAGGAGTAAAATTGTGCCCATGGGAAATGGTAGACAAATGGGTGGATATGAAGATGAGTAATATAAAACAAAGTAGCTCAAGGTTCAGAATTTAGTGGTAGATGGTGCATGTGCTTGCTCCAGATACTTCTTAAACACTTCTTAAGTTTGAGAATCAGAGTTCAGACCCCCACAGCCACATAAAAGCCATACAGGAAGGGAAGCCACCTATCATCCCAGTACTTTGGAGGAAAACTACAGAATCCTTAGGGTAAGCTGGCTCTAGCCAGACTAGCAGAACTGCCAAGTTCGGGATTCATTAAATAAGGTGAAAGGATCAACAGAGACACAATGTCAAGTTTGGATCTATACCCACACCAAATAATTACTTAATTAAAATAAAGTGAGTGAGGTCTAAAAATCTGTACTTCTATAATAATCAAGTCTCAGACGAGACCAGATGATGCTGGTTTATACATCAAACCATAAACAACTCTATTGTGGAAGATGCCAAGGCTGTTAGCTGAGAAACACTAGCTGGGAAATGAGACTAGAGTCTTAGTTATTAAAAGTGATTACCTTTTGGATACCTCCATGGACTGATGAGGGGGAAGACTGGGTTACTATCACCTGCTGGGAGTGAAGATGCTGTGGTAGGCTATGGTGCTGCTGTGAGAGGTGACTCAGGGTGTGTTGCTGTTGCAGGAGAAGCTGTGCTGGGGACTGGAGTGCTGGTTGCTCATTGTTCTCCCTATGCCACAGGACTCGAATGAACCGATTGTTCAAAACTGCTTCTGTGCTAGAAATAGCCTTCCTGGCCTCCTCATTGGTAAGGTACTGGATGAGCGCTGCTTCTGGATCACCCTTAAAAGCAACCTTTAAAGAAAATAATGGGAAAAACTTAAATTTAGATATCAGTTAAACATGTGTGGTCCAATACTATGCACTAAATTATGTACCTCCAAATCCCTGTGTTGAAATTCTAGCTCTCAATAAAGAACAGGATTAGGAAAAAGTTCAGGTTACATGGGGTACTAAATTTGTGGCCTTAACTTTTTCAGTTAAGGTGGCCTTATGAGAAGAGGAAGGGGTCTCCACACATCTCCCTTTCTCTCTTTCTCTCTTTCTCACCCTCGCTGCCATATGAAGACAGTGAAAATTCAGGTGTCGCCAAGCTAAGAAGGCATCCTTCTGAACCAGCTTAGTAAAAATAGCATTGGATCCCCTTGGAACTGGGGTTACAGGCAGCTGGGAGCAATGTGACTGCTAGGAATCAAACTTAGGTCTTCTGGAAAAGCAATTCATGCTCTTAATTGCCAAACTGTCTCTCCCACAACAAAACCAATTTCTATTTTTTTTATTCAGCCTACAGTAATCAACATGGGTGCTTGAGAAAACTGTTTTACCTATGTATAAAAAACCATCCAGTTTTTTCTAAATGCCATAAAGAATAATGACAGAAAACTTTTAAGAGAAAGGGACATGAATATAAACAAACTTTCAACTAACATGTAAGTACACTCAATTAAATCCTCACTAAAACCACAAACTCATAAATTCAAATGTCTTACAAGTGAACAACAAAAGATTATATTATCACTACAACTGATTTGATCTTAGATAATACAGCAAAAATCTCAGTTTCTTAGATAATAACATAATACAAAGTGGAAAAAGTTGCTCAGACAAAGACCTATGAACACAACAACAAAAATAACAGGAACTAGCCCAGTGTCTTCACGAAGAGATTACAGAAAAGAATAATATGAATTCTCAAAAACAAATTAAACTAAATATTCCATGATACACAGAGGCACCTTCGGATATATAACAGAGTTTACAACTCTTTGCAAAGTCAGAATTACTACAAGGTGGACTGCTAGAAACTTTCCAAGACTCACAGCACATATGCATTGTCATTGATAAAACTAAATTACCTGGATATTAACTATGGTTCCAAATTTGCTGAAGTGTTCATTGAGTTTGGTAATGTTGTTCAGTTCCTGGGGGATTTTTTTCACTTCTAATTTGGTGTTTGTATACTGATTCTTCCGCAAGAAGCCTGGTTTACTTTGATTGTTGTTCCCCTGTCTGAAACAAGCATTGGTGAATCTTGGTTAATTTTCCCATCTTATGGCTAGCCAAGAGATGCTATCACAAGGAATGTAAAGTTTAGGCACTCTTTAACAACTACAGAATTTTAACATAACCCTTACTGCAATATAACAGAGGGAGAAGAAAAAAAAATAATTGTATTTCCAAGAGAAGCAGTCCAACTGATACTAACACATATTAAAGAGCCATACATATGCCTGTCTACCTTTAAAGCAAAGAGCAAGCAACATTTCCAACCATGCAGTTTTCAATTTCTGCAAAGATAGCAATGTTTTCTTTCTAGTCACTTCTGATTATCTCAGTATTGGGTGAGGAGTAAATACAGTTTACAAATATCATGAAAATCCTGTTAGCTTCTTAATTTCTAGGATATTTTAAAGATGCCTCTCAGAACCCTAACTCTGAGAAACATACTTTAAAATGACTAATGATCTTGTTGTTGTTATTTGCTTGTTTTTCTAGACAGGGTTTCTCTGTTCACAGTCCTGGCTGTCCTCAATTTGAAGACCAGGCTGACCTCGAACTCATAGAGTGCTAGGATTAAAGGCATGCACCACCATATCTAGCAAGGTTAATGACAATTTTAACAACTTTATTAATACAAATGAAGCCCCACAAGCATCAACTACATAATTCTAATAAGCAAAACCATCTTACTTTCCCAGCCAAGGCTTCTTTGTAAGTGGCCCTTCTAAACCACTAATGGCTCTCTTTCGGCTTTCTGGTTCCAGGACTACTCTGGTGATGTTGCTATTAATAGAAACAGGAACTGGTGGTTCAGTCTGGATGACAATATTAGCAGCTGTTGAAAATAAAAATTTCCATTACTGAATTTTAAGGAAACATCAAATGATTGGACTATTTAATCTGAAGCTAAAAAGTTCTATGGACATTCAATTGCTACCATTTTCTATTTTTGTTTTGTCTGAAGACAGATCACTGACCTCCTGCCTCAGTTTCCCAAAGGCTGGGATTAGAGGCATGCACAGCTGTGTCTAGCTTACTACTTCATTCTTAAAAATTTGTAAACCACAAATGCCTCTATTCTTCACATTCAAAAAATTAAAATCCATGCTTAGAACCTCAGACCATCAGTGAATACAAGAGTTATTGGACAAAGTTGTCTGAAGAGCAACACATTTACTTTAGAAATGTATCATGAATTTACTTAATTTTACAACATAGCAATTACTATCTTCAACAAGTGATCAAACAGTACAACCTGAATTATTATCTATCTCCAGTCATGGTCTAACAAAATGTTCACCATGTCTGCCTGTCTGTCTGTCTCTCTGTGGTTTTTTGATGTTGTTTACTTGTTTTGTTTTTTCAAGACAGGATTTCTCTGTGTAACATTCCTCGCTGTCCTGGAACTCATTCTGTAGACCAGGCTGGCCTCAAACTCAGAGCTCCACTTGCTTCTGACTCCTGAGTGCTGGGATTAAACGTATGTGCCACCACTGTCCAGCTAATGATTTTCTTATATGCAATATTACTGCATTGTTTTGTTTTCCTTTTTTTGAGATCAGGTCTCACTCTGTAGACCATGCTTGCCTAGAATTTAAGCAATGCTTTGCCTCAGTCTCCTAAGCCTGACTGAGATTATAGGGAGACATGATGACCAGCTACGTGTTTATACAGGACCATATCTTACTCTAATGTATTAGCAAGGAAGGAAATGAACTCACATTAAAGGTATATTCTTTTATTTAATCTTGGCTTGAATTTTTTGGGGGGGATGGGGGACAGCTTGCGACAGGATCTGATTATGACTGGTTAACCTGTAACTTACTATGTAAACTGGTAAAGTTATTAAAAGAGTTTTGAGGGAGCTGGAGAGAAGGCTCAAGGGTTAAGAGCTCTGGCTGTTCTTCCAGAGGTACTGAGTTCAATTCCCAGCAACCACATGGTGGCTCACAACCATCTATAGATATCTGGCATTCTTTTCTGGTGTGCAGGCAGAACACTGTATACATAATAAATAAATCTTTAGAACATTTTTTAAAAAGAGTTTTGAGATGATTACATAGTATCTTTCAAAAGTATAAGTAGTCCCATTTCCTCATGAGCAATCAGAAACACAACCTTTATGCGTGATCAGAAACACAAAAGTATTAATTATATTAAACTATTGCATAATGTTTATCATCAGAAAAGGGCATTCTCACCTCTTGGATTTGCATCCATATCTCCAGATGTGAGGCCAATCAGGTTGGGACGCTGTGTCTGTGCTCTTGAAAAGAACTGTCTATACTGTGATCTGCCAGAACTGGTGATACTAGGAGCTTCAGGATTATAACCATCTGGTTCGTATGTATCTGGGGAGATAGGGGGAGGAGAACACTTAGAAAATCAGAGAATGCTCAATCTATTCCCTTGTTACTATAAACAAAAACAAGCTATGTATTCTTCAAAATATATAATTACATCAATCCATTACCCTTCTCTTTGACTTATGCCAGACACTCCTTTAGGAGTAAAAGAAAACAGTACTATTGTTACAAACTTACAAACATTCAAATTTAAACACTGATATCTACTTCTCAATCCACTCAGTCATGTTTACTCTGTATGTTATCACTTAATCTAATCTTCAGTAACAATACATATTTTCACCATCAATTTTTGCATTTATGAACAAGTTTATTCAAATATTGTTGAGTTGTATCTCATCAATTTCTAAGTTATTTCTGTTACCAACAAATAGATTTTTTAAGCCAAAGAAAGAATAGCTGGCTTCCTACCCAAAGCATACTTCAAATAAGAGCTAGGTAAGTTAAAATTATATATAATACATATATTATATATATATATATAATTATTTTAATACCACCCTATCATTCACCAATGTACTTTTATCACATTTCTTTTTTTTTTTTTGCTATCTAAATTTTTTTTTAATTTATTTATTTTTATCTCAATCACAGGTTAGGTACTTTGAATCCCAAGCGTAGCCCCCTCCCCCATTCCCTCCTACCCTCCCACTCCCTCCCTCATCTCCTTCTTCCCCACCCCCTCCAAGTCCACCAACAGGGGAGGACCTCCTTCCCTTCCATTATCACATTTCTTATACTTTTTATAAAAGAAAAAAATCACTTTTAAAGTTGTAACCCTATGTAACTATATTATTAGTGTTAAAAGCAATTCTGTTTGTTTGTTTTTCAAGACATGGTTTCTTTGAGTAACAGAGCCCTTGGCTGTCCTGGACCGGCTTTTTAGACCAGGCTGGCCTCAAACTCATAGAGATCCACTGCCTCTGCCTTCTGAGTGATGGGATTAAAGGCGTGCATCACCATACCCAGCCTAAAAGTAATTCTGAAAGAAATGACAGAAGCAAATGGTACATATCTTCTTCCCTCTAAATCAAATCATAGTAAGATAGACTAAGATAGTGGTTTTCATAGTTATGATTCAGAAGTTCTTGTGTTTCTTCTCTTTTGTTCTTACTGGAATATGTGTTTAATGATTCATATAAACTTAAAGCTACAAGCTCAGGCTCAAACATATCTTCACTAAATGTTGTCACTTTTATGATCCACAGTCAACGCTCACAAATGATCCATTTGCTGCAGAGATGGCTCAGTGGTTAAGAGAGCATCCTACTCCTGTAGAAGACTCAAGTTGTGTTCTTAGCACTCATGTCGTCTAGTTCATAACTACCTGTAACTCCAGCTCCAAGGATCCAACAATTTCCTCCGGATGAGGTGGGCACCTGTACTCACATGCACATGCTCACACACAGACAGACACACACACAGAGTCAAAAAATAATAAAATATGCCAGATGTGGAAGTAGAGGCCTTTCATATCAGCACTTGGGAGGCAGACAAGTGGATTTTTGTGAGTTTTAGGCCAGTCTGATCTACATGGTAAGTTTTAGGCCAGCCAGAGCAACATAGTAAGAATCTGTCTCAAAAGGCTTATATTCCGCCTCAAAGCTTCCTGGTGGTAACTTAACAAAATCAAACTCTTATCTCAGTATGCTATCTAAACAGTTAACCTGCCAGAGTATTCTTTAGTTCGTACTGAATTATTTCAGTTCCTATGTCCTTCCTTATAACTTGAATACAGAGGTCAATGATCAGTGTTTTCCTCAATCTCTCACCATTTTATTTCCTGAAATAAAGTCTCTCATTGAATGTTCGGCTACAGTGGTTGGCCAGTGAACCCAGGAGTTCTCTCAACTCAGCCTCTAGTGCCGGAATGATAGGCATGCGTCCTCATGCCCAGCTGGGGATTCAACTTAGTTTCTCACAATCTGGGGGGCAAGCATTATGCAGAATGAACCATACTCTTAATTTTTCATTTGTTTCAGTCATCTAGGCTGAATTATTACTGAGAGGAGCATGCTTTAATGGCATATAGCCTAAAAGAAAATCCCATCTATTAAATTTAAGTACATTAAATGTCTGAAGAATACAGTTTGAAGATGCTATGTAAAATAACAAATTCCACAGATTCCACAATTTTGCTGCCCTAACTAGTTTTATGTCAACTTCACACAAACTAGTGCTATCTGAAAAGAGGAAACCTCAATTGAAAAATGCCTCCATACGATGCAACTGTTAAGGCACTTTCCTAATTAGTGATTGATGGGAGGATGATGGCATTCCTGGGCTTGTGGTCCTGTGTTCTGTAAGAAAGGAGGCTGAGCAAGCCTCGATGAGCAAGCCAGTAAGCAGTACCTCTCCATGGCCTCTCCATCAGCTTCTATCTCCAGATCCCTGCTGTGTGAGTTCCTGTCCTGCCTGCCTTTGATGATAAACAGTGATGTGGAAGCATAAGCTGGAATAAATCCTGTCCTCCCCAGGTATCTTTGGTTCTGGTGTTTGATCACAGCAACAGTAACCCTAACTAAGACATAAGCCAACTCCAAACACAGTAAATACTACTTCAACTTTTAAGCAAACCAAAGTATGGTCCAGTTTTCGATTGTTGTCTAGTAGTAACAGAAACTACTACAGTTAAGGCTACAAACAGGTTCAAGTTCATGCAATCAAATGACCCTGTTCTATGCATGACCCCTGGGAACACAAAATCCCAATAAATGTAGTGGTTCTACAGTCAGGCCAGGCATGATAGAAAATACCTTTTCACCCAGATTCCAAGTTCAAGGCTAACTTGGACAACATTTTTTAAAAGACCCTTTAGTTAGTTATGAACTGAAACCTAAAGGCAAAGTGAAGCAAATATCTTTTTTAAAAAGAGAGACTATAAAAAGACACCAACAAACATACCACAGATCTTCAAAACACATGTCCACAGGGTAAAATAATTTACAACAATACTATATTCACTATAAGCAGTGTGTCCATACAAAAGTAGAGAGAGAAACTGTATTTATCCACCACCAACAAGAAACCAGATGTTTAGATTTATTTCAAAGAAAAATTACCCTAGTTTTTCTTGTAATATACAAATAATTAACTAGAAAATACTAAAGTAGATACTATCTTCCTATCTACCTGACTAGAAACTACTTCAAGGAAGATGTGACTGTTACTAAGACACTGAATGTAAATATACAGGACAACAGAGATGACAAACACAGAGGGCCTAATCATCAACAACCACTAGAAACAAACCAAAGAAACAAAGAACAGAAAATGCCTCTACCTAAGAGCTTTAATGGGAACTTGTGATGGGTCATCTCTTAGGTTGACCACTTTAAGGTGTAAAAGATCAGTGTGGTGGGTGGCCATCTGAAGCAAAGCTTACCTGGGACCAGAGGGGTGGGGCTGGAGACTGAGGTATGATACCCAATGGAGGATCCCATGAGGTTTCGAGGTGGCACCAAACGAGCTGCCAACAGAGGAGGCGGTGTCCCCAACTGAAGTCGCTCAGATGCAGCAGCACCATGTTCACGAGAATACATGGGCTGTCCTACAGAGGAAAGAATAGGAGGGCAGCTGGGATTGAGAGTCACAAGCTTGCTTCTCTGAGGTGTACTTACTGAGACTGGGATTCAAGAACAGAGAAATTACAACAACAGGAACAGTAGTAGAGAAAGACAATGTTGAGATTCTAACTCAAGGAAGCATAGACATGCAACTGGTTAGGATGTATCAAGGTACAAAGAAATTAGCACTGCATAATCTGCTCTTTAGAATCCCCTCTCTTTCTCATTCACTCTCTGGAGCGAGAGTTTTGTATAATCCATGCATGCTTTGAAGTCACTACATAGCTGAGGCTAATACTGAAATCTTGATCCTATTGCCTCCATGGCCCAAGTTCTGAGACTGCAACACCATACCTAGCTTTCTGTTTTTTTGAATCTTAAATGGAGTAAATGTATGCTAATTTTATCTAAAGCTGAGCATTGAACCAATTGTGTTAAGAGAAAGATAGCCTGAGTTATGGTTCACTCAGAACCTGGTATTCAATGAACTGTGCATATATCAAGGTTGTCATGCACAAACCCCTCTACTCACAAAATGTCAACTCTGCACAAAATATACTCCTGTATCTAAAAGCAGAAAAAAATACTAAGAAATACAAGACAAACTACCATATCCATAGCCTCACAAAGAATAAGAAATGTTTACTAAAAAAAAACTTTAAAGCTAGTAGAGATTTATTATCACCATAGAAAGGTTGATAACAAAAAAAAAAAAAAAAGAAAGAGAAAAAAGAAAAAGGCAAAGAGAGCAATACTGGATAGGAAATGATTCTGGATATTAGGAGCCATGTTTTAAAATAAAGTACATTTAGGGATACAAACATACAAGTACACACATGTACACACACACACACACATACATATACAGATTCAAACACTATAAAACAAAGCACTACAGAGTAAAACCATCCTTTGGGTTCTATTTAGTACCATTCCCTAATAACAACATATGGAACACACAAATTTGTAAGATTTAGTCAATATTTTCTACTATAAGGCGAAACAATCACTACAACAGAAGACATCATAAAGCAAAGTTAAAAGAATTTAAATGTCTTAAAAGTTGCAAAATTCCTTTAGATTTTAACATGCATTGGTAAGACAGGCCACAAAGTAGTCACTTGATGTCACAGTAGTAAGAAGAATTAGACTAAAATCTCCTACTTCTCTGTCTACATGGAAAAAAAGATGATAAACCTCAGTGCAGGCAGATGACATAAGTACATATTTAACACCAATCCCTTCAAATGTGTTTTAAAAGATTCAATCGCTATATTGCGATAAAAATTTAAACTATCCTCAATCATTTGAAAACAGTTCTAATCACATCCTACTGCAGAGAATTCTCTGTGGGGAAGAATAAAACAAAACAAAAACCAAGAAGCACAATGCTGAAGAGAAAAAAACAAAGAAACCTAATTCCAGTCTGCATGATGCCTATATATGTAATTAGCAATGAGACTATGAACTAAAGGGCAAGCGTATACGATGTCCATTTTTAAACTACAGACATGTTACTCAAGCATGAAGAAAGGTAGCTGTAGGTTGGTCAGAGGTACCTATCGAGGCCAGAGGAGGGTGTCATACACCCTGGGGTCACGGACAATTGTGAGCTGCTGTGTGGGTGCTGAAAGCGCACCAGTGCTCTTCACCACTGAGCCATCTCTCCAGCCCCTCCAATTTCCCAACACATGAAAATATACATAAAGCTCTTTATTTGCACAAACAAAATCATGCTGTTTGGAAATCACCAATTATATTTACAAAAAAAAAAAAAAAAAGAAACAATTTTAAGGGTTAAACTTATCTATCTCAAAGACTATTTTTTTAACTACATTAAAATCAACTAAATAAAAAAGATACCTTTAAAAAAACCCATGACCATGCCAGGAAAGGTTGCGCACGCCTGTAATCCCAGTATTCTGGCAGGCAGAGGCAGGCAGATCTCTGTGAGTTCGGGGCCAGCCTAGTCTACTAAGTGAGTCCAGGACAGCCAAGGCTACACATAGAATCCCTGACACAGGAAACACACACACACAAATAAATAAATGAATGAGTGAATGAGTGATTAAGTGAATAAGTAAATATACAAAGTCTATGGCCAAAACACTCTATTACTCTCCAATGTTTTTTACGTGTATGTTGTGTTCCTGTGAATGTTCACGTGTATGACACTGTGCATGTATGTAAAAGGCCAAGGGAGTCAGTATAACCTTGAGTGTCTTTGCTTTTGCACCTTGCTTAGTACAAGGTCTCATGCCATTCACCAGCTGGTCTTCTAGCCTTTAGCGAATCTGCTTCTCTTCTCACTGTAGGAGCACTCAGATTCCCGACACAAGCTACCACATCTGGCTTTACCTGTTCTGGAAATCTGAACTGCAGTTTTCACAATTGTACAGCGAGTACTTTATCCATTTGAAGCATCTCCCCATGCACCTCCAATTTTCAACTGTTTTTTTATACCTGTGATTAACCACTGCAGACCACTTAGTGATGATTCAATCACAGAATTTATGAATTTACTTATTTATGTGCACATGTACGCACACGCAAATGGGTGGAAGGCAGAGGACAACTTACATTAGCTTTCTCTTTCCACCTTATAGGTCTTGAGAATTATATTTAGGTCAGCTGCTTAGAGGCAGGCACCTCACCTTTACCAACGGGGCCATCTCACCAAGCCCCTGCAATTGTGTTTTCAATGCTTAGATGGCTACCAGCTATTTTTTCTATAAACTGTGTGTGTAGTATATGTACAAGGTCATGTATGTGGACATATGCATGAAGTGGACATCAATATCTTCCTATACTGCTTTGCTTTCTACTTTATTCCCCCCCTCTTTTAAAAACTGAGCCAGGGTGTTGTGTCTGTCTGGCCTCAAATGGACTATGAATAAAGATGGCCCTCAATTCCTGATTCTCCTACCTTCACTTCATGAGTGCAGAGATTACAGACATGCCACCACCTCTGGTTGTAAGTGGTACTGAGTACTGAACCCAGGGCTTTATGCACAGTAGACAAGCGTTATACCAACTTAGCTACACCCCCATCTCACCTCTCATCTCTGAGTCTTTCACCGAACCTACACCGAGCTCCAGGAACCCATCTGTCTCCTCGCTGCAGCACCAGAGCTCCAGGCACTCACTACTATACCTGACTTGTATTTGGTGCTGGGGATCCAAACCCAGATCCTCCTGCTTGCACAGGAAGCACTTTACTGAGCCATCTTCCCTGCTCCTCCCTATATATTTCAGAATCAAATTGTACAGAAGAAAATTCACAAAGTTGCTTGAATGACACAATTCTGACTTGTCCAATATTAATAATCTATTTGCCAACAAATTCATTGTGACTGTAAAATAGTAAAACACAAATACCAATGAGAAATTATTGTTTTACTGGTCTTGCAAAACAAATGGGAACAAAAATGGTAATTATTAAAAGGACTGCTTTTATTCTAAGATTTTATCTTTTTGTGTTTGTTTTTTGTTTTGTTTTTCGAGACAGGGTTTTTTGGCTGTCCTGGAACTTGAACTGTAGCCCAAGATGTCCTCAAACTCAGAAATTTACCTGCCTCTGCCTCCTGAGTGCTGAGATTAAAGGCGTGAGCCACTACCACCTGGCTTTAAATGTATTTTTAAAACTAAAATGATACTATTTTCCTATACAGTCCTTTGTTCTGACAAAGCAAGAAGTTGAAAATTATATTTTGTCTCCTAATATTCTTAGGTGTATTACTAATCTCTGGAAAGCAAATGTTTGGAATTTCTGCTCTAAAACATTATGCTATTTCAAACGCCACATCAGATGTGTTGCCTTATACAGACCCCAGCATCTACTATAATGCCTGGCACACGGTAAGCACGAAACAAATATTCTCTGAATTAATGAGTATTAAGCTACATCACTGAGATTACTGGCAACTGACAAAGTCTTGATCATGATGATGATATAGTAACACTAAGCAGAGTACTTATAGAGTGTATCACAGTATTTATTTTGGTATAAAAAAATAGGGACCTGCCATTTTTTTTAAAAAAGCAGAATTTTTACTATGACTAACACTAACTATAACAATATAAAATATGCCATTTGCCATTGACTGCAATAATTCCAGTTTTTCATATTTATAAGTACAAAAGATATTTTAAACTATTAACAGCTGACTCAGATAGAAATGATAAAAGAGTTAGCCACACGCTGTTCACTAGAAAAGCTGGTTAACAGCTACAGAGACCTTCGTTATACTGCGCATACCTGAGTTCAATATATTACCTTCATTTTTAGGTAACTTGATATTTCTCCTAAGTAAAAACAATGATAGCAACAATAAAACAAACCTGCACTATAAAAAGAAAGTAGAGTAATCCGAAGACCATAAGAAGAGAAAATGTCAGACAGATTCATGATTTATATTCATAAAAGGAAAAATCCAACAGACCTACACTTAAGTGTGCATCACTATGTAACAAATGCTTTTATGTTACATAGGAATCTTTAAATAGGCGACAAATGATTCTCAAGTCCTTAGACTTGAACCCTGAAGCAGAAGAGAGAGCATATATGTAGCAATAAGAAAAGGCAAGTTGAATCCAGGAGCATGGACACTGTGCATGTTGAGAAACAATGAAAAAAGATCAGCAAAGAGAACGTACGCCATAGCAAGTCAGAGCCTCAGAGAGGAAACAATAACTAACCACTGAAGAATTCTCATGATAAAAGCCCAAGGAATACTCTCTTAACATTATGTGCTATACCTTTGGCGGAATTGCTTAAACAAACATAATGGTGTCAAAGAACCCAAATGTGTAGTGAGTCAAATGTGAATAAGTGGAGAGATTCTGGTGAAAATACAGTGAAGGAGAAACTTCGAAAGAAAAAGGGTTTTGATGAACAAGGTGTTTTGAAAAAGCAAAGCAAGACTGGAGCTTGTCTTGTATGCTGGGGGCCCGTGTTCAAGCACACCATCATTAAGGAAAAAAAGCAATGTGCTAGTTACCTGATGATGTCCACAAGAGTTGCCTCTTGTACCCATCGACAAAGACAAAAAAAGCAGAAGGCAGAGATTTAAGAACAGACCTTATTGGCCAAGTGGTGGTGATACATACTGTTAACCCCACACTCCATAGGCAGAGGCAGGCAGATCTCTGAGTTTAGGCCAGCCTGGTCTACAGAATGAGTACCAAAACAGACAGAACTAAAATGAAAGAAGGCCAACCTCTGAATTCCTGCCTTCCCATTCCAGCAGGTTAAAATGGGAGATCAAGGAGACATCCTTCAAACAACAGGAGGATGCCTGTAGTGGAGACAGACTGTATTTACATGCAATTCACCAGGGCTACACAAAGAAACCCTGACTCGAAAAAGCAACAACAACAAAAAAACAAACCAAACAAACAAACAAAAAAGGCTTTATTTTCTGAGGTTGAAATCTGACAAGAAAATAGTAACTATATAGAATATAACTAATCCTTTCAGGTTACCAGGTGCCAAAGATGATTATCTAAGATTATTAGATGCCTTACATGAATAAAAATTAATTTTCCCCTCAACCACAACAAAGCAACATTATTCTCACTTCAGAAAAGAAAACTGAGGCCTACAGAAATTAAGTCACATGGCTGACATGAGAGTGGTGAAACACCAGGATTTTAAGCTGGTCCAACTACTTTCCTTGGTTGTCTCTTTGTGCCACGAAAGAGATGAGGAAATGTTTCAGAGGCAAAGTAAATTTACAAGTACAAATACATAAGAAATGAACACACCATCACTTCTGCAGAGAGCAAGCTCATTATCTGACACTATAGAATAACCACTCTTTTGACTGTTTCTGGTTTTTGAGAAGTGGCTTAAGCTGTCCAAGATAGACTCATACTTGCTACATGACTGAGACTGGCCCAGTGCTGGGATTTACAGGGGTATGGCATCATGTCTTGCTTAACTAACCTTTAAAAAATATTTCTGAGAAAAGAACTTTAGAAAGATATATCAAGTTGGGCAGTGGTGACACATGCCTTTTAATCCCAGCACTTGGTAGGCAGAGGCAGATGGATCTCTATGAGTTCAAGACCAGCCTAGTCCACAGAATGGCTGGCTACAGGACAGCAAGGCTATACAGAGAAACCTTACCTCAAAAAACAAAAACAAACAAGCAAACAAAATCAGCTAGTCACTTGACTTTAAAGAAGGTATAAATCATGGAAAATACTTTAAAATTAAACATGAATGTTATAAATGTGTTAACTTACTGTAATTTATGTTTTCTATCTTCACTTCAACACATAGTTAAATAACTATTAGACATATTACCTAACTCTTGTTAGAAAACAGGCCAAATATGTTATGAGATTCCTTCAGCAGAAGCTCAATGCTATGATTGCAACAGTCACTATGAAGTGACTCTGTGCTGCCTGTCTACAGTAACAGAGGGCTCCTTGCTTCTCCTTACCCCAGCACACAAAATTAAAATATAACCATATGACATGGCTGCTTTTTATGTATGAATACAATTACATACAGTTATGCATTCCACAAGAATAAGCATTTTTGGTGTAATCACACACAGTGCCACAGTACATGTGTAAAGATCAGGGACAATTTCCAAAGAGTCCTTTCTCATCTTCCCACCATGTGGGACCCAGGAATTGAACTCAGCTTCTGAGGTTTGGTGGCAACTGCCTTTACCCACCATCTCGACAACGTATCAAAAACACATTTTGGGTCAGTCTATCGCTCTACAAATCCCCAGAGTGTCCCAGACATTCTGAGGCCATGTCAGGCAGAAAGGATACTACAGAGCCTGCAGCCCAAATGCAAAACCCCAGCGTTGGACCAGAACTGCATTGACTGGACTGGAAGTTACACTCATGGCAGCTCATACTAAAGTCTTGGAATTGTACACCACCCATTCTGGACTGCCATCCTTTACAGGGTATATCCCCAGAAGCGACACAGAATCTCCATGAGAACACAGGAAGACTTCCAGTTCCCTGTCCCACAGGCCCAAGGCCTTACTTCCATGTGGCACTCCACTTACTGCCTCCCCCACTGCCCTGCGTACGAAATGATCAGTTCAATTAATGTTTAAAAAAAGGCTAAGAATTTGTTGACGTGACATTTACTTACTCTCTGACACTGTATAAAGGAGGTTCTGGGGTAAAGGAGGAGGTAGTCTTGCTCCCACTGGTGCAAGATTGGGCACTGCACTTGTCCCAGGCTGGTCACGGCTGTTTATTAAGCTTGACTGTGAAATGGGAGGTCCTACAAAAAGGAAAGAAAGAAAGAAAAATAGAGACAAGTACAGGATTAATGATTTCCTAATAAGAATGTGATGCTAATACTAATATACTCAGACTTAACAATCCTGATGACACGGATAACTCTCCAACAGGCAAAGCTCATCACAGGTGAAGGAAAGCAGGACTGGGTGCCTGTGCACGCACACATGAGAACGGAAGGGACTTGAGGAACAGTACATGGCATAAGCATAAGTGAGCAATAAACATACTTATGAGTCTGCAACTGTGAATGCCATGAAATATCAAAGATAGTGAAGTCAGGCCATGGCGGTTTGTGCCTTTTAGGCCCAGCACTCAAATGGCAAAGACAGAAGAGCCCTGTGATCTCAAGGCCTGGTGTTCATAGGCGTTCCAGGCCATGCAAGGTTACACAGACAGACTCTGTCTCTCTCTCTCTCTCACACACACACACACACACACACACACAAAAAGAAAGGAAAGAAAGGAAAAGGGCCAGGAAAAGGGAGAGGGAAAGGAAAGGAAGGAAGGAAAGAAAAAGAAAAAGAAAAGAAAAGGTGGTACGCTGGGCTGGAGATGTTGTCTAGTTGATGGAGCGCTTGCCTGGCATGCACAAAACTTTTACTTGGATCCCCAGCATGATGGCACATGTCTGCAATTGCAGCCCTTGGAAAATGGAGGTAGGAGGACCACTGAGGATGACAAGGATGCAGCAGTAGTGTTTGCCTGGCATTTGTTAGACCCTGAGTTCAACTGTCAGTACCCCAGTAACAAATTAAACTTAAGGTAAGTAAATAAAAGAGAAAAGCTCAAGACGAGAATGAAACACTTTAACACATAGTATAGAGGTAATGTGTTAAGAATAAAATCTCTTATGTTTCAGTTATATTTTCATATGACTTTTTAAGACTTATATAATCAACTTACATGTATGAATATTTTTGCCTGAATGTATGTACATCACATAAAATTGTGCCCTGTGCTTTTAAAAGATAGGAGAGGATACCAGATCTCCTGGAACTAGATATGAATGGTTATGAGCCACTGTGTGGTACTGGGAACTGAACTCAGGTCTTCATGAAGAGTAACAATTACTCTTAATTGCTGAGCTATCTCTTTACTTCCTTCTATCAATATTTAATATTCACAGCTGCTAAGTTAAGGGCTGGAGGTGTTGCTCAATGGTAACGTGCTTGCTTATTGTACTAGTTAGTTTTTTATCAACTTTCTACTAACTAATCATCCAGAAATTCCTTAATTGAGGAATTATCTCTGTCAGACTGCTCTGTAGGCAGAAATTGTCTTCATTGTTAGCTGAGGAAGAAGGCTCAGCCCCTGTGGGCAGGTGGTCCTAGCTACATAAGAAATGTTGCTAGACAAGTCAGTAAGGAGCATTCCTCCTTTGTCTGTCTCTGCTTCAGTTCCTGCCTTGTCTTCCCTCAGTGATGAGTTGACTGTAAGCTCTAAACTGAAACAAACCCCCTTTTCTCCCAAATCCTCAGTTTCACTGTTTTATCATAGCAACAAAGGAAAACTAGGACACAAAGCATATGCAGAGCCCTGTAATGTGCAATCCCCAGCACCCATCTCCCCCCAACAAAAGCAAAGCCGAAAAAAGAAATGTTTTCATTAACGCCTATGTAATAAATCCTTATATATTATTACCCACTTTAAAAAAATTGTTGTTATTTGTGAGTGTGCATATGTGTAAGCTCACATGCTTCAGAATGTATATGGAGGTCACAGGACAAGCTGAGGGAGTTGGTTCTCTCCTTCTGCCACATGGATCTCAAGGACCAAACGTGGGTCCATCAGGCTCAGTGGCAGGCTCTCATGGTTCCTTTTATGATTATCATTATTATTATTAATTGGAGGGAGGTTAGCCACAGTGTGCATGTAGCAGTCAGAAGACAAACTTACATTTATGTATGTTCTAAGGACTGAACTCATATCTCCAGCCTTACATAGCAAGCACCTTTACCTGCTAAGCCATCCTACCAACTTTAATATGCTGTATACTTTACTACAGGGAAACTTAGCAGTGAGTTCATAAATAGGATTGTGCTAAATTATTTTTACTTATTAACTGTTGTGGTTTTAGTTTTATCTCTGAGGACAAAAATCAGGTCCTCATATACAGTCAAACACCAAAGTACTGAGCTATACCACAGCCCCAAGATAAATTGCTTTAAGAAAAATAGTGCTGGGGATATAGTTCAGAGGCTGACAGTTTTGCCAGAATGCATAAAGCCCTGGGTTCAAATCCCCAAACTGGGAGTAGAAAAAGAGAACCAGATATTTCAGACCTGTAATCCCACCTATACACAGGAGGCTGCTTACAGCAAGATGATCTCAAATTCAAAGCCTGCTTGGACTACAAAACTAGTGCAAAGCCAACGCAGCTTAGTGAGACTCCAAAACACATTAAATTAAAAGGGGCCGAGGGCAAACCTGAGTGAGGAATGCTCGCAGAGGCATGAATAAAGCCCTAAGTTCTAGTGCCAAGAACAGAAAAACACTGCTTAAATTAAATGGCAATAATTATTTTAAAATAATAAATTGCTGTTTTTTAAATAATGCAATGTTAAATGTCTGTAAGCATATATTTTCTTTATACTTCTGCATACATGTAAACAATTCACTCTGTAAGTTTTCCAATTGAATTTTTAAAATTTAGTCTTATCCTTATTCTTGCTATACTCATAACCTTACCTTGACCGTCTCCTCAGCCTCCACAGTGCTGGATAACAGGAGTGTGTCAGCACACCCAGCTAGCAACCATTAATACTTCTTAGATGGACTTTGAAGTGTGTGTGGGGTATAAAGGTCTACACACTCATGCATGTGCACAGAGGCCCGAGACGGAGGCCAACTGTCCTGCTCTACTATTCCCTCTAGACTTTCTCACTAAACCTACATCTAGGCTGGCAGGCAACAGCCCAGCAATCCTCCTGTCCCTACCCGCTCAGTGATAGAGTGACAGATACACAGCCAGGTCTAGCTTTTGATGTCAGCACTGGGGATTTGAACTCAGATCCTCATGCTCGCATAGCATGCACTCTTACTGACTGAGCCATCTTCCCAGGCCTTTAAATGGCCATTTTTAAACATACATAACTCTTGATTTGGGTAGACACAATAATGGAACATTTTAAAAAATAACAATCCATAGAAATATACACTGTTAAAATGACATGGCATTTAGAATTTACTCCCACAAAAAAAAAAATCAACCCAAAAAACGAGTTAGCTCAATAGATAATCACTGAGGCCAATTAAATACTGCCCAAGTTATTCATCCTTATGTATATCCGGAAGACTCTACAGCAAAAGATTTCAAATGTTATTTCAATATTCTTGAAGAAATTTTCTTTAAATACTTAGAAAATCCATAAAACTCCAGGCATGTTTCTTCTCTAATATCTTAAAATACTAACAGCTAACAAGGTTTTGTCTCCAGGTCAGAACAAATCAGACTACAAAGGGACACTGAAGGTACTATAAAGAATGGCAAACAGTAAGAATATCTTAATTATGGGAGTATATTTTAAATTCCATTACTATTTTCAAACATTTTAACAGTTAGCAAAAGGAATGAGGTTTCTCTAAATACAACTCATCAACAAAACAAGATTCAACCAACACATACTTACTTGGTATGGGAAGCACAACAGAAGGTGGAGGCTGACCATGTCCTTGAGGAACAGGAAGTCTCATACTATGGCCAGGGCCTGGGCCTGGGCCGGGACCAGGGCCAGGGCCAGGACCAGGGCCTGGGCCTGGGCCTGGCATTGGAGGCATTAACATTCCGGGAGGTGGTGGAGGAGGAAGCCCAGGAGGAGGGGGTGGGAAAGGAATCATACTTGGCAGAGCAACTTCATCAACAACTAGAGGATCATTTCCATGATCAAACTGACAAAGGTCACCAAGTACACAAAATCCTCTTTCTGTAAGAATTAAAATTAAAAAAACAAAAACAAAAACCTTATTATGATATACTTAGAGTTCAAAGAATAAAACAAATTCCAGAAAACTCAACATCCTAATTTACATTGCAGTTTTTTTTCTAAGAAGTCGAAATGTCGTTAGTGTTCTCTTGTTACTGACCACATAACCTTGAGGCAAGCATACCCTCTATGAGAATAGGACATACCAAAAATCTAAAACAGTAGGGTCAAACAGGATACTAAGTATCTACTTGCTATTAAATGAACCAAGTTGCTAAATTTTCATAATAAGAATCAGGTGTGGTCCTGTAATCCTAGCACTCTAGAGGCTGAGGCAGGAGGATTGCAAGTTTGAGGCCGCCTGAGTTACATCCACATTTGAGGCAAGCCTGTGCTATATACAATAATACTTTTATTTTTAAAAAAGAAAGGTTTTCTTTTTATAATAAAAACTAGGTATTTTACCAAATATCCATTTACCAAAGATTTGAAAGGAATAAAAGCCTTGAACTAGATAATTACATTTCAATGATCTATTTCATATTATTTTAAAGCAAACATTCTTGCTATATATGGTTTTAATATAACATACTCAAGTAAACAGGAGAAATGACTTAAAATATTCCACAACATAATAATTACAGTTAACAATTGTTTTAAAATAGCTGAGAGAAAATCATGAACATTCCCAACACTAAAATAAGTTTGAGGTTATAAACATGCTAGTTAACCTGATCTGATTATTACACACAGTATACACATATGAAATGCTACTGTATCCTATTAGGTATGTAAAGTCTCCCTCAATTTAAACACTATTTCAACACTAAATTTCCACTAGGAAAGCTATACAAGGCTATTTATTGTGGCACTGCTTAGGGTAAAAGGACCTAAGTGCACTTTTGTGATAAATGGGTTAAACATATTTTCATACATATAAAATATTAACAGCCTAAAAAAATCAATTGAGGAAGTTTTGTATGTGTCAGTATGGAGTTACTTTGAGGAAACTGTAAGTGAAAAAAAACATGATATGACATATGAAGAAAACACTACTATTCACATAAAAAAGCAAGGCAAGCTGCAGGGATGCACCCACGCAGTAACTGCAGCACTTGCTTTCCTAGCTGGGAAGAGCACACACAAAAGAGAAGGCAATCTTTACCATCATAATCTCTGCAGCGCCTCTTTGGTGGTGGGTTTCGACCAAAAGAATTGGAAGAGCTATGATTGTTATAGTAATTAGACCAGCTCTCGGTTGTGTTTTCAGAGTGGTGTGCAGGTGCGATCACAGTGACAGTGCTGGGAATAGACTGCGCCCCAGAGGAGTACTGCTCGGAGGAGTTTGCAGGTGGTGCAGACACAGGCACATAGGAGCTCTCCAGGTCATTTCTTTCACTCTTAAACTTTGATCTTTCCCTGTGCTCTGTTTTAGAGACAAAAAGAAACAAGAGAGGAAGAAGTCACATGCTTGTGTGCTTAAGCCTCGCTTCACGTCTGAGAACATTAGCCTAAGCTTCCTGAGTGAGCCACTTTAAAACCATAAACTATTAGTATATTCTAAAAACAGGAACATCACCAGAGCATATCTCAACAGACTTGTGAAAAACAACATTTTATAGTATCAACATCAAGTACATCAACAGAAAAAGGGCCAGCCTCTCCACTGGCATTTTTGGGGTTTTCTGTCATTTTAACTTTATAAACATTGGGCAACTTTATACCAAGTCAATTACTTCCAGGAAAAACAAAACAAAAAGCAAAAGAAGGCAATCTTTTTACTTAAAAGGTGTTGTCACTGATTAAAAGACGTTTTTATCAATTATAAAAATTATTTAAATGAGCTGGGCACAGTGGTGCACACCTCTAATCCCAGAACTTGAGGAGACAGCGGCAGGCGGTCTTCTGTGAGTTTGAGGCCAGCCTGTCTACAAAGCAAGTCCAGGACAACCAAGGCTACACAGAGAAACCCTGTCTCAAAACAAACAAACAAACAAAAAACCAAAATAAAATCACAAAAAAAATGTATTTAAAGATAGATATATGCTATAATAAATTGGGAATACATTTTTTTAAACTGCCTTGATTCCAAAGGTATACAAGATTAGCACTCTTTGTAAGATCAATATCCAGCCTTTTGAGCTAATTCTAGTTTTCCCATTTCTTCTACCTCTATCAAATAAGCTTTTCTGGGCTGTCACCTACTCACCAACATTCCTGTTTGGATCCCGGTCTTTGCTGCGGCCCCTGCTCCGGCTTCTACTCCGACTCAGGCCTCGGCTCTTGCTCCGGCTCTTGCTCCGGCCCCTCCTCCAGTCAAACTTCTCGCGATGCAGCTCACTCCTCTCATAGTACCGCTCGTAGTCCCTCCACTTGCCATCCTCTCTCTTCTTCTCCCGTGTTCTGTAGCACACAGATATAAAAGCCATGTGTGCTTTAGAGATGAGATCTGTGCCCAAGCCCAGAGGATAACGTACTCTTTACGTCACCACAATTCATAATGTCAATTTTAGAACGTCTCAAGACGACCACTAATTCTTCTAACCATTACTAAAAGAGGGAAGGGTTTTCCCACTGCAAGTACACAGGGTAGAGACAAACGAAAAAGAAAAGGTGAACTCAAGATATGAGGGAAAGTGAGGGAGAAGACAGAAATTAGGAGAAAGTAGGAAATGGTTCATAACAAGTCTTCTTGAACAAAGAGCACTTTGTGATCACAGGTGAACATATGCCAAACTGTGCCCTTTTGGCAAATGCTAACATGGATAATTTTAATAGCCCACCCCCTGAACAAATGGAACATCTCATTTCAATTCTCTGAGGAGACTGCTCCCATCCCTGCACTCTTGGGGAAAGCAAACAATGACTGTTTATAAACGACACAGACACTAAGACAACAGCGAAAGACAGCATGAAAGGAAGGAAACGATCTCACCTCAGTGCTTCACAGACCATAAATGCTAGCTAACACTGCATACTGAAAAGGAGCTTTCAGTATCTTACTATTCAGAGACAAGCACAAACAAACCTTCGTTCACTAGATTCTGAACGACTCTTCTGGGGACTAGGATATTTCTTCTTTCTAGTATCTCGTTCTTCTTCTGCTGGCTCTTGAAATACCTGCAAGATTTGTTAAAAATAAGACCAGTTTCTCTCTAAGTTAGAAAACTCAGACATCTAATAAATCTTTCTCATGTAAGAAAAGGCCTAAATAAACATACTAAATACTGTGGCCTGAGCCAAGTGTGGTCCCACACGCTTGCAATCCTAATACCTGAGGGTAAAGGTGGGGCACCCTGACAGCACCTGAGACCCTGTCTCAGAACAAACAAAAGCAACAGTTCCTCAAAAAGAAAGAGAAAAACCCAAGGTGAGTTTATTTATAGATAGTTATGTGTTCACTTACATTGTTTTAAACCATTTCCAAAAAAGTGAAGAGAACAGGGAAAAGCAGAAAAAACAGGTTTACATTAGTTCAAAAAAGTTGCAATCACATGATTGAAATAATAGGATTGTTATGTTTGAGGCCAGCCTGACCTACAGCAAGACCTTGTCTTTAAAAAAAAAGTCAAGTATAGTAGCTCATACCTACCATCTCCACATTTGGCAGGGCTGAGGTGGGAGGGCTGCCATAAGGTTAAGGCCGGCCTATAAACACAGTTCAGGCCCCCAGAGCTATATAGCAAGACTTTGTCTAAACTAATAATAATAAAAAATTAAAAAAAAAAAAACCAGCACGCCAATTTTCATGTTACCTAAAAGAGGTTAACTGTAATATAAGAAGAGAATAAGCACATCATTCTCTAAAGTGAGACAGGAAAACTAGCATTTGGTACCGTACAGTAAAATTTATATTTTCTTCATTTCAAAATATAGTCAAGCTGGGAATAGTGACATACATACACACCTTTAATTCCAGCAATGGAGTGACAGAGGCAGGCTCTCTGTGAGTTTGAGGCCAGTGTGGTCTACATATCAAGCTCCAGAATAGCCAGGGCTACACAGAGACCCTGCCTCAAAATAAATGAATAGATGGATGTATGAAGTATTAATAAATAGAGTCTGGCTGAGTGTAGTGATACAAGCCTTTACCCAGCACTTGGGAGACAGAGCCAGACAAAGCTCTGTGAGTCTGAAGCTAGACTGGTCTACATAGCAAGATCCTGTTCTCAAAGAAAAAAATAAATAAATAAGCTACTTTGGACCAGGTGTGTTAACCTGCAAAAGCAATCCTAACAAGCATTTTGGAGACTACACAGAAAGACAATGAATTCAGGGCAACCTTGGATATCATGAGACCCTTAAAATTAAAAGGAAAAAAAAAATTCTGAGGAGCAAAGAGCCTACCACATACAAATGAATCAAATCTGTGAGAACTCAATATATTTCCAAATAATGAAGAAGCTCCTTATTTATTATCAAAATCTGGAAATGAATGAATGGACCAGAAGGTAACAATTTAATAAAATGCAGACAGCATAATAATGACAGCTACAATTTGGCAGGCATATGGCATCAACAGAGACTATACACTCATCCAACCAGATTCCAAAGTCCGTTTATTCTAGCAATTTGCAAAGAACAAAATTGATGCATTACTCTACTTGGAAGCAACAAGCTGAATCTAGATAATAAAAACTCTACAGAATAAATAGTGTTTCTTCACAAAATAAAACATCAGGAAAGTTTTGGTAAAAAGGAAAAAATGCTATATGAATTATAAATTATAGCATACATCTTCTATTGTTTTTCAGCACCAGGATGAGCTGAGCCAATGGTCCAAATTCTCTTGCCTTTTTCCCCTGTGGCCAATAATCTAATTACAAAAACAACTGATGCTGCTGAGGATCAAGTCAAGAGGGCTAGTCCTAAGATTTGCTTCACAGCCACTCACTGTAAAAGTGAGGAATTAAACCATTACATTTAAGTGCAGCTGTGTGAAGTATTGTTTATGCCAATAGTCACAATTAACTCAAGCACAAAATTATGAATGTGAGACAGATGTCAGAAGAGTTCAAGGGCCAAGCTCCTATTATACAGGTTTCAAAATTAGGATTCCTTACAAAGGTAATATCAATGAAACTGTGTAATGATTTTTAAAACTGTTCTTTTAAACATAATAATTTTTAAAAAGATATGTTTTGGTATGAGTTCTTGCACACATGAATGTGTCCCACATAACTGTATGTACGGGGAGCCGGAAGAGCCCCTAGAGCTGGAGTTGCAGGTATTTGCACGCCCTGACGTGGGTGGTAGGAAGCTCATGAAGAACAGCAAGTGCTCTAACCACTGAGCTCCCAGTATTACATTTGTTAACAGATTCTTAAAAACCAGCGAATGCCCGCAACAACTATAGAAGAAGGCTACTTGCTGGAGCTAGAGAGGTGGCTTCGTGGTTAAGAGCACTGGCTGCTCTTCCCGAGGACCTGGGTTCAATTCCCAGCACCCACATGGCAGCTCTCAACTGTTTGCAACTCCAGCTTCAGAGGATCTGAGAGCCTCACACCAATGCACATAAAATAATTTTTTTTTAAAAAGGCTACTTGTTATAAAAAAATTATAAAAGGTTTAACCTATATCAAAGACCATAAATTATACATTATGCAAAATACCAAAGAAAACTTTCTGTACAGTATGCAAGGTAAGTTTATATTTCTGCTACTCAAAAAGATAGACCAAGAACCTCACCAACCTACTTTTTTTTTTTTAAAGACTTTTTGAGCCAGACTCAAAACCTTAAATCCCAGCCTTTGGGAGGTAAAGGTAGAAAGATCAGGAGTTCAAGACCACTTCTGGCTGCACGAGACCCTGCCTCAAAAATATAAGTTGTGGACTAGAGAGATGGCTCAGTGGTTAAGAGCACCAGTTGCTCTTCCAAAGGACTTGGTTTCAATTTCCTGCACACACATGGCTGTCTCAGTCCCAGGTGATCAGCCAATACCCTCTTCTGACCTCTGAAGACATTATATCCACCTGGTGCACTGACACACATGTTGTAGGCAAAAGACTATACACATAAAATAAAGGTTAAAAAAAGTACATAAAGACATTATAGAGCACTATATAAGAACAAAATAAGTGATAATGGTCTCAGCTAATCTTAATTTAAAACAGCCAAATTTTGTTGAATCAGTTCAATTATATAGCATTTAACTCAGAGTGCTAGGGAGATGGCTTAGCGGTTAAAAGTAGGGGCTACTCTTCCAAAGGACCCAAGTTCAATTCCCAACACGTACATGATAGCTAACAACTGCCTCTACTCCGGTTTCAAGGGATCCAATGCTCTCTTCTAGCACTGCAGACACATGGTACACAGACATACAGGCAGACAAAATATCCAGATACAAAATAAAAGAAAACCTCAAAAAAATTTTGAAGTGAATCAGAAATGACAAGTCAACAACATACAAATCTCAGAATAAATTCCATACAAAAGGAAAAGAACAGAACATAACTATAACAGAATATAAGGGACACAGCTACATAAACTGATTAAAATTGAAATAAACAGTATATAGTTTAAAAGTTAAATACACTGAAACTAGTAATGGTGCTATAGTGATCCTGAAATGTATGTGTCTGCATGTTTACAAGTGGGCTTACCACATGTATGGACACATGCAGAGGCCAGAGTCCACATCTGGTGTCTTCTTCTATGACTTTCTACCTTATTCTTTAGACAGGCTTACTCTCTAACCCTGGAGTTCACTGGTGCCACTGGACTGTTAGCCAGCAAGGTCCAGGCACCCTTCCAGAACTGATTTTACAGGCATGAGGGCTAGGGTTTTGTTTGAAGATTCTTGTTGGGGAGGAATGGTGATTAAACTCTGGTCTTCGTGTTTGTGGAAGAAAGTGCTTTACAAACTGAACAATCTCTCCACCTTTTAATGAGACAGGGTTTCATGTATCCCACATTTAACATATCCCATTATCATCCTTGAATTCACTATATGTATATCCAAGGATGACCATGAACTTCTGATTTCTCTGCCCCTGCCATGTAAATACTGGGATTACAGGTGTGTGCACCATCACACTTGATTTTATGATACTATCAAACCCAAGGCTGTGTTCACATTTGGCCAGCACTCTATAAAAATCTCCAGTTCTCTAAAGAATATTCTTATTCTTAGAAAACACAAAGAAATGAAGGCCATGATTTATGAGAGCAATGATTCAAAAAAATGTTATGGTGCAACTATATTATGAAAGTAAATGGGGCAAATCTCAATAACACATCTAAGGCAGGCATCATGTGAGTGCTGCAGGTGCTACCTGGATAACTCTGATGTAAATTGACAATTATTCCTAAATAAAAGATTTTTAAGTCATTTTGTCTGTAGAATATATATATTTTTTTGTAGAATATATTTTAAAAGTTGCAAAAATAGGGCTTAGAGAGACAGCTCAGCTGTTCAGAGCACTTGCTGCTCTTGCAGAGGACCCAGATTCAGTTCCCAGAACCAATATGGCAGCCCACAACTATCTGTAACTCTAGCTCCAGGGAATCTGTCTTAGTTAGGGGCGGCACTACTGCTATTATAAAACAATACATCCAAAAGTAACATGAGGAGCGGGGAGGAAAGGGTTTATTTGGCTTTTTCTTCCACATCATTGTTAATCACCTAAGGAACTGAACACAGGTACCCAAACAGAACAGGAACTTGGAAGCAAGGGCAGATGCGGAGGCGATGGAGGGCAGGTGCTTACTGACTTTTACATCATGGCTTGTTGAGCCTTTCTTCCAGAGCCTAGGATATCCATCCCAGGGGTGGCCTGGACCTATCTACACTAATTAAGAAAATGCCCTACAGGCTTGCTTACAACTGGATCTTCTGAAGGCATTTTTAATTGAGGTTCCCATGTCTCCAGTGACTCTAGCCTGTGTCAGGTTGACTAGTGAGCATAGGATCTAACATCCTCTTCTGGCTTCTGTAGTCACCAGGCAAGTACATGGTACAAACTTGCAGGCAGATACTAGAGATTTATTTTTATTTTTATTTTATAAGTATAAATGTTTTGCTTTCATGTATGTCTGTGTATCATGTGGAGTTCTAGATGGTTGTAAACTGTCATGTGGGTGTTGGAGATCAAACCCAGGTCCCCAAAAAGAACAAGCACTTTTTTTTTGTTTTGTTTTGCTTTGGTTTTTGTTGAGACAGTGTTTCCCTGTGTAGCCTTCCTTGGCTGTCCTGGACTTACTTTGTAGACTAGGCTGGCCTCAAACTCAGAGACCCACCTGCCCCTTCCTCCCTGAATGGTGGGATTACAGTGTGTGCTACCATACCTGGCTAGAACAAGTGCTCTTAACCACTAAGCCAACAACTCCACAGCTGATATAATAGAAATATTTTTAAAGAAAAAGTCAAAAAAAATTTCTATTCCTGGTACTAAAGACTACATATATTTGTGCACATAAAAATCTCTGCCACATTCTTATCAAATATTGCCTGATTTATATATAAAAGGAATTATAAATGAAGGATGTAATATTTCTATATTGGTTCAAGCAAGCAATTTGGTATCTTTCTATAGGATTTATTTTTTTAATTATGTGGGGGTGGATATGAGGTGCACACAGAGGCCAAAGGTGTTGAATCCCCTGTGGCTAAAATTAAATGGGGTAATAAGCCACCAGATGTAGGTGCTGGCAACCAAACCCACACCCTTTGCAAGAGCAATATATAGTCTTAACTTCTTAACTAGTGAGCCATCTTTCCAGTCTCTTAGCTTGGTATCTTTAATCATGTTTTTATACTTTAACAGTATTTCTGTATTTTTCCAGTGTTAACAGTATGGTTAAAAAAAAGTAAATCTCTTTGACCTCCCCAACCCCTGTGGGAGGAGCAGCCTAGCTAGGCCTTCAGAGGAAGATACTGATGGAGGAGCCAGTCCTGATGAGACCTAATAAGCTAGGGTCAGATGGAAGGGGAGGAGGACCTCCCCTATCAGTAGACTTAGAAAGGGGTAGGGAGGAGCTGAGGGAGGGAATGTGGTATTGGGAGAGAGTTAGGGAGGGGGCTACAGGTGGGATACAAAGTTAATAAATTGTAATTAATATAAAAAACTAATAGAAAAAAAGAGTAAATCATTTCCCCATATATGTGACAGCATGTTACCTAATGATTTATATTAACTTTTCATGAATACTCTTTCATCCAAGCCTCTGTAAATAACCAAACTTTTCCTTTTTAGAACTCACTAGATCTCTGAGGGCTTAAGAAATGGCTCCACAGTTAATAGTGTTTGCTGTTTAATCACAAGGACCCAAATTCAGATACTGGAACCCACATAAGCAGAGCATCCTGTTCACACCTATAACCCAGCTCCGAAGAGCAAGCAAACAGGATCACTAGGGCTTGCTGGCTTCTAGCCTAGCTAACAGAATATATTTCTAGGTGGAGGAATAGACCCTGTCTCAAAAAAAGAAAAAAAGACTTCAGGGTGGGCATGATGGCACACACCTTTGTGTGCCAGCAGGGGAAGCAGAGGCAGGTGGATCTGTATAAGTTCAAGGTAACATGATCTACACAGCAAATTCCATGCCAGTCAAGGCTAAATAGTAAGACCCTGTCTCAACAAAGCAAACAAACAAGCAATCAAACAAACAAAATAATAATTTCAACTTGTAATTAAGAATCCTGGTGACAGAATCTAAGAAGTGTATTACCTCTTCTTTAATTTCTTCTTTTTCTTGGACTAGTTGTTTTGGCTCAGGTTTAACTGGTTCCAATGGTGGAAGGTAGTTTTTAGTATAAAGACTTTCAAATAATTTGTCCACAAAACCTGAAGTCTCTAAAGAGAAAAAAATATTTAGATGTTATACAAACAAAAATGGAATGTTTAAACACTGCTGCCAACACTAAAAATGTAGGAAATCTTTAACACGGCTGCCAGGCTTTAAAACTAAGACTTACCTTAAAAGAAGAGAAATCCACTTCTAGGGGTTTTGTTTCTTTCTTAAATCCTTCAGACATAATTGTATGTGTACAAATGACATAAATACAAGATTTTGTTGCTTAAGTTAAGAACAAAAGATTAGAAACAAATTCCTATAAGAAAGAGACTAACAAAATAAGTTATCAAATAATAGATTATAAAACTGTTGACCTAGTAAAACTAGGTAAACTAATATCTTATGTGTTTATCTGTGCAAAGAAACCGAAATGACAGACTGTACTACAAATGGAAAAGAGCTGTATGTAGACGAGGAAAAAAAATCTTACATTGCAGTAACAGAATAATACATGGAGTAATCTTACACTGGACAGAGTGAACACCTGCTCAAAGACTGAGGTAGATATGTTTGAACGGGTTGAACTCAGTGTCTGTGTTTTTATTCAGCTCCATATTTTGGCCCTATTTGAAACTTCCTCACACAAACAGAAAAGAGAAACAGGTAATTTTGCTGAAAACATAAATATCAAAATATTTCTTATTTTACTCTAATTTAAGTGGTCTTGCCCTAAGGAACAGCTGAAGATGGCAGAGGTTCAACTCCCAAAATAAGAGAGGGTTGCGTATTTCAAAGGTGTAACATGGGCTTTGCTCATACTACAATTATTACACATTTCTAATATGCTAACTACTTCTACCATAGAAAGGTATCTTCATACATACTCCTTTACACTACTAATTTTATAACCAAACTTTTAAGGTTTATTTACTATTTATACAGTATTCTGCCTGCAGGCCAGGAGAGGGCACCAGATCACATTATAGATGGTTATGAGCCACCACTTGGTTTCTGGGAATTGGACTCAGGACCTTTGGAAGAATAGCCAGTGTTCTTAACCTCTCTCTGAGCCATCTCTCCAGCCCCATGCAAACTTTTTTCCCCCAAATGGTAAAACTGTTGGTTGAAGTGGACCATGGTGGCTCACACTGTACTACTGTATTCAGAGGCTGAGTTGGAGGGTCACCAGCGTAGACTACTGAGTGAGTTTCAACAGCCTGTACAGAGCAATGACCATCCCCAGAAGGAGGGAAGGTTAGATAACAATCTAGGGGCTGGAGAGATGGACCAACTGTTACAGGAGCTTGATCATTACTCTTACAGAGGACCCAGGTTTGGTTCTAGGACTCCATGGCAGCTCATAACCATCTACAACTGAGTTCCAAGGGATCTGGACTCTTGTAGTGGCCTCCACTAACATCAAGAATGCAAAAAGAACACTAACATACATATGTAGGCAAAACATTCATACACATAAAATAAAAAATAATTTTTAAAAAATTAAAAATAGATTTGGAGGTACAAATGTGTGTTTGTCTAGAATACAGAAAACCATGTGTTCAATCAACAGTAAACCAGGCTTAATGGGTTATGCCTATAATTTCAGTACTTCAGAGGTTGAAGCAAGAGCAAGAGTAACCAGGCAGTGGCTACAGGAATACTGTCTCAAAAACAGACAAATAAAAACAAAAAAAGCAATAAAAATAAAAAACAAAGTTGACAAGTTTAAGGATATCCTGTGCTATGACACAGTTCCTATCAATAAAGAAACAAACACACAAGAACAAAATTGTTAACTGTTGTTAACTGTTACATATATGTGTAAGGTAATTGACTCTTCAAAACCTTTTATAAATAATTTTCAAATGTACTACTTTTGTAATTTGAAAAACATAGTTCAAGAAAAAAAATTGGGCTAGTGAGATGGTTCAATGAGTAAAAAGGTCCCTACCACCAAACCTGCTGACCTGACTCCAATCTCCACAACCCACATGATGGGAGAGAACCCACTCCTGAAAGTTCTCTCTAACCTCCCAAAAAATACATGTTGTGGGGCACGTACATGAACACACACACACACACACAAATAAATAGAGGATAGAGAGATAGACCCAATTCTAAAAAACCTATATACCCTATAGTCTCTACTTTCAAGAAAAGGAAAAGCAAAGACAGAAAAACTGGCAAGTAAGTAAACAGTAGGGATGTTACAAGTGCCACGAAAAGAGTAAGGCACTCGGACACAGAGGTGCTTGCCTTTACGTCTGGTATTCTGCAGTACAAAGCAAGCAGATGTTTATGAGTTCAATGCCAGCCTGTTCAACATAATGAGTTTCAGGCCAGCCAGGGATACACAGTGAGACCCTTTCTCAAACCATACACACACACACACATAAGTAAATAGGGGTAAATGAATAAGTAAGTAAAGCAGAGCTGGGAGGACGAAAGGGAAAATGAGCACCAGGGAAAACTGCATGATGACATCTAAAGAGAGAGACCAAAAAGACATAAGAAAGAATCTCCCAGGCAAACATAAAACATGTCCAAGGGCTCTGAAAAAGGACATGCTCAGTGACATTCAAAAACAGAGAGGTGAGCAGTGAGGTTTAGAGAAAGACTGGATGGACAGGGGTCGGGGTGGAGCGGGGCAGAGAGTATCAGGAAAACAAGGGAAACTTCCTGTAAGCTCTGTATCATGGCAGGACTTTGGTAAAAAGATAGGAAAGCTGTTTATTTTGAGACAGTTTCATGCAGCTCAGGCTGTATAGCAAAGGACAATGCTGATCTTCTGATCCTCGTGCCTCCAATTCCCAAGTGCTGAGTTACAGGTAAGTACTTCATGTCCAGCTGAAGATGAGAAGTTAAAGGTGCAAAGAGAGAAAAATAATGCCCATCTCAAAATGCTCCAGCCAAGAGAAAAAAAAAGAACATTAGGTTTACTGTTTTAACAGCAAGAATATGCAGCTTCAGGGCTAGGGAGATCGCTCGGTCAGTGAAGCAATGAATTTGAACCCAAATCCATGCCGTGGTGGCATTTGTTTGTAGCCTTGTTGCACTGGAGAAGGAAGATCACTGAGGCGTGCTGGCCAGCCAGCCTAGCCTACTTTGCAAGTTTCAGACCAATGAGACAAACTATAAATAAACAAACAAACATACACATAGAAGGCTCCTGAGAAATGACATGAGTTAACCTATGTTTTCCATAAGAACATATGTACACCTGCGTATGTATGAATATAAATATGTATAAATACATACAAATAGGTGCACAGACACACAAGTACACCCACGCGCACACACAAAAGCACTAAAAGGAAGCTTCCAAAGCCTTAAACAGTATCTCTTAACCATCAACTAAGTATTGCCAAAAGCTACAAAGAATCTAATCTAAGCAAGTATTAGAACCACTGTCTCAATACAGGGAAGACGAAGAAGACAGGAAAAACCTGTCCTTCCCAAACACACAACAAATATCTAAGCATTTATAAATGGGCACACTGCAGTATTCAAGGGACCATGCCCGATTCACTGTAGTTTGTGCCTGTCTCACTTCAGAAGCACATATAGTAAAATTGGAATGACACAGGAATCAGCCTAACACTGTGCAAAAGTGTATTTTTTTAATTTTACTTTTATTTTTATTTTTTGCTTGAGCTATATCATCATAAAGTTTGGTTGTGTTACTGCTGTTTTGTTTAAGGCAGGGTCTTGCCCAGTAGCTTAGGTGACTTGGAATTCCCTACATAGCTCCAGGTTGGCCCTAAATCATAATTCTCCTGCCTCAGACTCCCAAGTTTTGGAATTATAGGCATGTGCCACCACCCCTAGCTCTTTTCAGGAAGTTTTAAATTAAAAATATTTACCTAAAATACTTGGTTGAAGGGCCACAACAATTACCTTTTTGTAAAAAGACATCAAGTTGGTCAGCACAAAAGGCTTTCAATTCCTTCTCAGGTTTGTCCTTCTTGACCAGGGCTACAACATAGTTGGCTAGGGCTGAAGGGTCCGCATCACATCTAGTTAAACAAAGAGAAAATTAAAATTAAAATGATGAAATAGTTTGTAAGTAGTGATGTTACTGAAGAAATTACCAGTATTTTAGAATAATCAAAGGTCAAAGATTTAAACTGACTGCAAACACAGAAAGGTACTATAACATACAGGATATATATACTCCAAGTGAGATTTTCCTTTTCTGCTTGTTTTTTGTTTTGTTTTTAATAATTAGTATTCCTCCTATTTCCAAGGCTCTAGGAATACCAACAACATTAAATTTGTACATGTATTTGCTTTCTCGGAGCAACAGGGAATGGGTTACCCCTAAATTGCTGTCACAAATAATACCCCCAGGAACTTTGTTTCTTGTGACCAGAGAGGAAAAACAGGAAAGGGAAAGTGATAGATCATTTTTCTTCTCAGGGCACCTTCCCTAGAGCCACACGGACTAGCATCCAAAATTGGCTACTCAATCTACCACTAACCTTCTCACCCTGTTCCTTAGGCACCGCTGGCTAGCTTGCTTCACAGCTATAGGCAATGGAAAGCTTCAAGAGCTAGACACAAGTATACAAGAGCTTGAAAGGTGGCAAAAACACCTCATTTGCTTTGATACTCAAAAATCACCTCCTGTGCCAGAGATCACATGATTCTGGCTTGCTGACTCCTGACAAATCTGTCAGAAGTAATGTTTGATCTAAGTAATAACAAACTGAAAGTTTACACATTGCAAATATATATATATATATTTATTTTTAAAAATAGACTTGATTTTCTAATACATTCAGATTTAAGTAACACATAGCCCATGTACCTTCAAAGAGTTATTTGGGTTTTGTTGTTGTTGCTATTTATTTCTGAGACAGGGTCACAATGGTCTAGAATTTTCTATGTGGCATCAATCTATGATACTCCTCCTGCCTCTGCCTGCTGGAATGGGAGGTGTGCTACCGTGCCTGGTTCTTATCAAGGATGACAGTAATCAAATCATCACACTCCACCAATGATCCAAGATCAGACCCTTATGCTGCAAAGCACTTTGCCAAATGAGCTTGCCCCAGTCCCCTCGGTGTATAGGCTTTCTTTATAGGACCACCCTTCCCTAACATAGTATTGGCACCGAGCAATGAAGACAAGAATTGCTCTTTTACTAATAATGTGTAGGCTTTTCTGTAGTTGCTTATTTGCTTTAAGATTGGGTTTCCTTGGCTCAGTGTGTCCTTGAACTCAATGTGATTTTCCAACCCTGGTCTCACGAAACCTGTGAATGATCGTCATAAGTTGCAATGTCTTAAAATTTGTTTGACAAAGGAGGTCAGATTGAATAACATTTTATAAGGATTTGATCACTTTGCTTGCACAATGATTTAATGAGTAACCAGGGAAAGAGTTCAGTGGTTAAGAACCTGGGTTTGATTCCCAGTACCCACATGAAGACTAAGAGCCATCTGCAACTCTAGTTCCAGGATATTCAGCTCCTACTTCTAATCTTTGCAGAAGTGTGCAAGGTGTACATATATATGCAAAACGTTCATGCAGATAAAGTATTTAAGTAAATAAGGCAGAAAATGGCAGTCATCGTTGTCTTCTTCATCTTCTTTCTGGTGTTATCAAGACCTACAGAGTATCATGACCTGATAAGCATAATTCTAAGTAAGAATATGAAGCCATGGGCCAGAGAAATGGTTCAGCAGGTAAAAGGGCTGACTGCTCTTCCAGAGGACACAGGTTCAAAATCCCAGTACCCATATGGCAGCTTACACGTGTCTGCAACTCTAAGATCTGACACCCTCACATAGACATACATGTAGGCAAAACATCAATGTACATAAAATAAAAATCTAAAAAAAATTTAAAAATATATAATGTCAGGTGTTGTGGCTTACACCTTTATTTCAGAGGCAGATGAGTATATGTGAGTTCAAGGCCAGCCTGATATATAGTGAGTTCTAGGATAGGCAGGGCTGTATAAAGAGACCCCATCTCAAAACCACAAAACAAAAAGAATATGAAGTTTCTAGTCAGAAACAAAGTATCTAGTTACTAATTTATTAATAAACTTAGCTACTTTCTTTTTTTACATAATTTAGTATTCAGACTAAAGGACACATAAATGCAGAATTGGGCTGCTTCTGTGAAACACATTTTAGGGTGATTGAAACAAGTTACCAATATGTAGCTCACACTGGTCTAGATCTCAAATGTAGCCCAAGCTTGGCTCAATCTTGGAGATAGCCTTCTGCTTCTCTTTAGTTCTAGGTTATAGGCATGTACCACAATCCCCCTAACCCCAATCTAATGAAGTACATTTTCGTGTGATAGTGTTAAAATGAAAATGAATAATTAAGATGAAAGAATAGACAAATACTCTAGGAAAGGTTTAAGCATTTGCTTAATATAAATAAATGAATGGTACTAACTGGTACAGTTCTACACCAAGCACAATTGCATGTTACAATCAAAGGAATACAAGCATTTCAATCTATATATTTCAGTATGTGTTGAGGAAGTAGGCTATCAAGGAAACCATCAGTCTGAACTACTAAGTCATACTAAGTGAACAATGAAACAAAGACATTTGGGAGTTTTATGTTGAAACTGTCAGACCTTTCTAAAATCTTACTCATCCTTTCATCACATGACTCCTACTATAATCTTCAAAACCTTACAACTATATTACATAGCCATGGTACTGACGCTTAAGCTAATAATAGCCCAATAGAATTTCCAGAACTGTTTCTGTTCACAGAAACAGTCTAAGACCCTTGATATACAAAACTACCGTTGTCCTCCCAAAATGACTTTTTGTGCACCCAGAAGTAGTATACAAGAACAGTGTACACAAAGCCTTTAGCTACTTGTATGGAACCAAGCTTATGGATTCTGATTAACTACTGATATAGCACATTTAGAAAGAAATTTTAAATTTTTGTGTTCATAGCTTAAACTAAACATGTATATTTCTGGGCAAAAAATGAGTTTCTGTTTAAAAGGTTACGAAAGTAAATAACATACATCTTAGATTATTACATTGGGCTGGAAATGGTGGCACATGCTCTAGTGCTCTGAAGGTGGAGGCTGGATCAGTTGTTCAAGAGTTCAGCTTCAGCTATAAGAAACAGTGTTTTAAAACAAAGCAAAAGTGGTAGACCAGAAGGAGAGGAGAGGCAGAAGGTGGAGAGACGGAAGAGGGGGAGAGGTGCAGAGACAGGAGAGAGCTAGGGCGGCAAAGGAGAAAGAGAGGTGAAGAGGCAGGAATGGGGAGAGGTAGAGAGGCAGATGAGAAGGGGAAAGGCAGAGAAGGGACGGACAGAGAGAGGAGAAAGAGCATTAGAGAAGAGAGAGAGAGGCAGAAAAGAGGAAGAGGTAGAAGCAAGTGGCCTCTCTGACTTAGAGGCCAACCTGGTCTAGGCAGGGAGTTCCAGGCCAGCCAAGGTGACATAATAAGACCTTCTCTAAGACAACAAAAACAATAATAAGACCTAACACTAAAATTGCAAATCTTCATGAAAATTAAGTGCTTCACTCAAGAGAAGGGCTAGTGAGGTAGCTTAGTGGGTAAAGACCTTGCTGTGCTGAGTCTAAGCCCCAAGAGCTACAGCAGAAGAACTGCGGCGCCCACAGTTGCCCTCTAATCGCCACATGTACAATGGTACGGGCATGCCCACACAAACAACACACACACAAAATGTATGTACACACACATATACAAGTAAAATAAATTTAAATTTTAAACGTTTAAAATATTAGAGCCCACCTTTGAAGTAAAACAAGCCTGTAAAGCCATACATGTAAAATTTATTTCACATCACATATACTTTCCTAATGTATATCTGCAAGTCAAATTAATATTATAAGCCTTAACCAGTAGTCACTTTCATTCAAACAACAATAAACAAGAAAATTTAAAAAACAGTGTGTTGCCAATTCATCAAAATTCACATCCTGTATAATGTAAGATGTTTTAATGATCTTTAAGTCATCTTAAAAAACAAAACCAATTACACAGCAGACCTGGTGATACAGACCTGATGTCCCAGCTACTTGAGAGGCTGAAGCTGAGAGATTATAAAATCAAGGCCTTCCTGGGCTACAGGGTGAATAGCCTAAGCAACTTAAGTGAATCAATCTCTCTCTGTCTCTCTCCCTTCCTCATTCCCTTTCCCTCTCTCCATCCCTTATCCCTTCATTCCCTCCCTCCCTCATAGTCTCTCATATTCTCTACTTTCTCTCACTATGGCTATATAGCTATGCTCTCTATTCTCTATCTCGGTGACTCAAGTGTTGGGATTAATGCCATGCTCCACTAAGCCTGGCTTTATCTTACTCTTTTCTGTTTCCTTTCTCTTTTTAATTAATTAATTATCTAGTAATTTATTTATTTGAGACAGGGTCTCTTTCTACATGATCTCTAGCCCTCGAGTTCAGAAAGACTAAATGTTGGGGCTGGAGAGATGGTTCAAGTGGTTAAGAGCACCGTCTGTTCTTCCAAAGGTCATGAGTTTAATTCCCAGCAACCACATGGTGGCTCACAACCATCTATAATGTGAACTGATTCCCTCTTCTGGCAGGTGTAAATGCAGACAGAACACTTATATACATAAAATAAAAAAATTATATATATATATATATAAAATACACATGAGGATGTTCATTCATTCAAACATTTACTGTTAATTAAGTTCCAAGTCTCCTCTTTAATTTTTGAAACAGGGTTTCTGTGTAGCTCTGGCAGTCCTAGAACTCACTCTGTTGACCACACTAGCGTCAAACTCAAGAGATCCTCCCGCCTCTGCCTCCCAAGCGCTATGATTAGAGGCATGCATCACCACCACCACCAGCCTTAGTACCAAGTTTCTTGCTTGATGACTTTGATCATTAGTCACATGACTAGAAGATGGCTATGAAAAAATATCAAACAAAATTATAAATGGTACAAAAAAAAACATGTCATAATTATTAAAGCAACAACACTGTAAGAGGAATTATAAAAGCAACTTCTGGCTTTTATAATTGGGCCAGGAAGAATGAAGTCAGACATATTTAGGAGGCAGACCAAGGACATAAGAACAAGTATGCTCTTAACTTAGTACACCAAAATGTGTCAACAAGTCTTCTGGCAAAGAAGCCAATTAGCCAATGAATGTTGTGTTAAACAAGTCTCATGTCACTTTACAGATACAAGAATTTTGTGAAGCCACTAGTGTACCTTAGAAAATTGAATGTAGTTGCAATACCCATTACACCCTAGCAGGCCTAGTGACCACTAGCTGATGTTTGCTCCTATTTAAGCAACTGCAGTGACAACTAGCCAGAGTTTTATGTCATAAAAATTGCTAGCTTATTCCAGGATATAAATCATACTTGCCATGACTATTAAACCAATAAATATGAACCAATGAAATAATCCTATTCAGCCACGCAGTGGTGGCTCATGCCTTTAATCCCAGCCCTCGGAAGAATCTGATGAGTTTGAAGCCAGCCTGCTCTACAGAGCAAGTTTCAGGATAGCCAAGGCTACACAGAGAGACCCTGTCTCAACCACCACCACCAACCACCACTCCACAAAAAAGTAAAAGTATCCTACTCTTAAAGCTTTTGCTGCCCTTTCCATCATATTTCAAGATATCAACATATTTTTAAGACTCTGAAGTGATCAGAACACTGAAACTACACACACAAAGTCCATGGCTTTTACTAGCAGCTTCTGTTTTTAGTTATAGAACGGCAACGAGTCACTAAAACTCACAGAAACTACAAGTCAAGTCCAGGACTTTCACTAGCAACTCCTGTTCTTATAGGATGGCAATGAGTCACTCTCTGTTTTATACACAAGACAAATGAACATTTGTTAGATGGTAGTGGTACCCAACATTAATAAGCAAAATATCTGCAAAGCTTAACGTATCTTCATTTTTCAAAAAACATAAAATTTACAGTACAGAGTGCCTAACGAATACAAAGCACTTCTGACAGTCTGCATTATGATCACATTATATTTGTAAGATGGGTAAAAGGCTAATATTTAAGAAGAGAACAAATAATTTCTCCAAAAATCAAGATGAATCAGACAGATATAGAAGTAAAAACTAACTACCCTGATTCACACAATCTTCTATTATAACAGACAGAAGTAACTGTCCAAGAAGCTTATAAACTCCTCCAGTCCTTTAAAAACACACACCAATGGCACACAACCTGTAATCAAAACACTTAAAATAAGGCAAGATTGTGAGTGAGTTCAAGGCCACTCTAGGCAATAGTGAAATCCAGACCTATATAGTAGACTTGCTTTAAAAAAAAAAAAAAAAAAGTTCATGCCTTTAATCCTAAAACTTGGCAGGCAAGGAAGGGAAGGATCTCTGTGAGTTCCAGGCTAGCCAGGGCTACACAAAGAAACCCTATCTTGAAAAGCCAAACCAAATCAAAAACAAACCAAATTTAAAAAAGAAAAGAAACAAAACAAAGACACCAAGACAAATTTTTGCAATAAGCCAAACAAGAAGCAACAATTTTAAAAATCCTGTCACAAAGCTGACAGTGATAGAGTTTTTGCCTTAAAAATACTAGGCCCTGAACTCAAATCTTAGTATTGTTTAAAAAAAAAAGAAAAGTTCCATTTCCTTTGGTAGAAATGCAGGTCTGTTACTATAATAAAAATGCTGTCTTGGCCCCAGAGAGCTAGGTCAGCAGATAAAGATACCCACCAAAAGGCTTGATGACTGAAGTTGGTGATAGAGTGGTGAGAGAGAACAGACTCCTAAAAGTTGTCCTCTAACTTCCACGTATAGAAATGCATACATACATACACACACAGAGACATAACTATATGTTTCAAATGAGTAATGATTTCTGATAGAATGATGCCACAACATCCCAATTTATGCACAACTTCTACATGTTCTCTCTGACAATGATGTCTACAACTCTTCATAGGTAAAGAAAAATAAAGACCCCACATAAAATCTGTTATTCTAGTCTGTATTTAACTTCTGACCTGGTTTCCTCCTCTTTTAGTGTACTAAAAATGGTAGGAGTGGTCTTTCCCCAGCAAGCTAAGAGAGGCAAAGGGCTATTCCTTCCAGAGCTAGAGATATGGCTCAGCACCTAAGAGCACTGACTGCTCTTCTATAGGACCTAGATGGCTCACAACAATCTACAGCTCCAATTCCTGAAAACTCAATATCTCTTCTGACCTTCATGGGTACAAGGCATGTACATATAGCACAGACAGGCATGCAAGCAAAACACCCATACAATAAAAATAACATCTTAAAAGAAAAAGTACAAGAGGAATAGGCTCATATGCTCAGCCATAGCTGGATTTCAAGCTAGCCACTGCAACTAACTACATTATTCCAAAGCCTGACAACTGCTCTGAAATGCTATGTTGTAGTAACATGTCAATCTGCCACGAAAAATGTTCTTGAATCTAGAATATGAAAACAGTAAATTTACAAACAAACCCTCATTAGCATATCATTTATTATGTTTTAGAAGATCTAAACAAAAAGTAATCTGCCATGACAGAGAACCAAGAATGAAAATCTATATAGCATTTGCACTTACAATTTTTTATTAACATCTCTCTCTAAAACCAATACTATAAATTAAAAATAAAATTTTATTTCATAGGTCTAGGAAAGACACTTTGATAAGTCTAAGTAGTGATGTTAAGTCTTTTTTTCTTTTTTTGGTTTTTAGAGACAGGATTTTTCAGTGTAGTCTTGGCTGTGTAGACCAGGCTAGCTTCAAACTCAACAGATCCACCTGCTTCAGACTGCTGAGTGCTGGGATAACAAGCATGCACCACCACCACCTGGCTCACAAATTAAGTTTTAACACCAAGTTCAAGTAATCTTTTATTTGGTTGGTTAGTTTTCTTTTAAGACAAGGTCTTCATTACATATTCCTAGCTAGGCTGGAATGCACTATGTATCCCAGGCTGAGCTGGAAATCATGGCAATGTTCCTGCCTCAGACTCCAGAGTTCCAAGTCTCACTGGATTCCAAGTGTGCAACACCAGATCTCGCTTTCAAGTATTCATTTTATTTTTTTGAAGATTTATTCTTATATTTTTAATTATGCGTAGCTGTGTATGTATGCATGTGGGTATACACATTTGAGAGTGAGATGCTCTCAACTGCCAGAGATACAAATGTTTTGAGCCACTTCACATGGGTCCTGAAAACCAAGCTCAGGTCCTTTGGAAGAGGAGCAAATACTCTTAAACACAGAGCCATCTCTCAAGCTCTCAAGTATTCATTTTAAAATGTATTTTTCATTCAAGACTACAAAATAATTAAAAAATTGCAGTCCAGTAAAAAAAAAAAAAAAAAAAAAAACTACCCTAATGAAAAATATCACTATTAAGAAAGATACCATTCCTACACTAAATTTTACCTTAAGGGGGAAAAAGTACTAGCTAGTACCTTTACTATCTAGTAAAACATTTTAGGGTGCTTCAAAAGAAAAAAAACTAAATAAAAGGAGTTAAAATGCTAAAAGCGGTTACTGCCTACCTAAGATATAAAACATACATTTACTACTTTTAAAAGATTCTCTACTAACCAAGAGAGTGCTTATCCGGGTTAAGGAGAAAAAGAAGGGGGGCTGGGGATCTAGCTCAGCTGGTAAAGCCCTGGGTTCAATGTTCAATGCAAGAAAAGACAAACAGGGCAGCAGTGTCCAAAACAGACTCTTTCAAGTGCTAATTCGAAAAAATATAACTAATTTCTTAAAAACATAGACATTTTTCCTTTTTTCAGTTCTTTCCACACGTACGTTAAATTTTCTTAGGTCTATCTTATTTCCAAACTGCATATTATAATTCAGTTCTACCTTTGGGCCCTCAAACTTTCCACTGTAGAAAAACAAAAACGATGGAAGTATTCTTCTACCAAACTTTCAAGTATGTGCAGAAGTCCTTTTTATTCTAACTGGACTAACTATTCCACCTAGCATAAACCTGGAAGCCCTTCCTGCACTTATTCACTCATTCATTTATTTATACCTCTGCTACTCATTCACTCTCGCGATGCAAACAGCACTTCAGACATCCAAATTCCCCACTACAGTCTCCTTTCCCAACCTGCCTCCAAAAGAGCAACACAGTGGACTACAGCTAGATGACCTCCTCCCGAGGTACCATCCCATCCCCCAAAAAGCGAAGTAGTAAAACAAACATAAAGTTAGTTAAACCAATTTCTTGGGGAGAGAGAGGAGTAAGGAACTAATAGCTAAACAGGGAAGCAAGCATGACAGTGTCTCCCAACAGCCACAACTTTATCACACCTCCACACCTATGGGACTACTTCCCATTTCCAGCCCCTGAAAAACACTCATTTTCCCCTTATAAAACTAGAGTGATCTGATTTTATGAATCAAGCTCTGCATTTCTCCTCCTCAAACCCTCCTTGGTGTGTGTTGGTGGGGGGGGGGGGAGCAGTGAGAGGATAAATAAGCAACAGAAATTAAAAGGGGGCCAGGAAATGCTTCTTTCCCTTCTTCCATCGTGTTCCCATGTTCTCTTCAAAGAACCGGCTAAAGACTCATTTCTCCAGCCTCCCATTCTTTCTTTCCCACAAGACTGTGACTGAGACTAGCTATACCCAAGTATCCCCAAACACTCCACACAGCCTTTACTTTCTCAAAAGTTATAAAACAACAAGTTTATGCCCCTGCTGTCCCTGTCAAGCCTTTCAATGATATCTCTACCACTGACACCCAAACTATCTTAAGAGGACAGGTCTCTCATTCTCCTTGCCCCTCAACAATTACCCACGTCCCAATTACAGCTGCCCTGTCATCTTTCAAAAATGCTTACAGGGTCCTTATTTATTCCTGTGCCCATTTTTCTCTTCTAAAACCTGTATCTTAAAAAAAAAAAAGAAAGAAAAAAGGAAAGTAGATACTATAAGTATATCCGATTCAACCTCAAACATAAAAATCTCTCTTTCCCCCAGTATCCTACAGTACCTAGAAATCATCAATTCTACCATCAACTCAAGTACACCCTAAAATCCCTTAGTATCTTTGCTCTCATACTCACGAGCTCCTCAATAATTTATCAAAATCCTCCAATGCCCGCATATCCACCTCAGCACTACATCTCTCAAACCCTTCAATGTTCTCATCCCTTGGAGCTCACCCACAATTACGACTAAGCTGCAGGGACCCCCGCGCTCCCTCTCTGCCCCAGTATCCCGAGAAGGCCCTCGACCCCGGGCTCCGGTACACTGTTTGCAAAGTCCTGCAGCCGGCTCCGCCGTCGCACACCTCAGCCTTCACATTTAAAAATCCCTCGACTGTCGCGCCACCCGCCTCAGCTCCCGGGTCGCCGTCCTTCAGTCTCCCGCCGGCCTGCAGCCCGGGCTGGCTCCGCTGTGTGTCCTAGGGAAGCCCCGACGCCGCGCCTGGCCCCTGCCCCCTCACCTCTCACCACCGCGGACTAGTACCCGGCGGGCGGCCCGGGCTCCCGCCTCCCCTCCCCCACGCCCCCGCGGGTCCCCAACGCCCATGCCGCCGGCCCGCCGCGGCCCGGCGCACTCACATCGGCTCCAGTAACTTGGCCAGCCAGGACTTGAGGGCATCCACATCCTCTATGAGCATGGTGCAGAGAAGGCGGGCTCGGCCGCCGCTCCTCCTCAGGCCCGCCGCGGGTCTGCGCTCGCCGCCGCCTCACGTTCCCTCACAGCTCCGGGTGCCCTGACCCACCGGGCATCTTAGAGACTTCACCTACTCCCTGGGCCGGGGCCTAACAGGAACTAACCCAAGAGCCCCACTCAACCTAGCCTGGAGGCTCCGGTGGGCGGGCGACAGGCTGGAGTGACGGGCGCGCTGCCCAATAGGCGAGAGAGGGCCGCGCGCGGCGGGCCAATCGCAAGGATCGCCCGCCCCGCCCGCCCGCCGTACCCAGTGAGGGCGGAGGGGCCTAGCAAGGTAGGTGGAGAGTTCAGTGAACTCCCGGTGCAAGATGGTATCTTGGAGAAGGTGCGGTGCCTCTTAAAGGGTCCGCGGCGCCTCTTTTGACCACGCCGCCACCCACGCCCGGAACACCGGAGCCGGCTGCTGGGAGCGCCTTGGGGAACCCGGAGAGCCTCTTCCTGGTTCCGTCCGCTCGTTTTTCCTGGAAACTCACTCCGGTGTCCCGAAATGACTCAGCTGTAGTAAAGCTGCAGCACAACGTGCAATGCGTTCACTCCGAACACATTGCAAAGATCTTGCTAATTTTTTTCTTTACACCCTCATTTTGATGATGGGCGCTCATGCTTTTATTTTTTGCTACTAAGCTTCAATTACACCGAATGTTTCTCGCGCGCGCTCGCGCTCTCTCGGTTTTTTGTTTGTTTGTTTGTGTGCTTGCTTGCTTGTTTTTGTTTTTCCTGAGTCAGGGTTTCTCCGAATAGACCTGGCTAGCCTGGAACTCATGGCCTCAGATACCTGCCTGCCTCTGTTTCCCCAGTGCTGGGATTAAAGGTGTACGCCACCCTCGCCGGGCTTTAAAAAAAAAAAAAAAAAATTCTCTTAATTGCTTCTCAGTTTCAGTTGTTTTTCAGGAGGAATTTTGTCAGCAAACATCATTTAAAAAAAAATGGCAAAAGCGGGGCGTTGGGAAACCCTGTCTCTGGGGGAAAAAAAAGAGAAAGAAATAACAATAAATGAAAAGAAAATTTGAAATGTGCCAAAAATAGGCCACTAAGTTTTTATTGGTTAAGGAATTCCTGTTTGTGTTCTGAAATTACTGGCTTGGCACTGGAGTTAAAATAAATGCCCATGCAGACCAGGCGTGGCAGCTCATGCCTTTAAGCCCAGCATTCAAGAGGCAGAGGCAGGCGGATATCTGTGAGTTCAAGGCGAGTTCAAGAACAACTGGGGCAACACAGAGAAACCCTGTCTCAAAAAACAAACAAACAAAAACAAAATATTCAGTAACAAATACAGAGACTCTGTTATATACTTAAGCTCCAAGAGTCCAATAGAGGGGAAATCCTTCTAGATAACTGAACAGTTTATGTAATATAATAACATACAATAATTACATAATGTAATATAATAACATTTTGGAAAATACCCAGTGAGCTCACATCTCACAGAAAAGAAGCAGAACAACTCAAAATAAGCAGTTGTACTAAAAATACTGTACACAGAGCATGGGCTGTCCAGCTTGCTCTCTATAAAGGGGCCAGATAATGGTAAACATTTCTGGTTTTGTGAACTTTGAGGTCATTGTGGCAACTATTCAACATGAAGTGAGTTGTCCTAAACCTGGCCATAGATGATATGTAAATGATTGTGTCTGTGTTCCAATAGCATAAAAGTTTTATTAAGTTAAAAATGTCAATTCCATGTAAATTTTTGCATCACGAAATATTATTTTTCTTGGCTTTCAAGACATGGTTTTGTTACCTAGCCCAACATAAAACTGTCCTGAAACTATCAGTACTCTCCTGCCTCTGCCTCAAAAAAAAAAAAAAAAAAGAATAGAAGCACCCAATATTATGAAGTGTGGAGTCATTTTCAAGCATAATTTGTTTTTGTTATCCCACCTTTCTGCACTTCTCCCCCAACCCCAGCCTGTCCTTGGTAAGCCTCAGGTCACATCACTTTCACAAGTGTTTTATTACCCTTACCCTTTTACCTCATTCCCCTCTTTCCTGCCCCTATTTCTGGTGTCAGGACCTCACTCACACCCAGACAGATCCACACATGTAAACATTAAAAGCCAGGCCCTAATACAAGAGAGAGCATGCAATATTTCTCTTTCAGAGTCTTGGTTACCACACTTAATAGCATACAGACCTATCCATTTTCCTGCAAATTTCATCATTTTATTTGTCTTTCCAGCTGAATTAAATCCCATTGTGAGTATGCAGCACATTTTCATTATCCGTTCGCCTGTTAATGGACATCTAGGCTGACTCCATTTCATAAAATATTATTCTTTTCATTCTTTTCAACCACTTAAAAATGTAAATGGCACTATAATCTCACAGGTGCAAGAAAACAGGTGCCATCAGAGTTCAGCTTGCTGGCCTCCACTTGGATACCCTTTATGAGATACACAAAATAGAAGTTTTAGAGAGGGAAAGCCCAGAAAGATGGATTGATGTATCCAGAATCCCACCTCTGTGGAGCAGAAGTTGCTTCCAGAACCTCTGATGGCAAGCCCTGAGTTCTCCCACACCCCACTGCTTCCTCTTCCTCTCTCTTACCCTTTTTATGCTTATCGATGTTTTTCTTTCACCTCAGTGGTTACAGTGTTACCCTAAAAAAAATCAAACAAGTTTGAAAAAGGAAATCCTGATATAGCCATTCATGCTTCCAGTCTCACTTGGGAGGTAAAGGAGGAAGAAGAAAATAATATTTAAAGAGTGAGTTGATTGGGCCTAGTTCTAACCACATAATTTGGCACTATGAACAGGGTATAGTGGTTCATGCCTGTAATCCTACCACCTGGAGCCAGAGGCAGCAGAATGAGTTTCAGGCCAGTTCCTTGCTGGGCTACATAACAAGAACCTGTCTCAGAACCAAACAACAAACTGTGGGTGGTGACACACACCTTTAATCCCAGAACTTGGAAATCAGAAGCAGGAGGATCTCTGTTAGTTTGAGGCCAACCTGGTCTACATGGGGAGTCCCAGGACAGCCAGAACTTCATAGAGAGATTCTGTCTCAAAAAAGAAGGAAAAAAAAAAAAGCAACAACAAAACCACAACAGCTGTTTTGGGAGGTGGCTGCTGAGCCTGGGGAGCTGAGTCCAGTTCCCCGGGGCTCATGTCGAAAGAGAGAACTGACTCTCACAAGTCATCCTCTGACCTCCACATGTCCACCGTGCCCAAACACCAAACACACACACACAGCAAAGTATAATAAATGGTGCATATACACAGATGCAGGTATATACACATACTCATAAAAATAAATCAATCTTTTTTTAAAATAAGAAAAACAAACAAACAAACATAAAAGCTGGGCATGGTGGCATATGCCTTTAATCCAGAACTTGGGAGCCAGAGGCAGGCAGATCTCTGTAGACTCAGGACTAGTCTGGTCTACATAGCAAGTTCCAGGACAACCAGAGCTATAGAGTAAGACCCTGTCTTAAAAAAACAAAACAAAATAAACAACAACCCCACAAACTGGACCTCATGATACCAATGGAGCAGGTATTGCCTATCGCTGTAAATGAATGCTTTGCCAGAAAGGCAAATAGGGATCACAGTGGTGGCTTGTCCAGTAAGGACACTTGCTGCAGAGGACCCCAGCAGCCACACAGTGGCTCTCATCCAGCTGCAACTCCAGGTCCAGGAAATCTGATGCTCTCTTCTGACTCTTCTGATTCTTGTGGCACCAGGCAAGCACGTGGCACATATACATACATGCAAGCAAAACTTTCATGGACATAAAATAAATTTCTTCTAAAAATGTCTAATGTAGTTATTGAACAAGTTTACAAGGCTAATCTCATAGGTAAGTGTTGTATTATCAAGTTCCTGATGACCAATGTCATCTCTTGACTGAGAACACTACAACATGAGCAGTCATGATCATGGTGGTAGGATATTCTAAGTAACTGTTTTCCCTTTTCTCTACTTCAATGTTATCATAACTATCTGTGAATTTAGGACATTCACAGATATACCTGGTGTGTGCGTTTGTGTGTGTGTGTGTATAAATACTAGGACCACTTTTTTTAAGATTTATTTATTATGTATACAATGTTCTGTCTGCATGTACAGTTGCATGCCAGAAGAGGACACCAGATGTCATTACAGATGGTTGTGAGACACCATGTGTTTGCTGGGAATTGAACTCAGGACCTTTGGAAGAGCAGTCAGTGCTCTTAACCTCTGAGTGACCTCTCCAGTCCCCTAAGATCACTTCTTGAACATAACATTCCAAACTGTCTCTTGAATAAGTAGCATGTATAAAAGCGTTGGTTCTGTCAGTCAAGATGGGCCAGCAGGGAGCCCATTTGAGTTTATTAATCCCTGGGATCCATATGAAGAGAAAAAGCTCCTGCAAGTTGTCTTCTGACCTCTATATGCACACCATGGAGCATACTCATGTACACACACACACACATACACACACACAAATAAAGAAGAGTTGCTTTCCCAGAAGTCTGTCTAATGTAGTCAATTCCGCCTCTATGTTTGGCTCACTGAATTTGCCAGATGGTTCAGATATAGTCAGGAGCTATGAGCCAGAAATTTCTCCATTGATTTTATTTGGTAACATGCGTTGCATATAAACAACTGACTCACCTGCAGTCCATGAATGGATGGCACGCTTGCTCCAGACACGCAGTTACTGGCTACCCTGACTGCAGTATATACATATATGTGTTAATTCAACATACAAACACAACACTAGTATACTTAACACGTGCCAGAGACAGGAAAATTTTAAGTTCTATTCACTCATATTTGGGGTGGGCAACATAGCTCAGTAGTAGAACACTTGCCCATACACAAGGCTCTGGGCTCAATCCCCAGTACCAGAGAGGAAAAGACAGCAATGAATAGAGACTTTTAAAAGCAAATTTACCCCACTCCAGTGATAAGCACACTATTTCACTGCACTGTTACAATCCCTCATTCTCACACCACTGCTAAATATATGGGCATTATTCACAAGCAGGAAGACTGCAACTCATAAAGTCTACAAAATAACGAATGCAAGGATCTAGCCTCAAAATGCCCAGAGCTCGTACCTTTACTGTCACTACATTATCTTGATAACATACATTAAAATGTGAGCTGAGTGGTTAGTTCAAATTCATTCACCCGTCTGTATTCTGTGGATTGAACACAGTACCATCCATCAGCTACAGTTTTTGAATAAAAAGAGTAAGATTTATTTTAATTCTAAATAAGTTTTGTTTTCTTAGTTAAGGTGGATACTTAGCAAAGATTGACATTACCCTCTTCTACATTTTTGTTGGTGTTGTTGAGACAAATCTCATGTAGCCCACCCATATTGGCCTTGAATTTATTTTGGAGCTAAAAGTGACCTTGAATTCTTAAGGCACCTGCCTCTGTCTTCCAGGATTACAAATAGGCACGCCCATATACCATTTACATGGGGTACTCAGAATCAGACCCATCAAATCCATGCCAGATTCTATTTTTCCTTTCCCCCACCCCCCGCCCCTGCAAGCTTTTGGTGGAGGCTGGGTTTCATCTAGCCCTCAACTCACTGTGTAGCCAAAGAGGGCCTAGAACTCATAAACCTCCTTGCCTCTACTTCCTGAGTGCAGGGATTAAGGGCATGTGCCATCAGGCCACTATGCCACCAGTCATTTGAATCATTTTCATTCTAACTACTTCCTTTTCATAGCGAGGAGGCCTCAATCTGGAAATGCTTCAACACTGAAATTTCATACAAAAGTTGATAAAAGTAGATAGACTCTTCAGAATCAGGATAAATTATATTAGCAAACAAAGTATTTGTCCTAATCCTCTCCCTTGTGGCTAAGCACTGACCTAGTTGTGCAGTAACACAGAGATCGAAACTCATTTTTTTGTGTGTGTGTGGTGATACATACCTTTAATTCCAGCACTCAGGTAGCAAAGGCAGGAGGCTCTCTGTTAGCTCAAGGCCAGCCTGATCTACAGATCAAGTTCCAGAACAGCCAGGGCCACACAGAGAGAAACCATGTCTTGAGACAAAAAAAAAAAAGTCATTTTGTTTTCTTTGTAAAATTTACAAACATCTGCTTCCTTAAACTGAACTGTTGTAGAATTTCAAAGAAAGAAGCTCATGTGAGCAAATAGACCCTTTCTTGTTTGTACAACTTTAGGTGACTATCAAACTAAACAGTATCCTCATCAAAATGTCAGTTGAAGAAAAGCCAGAGGAATTGTATTATTTTATGTTTGTATAATACATATATGTGTCCACACACATCTTAACTGAAATTATGCCACTTAGGATTGCTTCTTTCAGGAGCTATAGACTTATCTAACAAAAACACCAGTACCAGGCATAAGAAAATTTCTTTGGAGTTGTTGGTCAGGTGAGTTCATGAGAGTCCCCCAAACAATACAGACTATTATTGCTGCCTTTGGTTGCCTCCCAGAATTTGAAGAAAAGTCCCTATTGCTGAAAACAACACGTGCTGTGGATATAGGCCTTGAGCTGGATCTGACCCGAAAGGGAGGGGAGGGGAGAGGGAGGGGCAGTGCGGACAGATACAGGCAGAAACTCCTGTGAAAGAAGGAGGCTGCTGCTGAGAAGTCTTGAGATATCCTGAAACAAAGATTGGACTTGCCCCCAAGGAATCCAATGACTCTAACCAGCAGGAAGTAGCTAAGAGACCTACTTAGCTAAGTGCCTCTTCTCCCCACTAACCTTCTTTCTCTCCTACTTGGTGTTAGGGTGTTGAAGATATTAAGTTAGGTAAGAGTTGGAAGAGAGGCAGAGGCATAAGAACCCCAATAAATTAGATTAAAAAGTACACCTACAGACTAGCTTTCGTTCTTTCTTTTTTTTCTTTTCTTTTTTTTTTTTTTCAAGACAGGGTTTCTCGAGACAGCCCTGGCTGTCTTGGACTCATTTTGTAGATCAGGCTGGCCCCAAACTTGCAGAGATCTGCTTGCCTCTGCCTTCCTAAGTGCTGGGACTACAGTCATGTGCCATTGCACCTGGCCAGACTAGCTTTCATGGCACTGGAAGGTGCTATGGAAATCAGGAGTCCTATCCAGCCATGATACCAAATCACAACAATGACCAGCATGAGATACCCACAGAGGTCCAGCAGCATAAGATACCCACAGAGGTCCAGCAGCATAAGATACCCACAGAGGTCCAGCAGCATAAGATACCCACAGAGGTCCAGCAGCATAAGATACCCACAGAGGTCCAGCAGCGGCACCATTATCTTGAGGATAACCAAAAGCTGTCTAATTGGTCTAAGGCCCACTCCCAAAAGAGAAATTCAGTTTTTCCTGAGTCTGGGTCACCTGGATCAACTCATCTGACTCAGGGGGGAAAAGTAATTTTAATAACAGTAGTTGGAATTTTAGTACTTTATGTCTAGAGAAGAACCTACTACTGCCACTTCCCTAAACCAGTACAACCCTTACACCACCAAGCTTGTTTTTACAATAGAATAAGGCCATTCCATTCCACCACTACTGGTGGAATAGGGAACATCTAACTGTGGGGTGTTTAGCCCCAACTGATAGACTTAGAACAGAACTCCCACACCTGAGGCTTAGGGGACATCTTGGAAGAGGGGCAGAAATATTGCAAGAGCCAGAGGACCAGGACCTTTGCTGAGATGTGTTCTCTATATATGATGGGGAAGCTGGACCAATGCCTTCTCAACAATATAATTGCCCAAAAAGGTAAATCGAAAGTCAGCATGGAGGGAGGAAATCTCACAAGGCCCCACCCATAAATAAAGAGGTACAGGCAGTTAATAGTCACTGAGTGGGGAAGACTCATTCTTCCCCCAGGGACGAGTTCCTTAATTGGCTATCTAATACTAAGTGGCCAGCCCTAAAACATATACAGACAAGCAACACTAAATAGTCTCAGCAGATTGTGTGTGTGTGAGAAAGAGAATAATAAAGAAAAAGAGGTCATAAATTTGAGATCATGGTGGGGGAAGGGGTTGGAGGGAGGAGAGAGGAGAAATGATATAAATATAGCACTTATATATGCAATTCTAATTAAAAAATATATCAGTTTGTCCTGAGTCTGGGTTACCTGGATCATTTTAATAACAGTAGTTGGAGTTTTAGTTATGTAAATGGAAGGTGATTTGGTAGACAAATTATGAGTCAAATTGTGTGCCTTTATTGAGTGCCTTTATTCTGAAAACAGATTTGTTTCTCTGGGAGAACTCTGTTTTAAGGGGTTCAAAATTTTTATTTTTGTATATATATGTTATATGTTGGGGCTGGAGAGATGGCTCTGTGGTTAAGAGGAATGTCTGCTCTTCCAAGGGACCCGGGGTTCAATTCCCAGCATCCACATGGCAGCTCACAACTGTCTGGAACATCAATTCCAAGGGATCTGACACCTTCACACTAATGCACATAAAATTAATTTAAAAAAACAGTTATATGTCTCTGTGTGTGAATGTATAATACTAAATGATATGGTGGACATAGAGAGAGGAATTGAACCATTCACACCTTGCTGATGGTGGTGATGTGAAATGTTAGTCTCTCTGATAAGCAGTTTGACACGTTCTTAAAAATTAAACCTGTTGCTGGATGTGTAGCACACACGTCTAATCCCAGCACTTGGAAAGCAGAGGCAGGGGGATTATGCCATGCTAGGTTACAGTTTCAGTCCAGTCTGTGCTACCTGAGATTGTCTCAAAAAAACCAAACCAAAACCCAAACACACAAGCAAACAACAGAACACTAAATCTATAAATTCAGTATGAGACAGTAATTGTACTCCTGAGAAATGAAAATGAAATAGTATGTTCGCATACAAAACCAAAGGTGTATAAGCTCTTTATTTGTATTTGCCAAAATATGGAGCCAGCCAGGATGTCATTTGGCAAGTGGAGGGTTAAAAAAGCGTAGTGCATACAGCAATAGAATACTACTCACTGTGAAGAAGACTGAACTATTGATTCATGAAACAATTTGGATGGATTACATTTAGCAAAAAAGCCAGTCTCCAAATTTTACAAACTTTCTGTTTCAATTTGTATAATGTTTGAAAATAGCATGAATTTAAAAGTGGAGGACAGAAACAGGAGATGAACAATATGGTAGTATAACCTTTTTGTACCTCAGCTGGGGTGGTAGATAAAAACGACAAGGTGGATTGGAGAGATTACTCCGTAGTCAAGAGTGCTCGCTGCATTTCCAGACCAGAGCAGGGTTCTCGCCAGGTTCACAACTGCTTGTGACTGCACCTCCAGGGATGTGATATCCTCTTCTGACTTCCATAGACATACAAGGACATCTGGACACCTACACCCACAGACACACACATACACATTAAATAAAAGAACAACCAGAATAGTGACATTGTGTGTATATACAAATGAATGCTAGTAAAGATTAAATCAAAGTCAGGATTCTGGTTGTGATACTACAGTTTTGCAAAATGTAACTCCTGGAGAACATTAGGAAATATGTGCAAGGATTCTGCCTTTTTTGTTTGTTTGTTTTTATGAGACAGAGTTTCTCTGTGTAGCCTTGGCTGTCCTGGACTTGCTTTGTAGACCAGGCTGACCTCACAGCAATCTGCCTGTCTCTGCCTCCCAGAGTGCTAACATCACAGGTGCACCACCACACCCAGCTGCCTGTCTGCCTTATTTCCAAGTTGATTTTTCACTATAAAGATCACAAGGAAAAAAGAAAGAAAGAAAAGAAAAGAAAGAAGGAAGGATGAAAGGAAGGAAGGAAAGAATGAGGTAGGGAAGGAAGGAAGGGAAAGCTGTTTCACTTGATAAAAAATTGTCTACAGAATAAAAAGTTGAAAGCAGTATCTGTGACTAGATATCCATCCTGTTATCCTTGTTTCTAGAGGGTAGAGGCAGGAGGATCAGAAGTTCAAGGTCATCTTTAGCTACATAGTGAGTGTGAAGGCAGCCAGGAATGCAGGAGATCCATTAGGTATATGGCCACTGAAAACAGCCCTTGCCCCATTCTCTGAGCTCCGTGAGTCTTTGTTGGACCCCTGTGGGAACAGCGTCTGACACATTTGCAGACAGGAAAAGCATCTAAAAGTATGTGAGGCTCTGCTTCTATGGCATCTTCCGAGGAGGAGCACATCGGTGGCAGGAGACTGACCGGAAGGCAGCTCCCTCTGGTTTTCTTTCTCATGTAAGAACTGACTTTTCTCCTTTTGAAGAAAAAGACTGAACAAATCCTTTCAAATGTGGGCATATCAAATAATAATAACTGATACTGCTGAGTCATCTTGGCCTGGTACTTACAAACAGACAGACAAACACAAAACAGGGGACTGGATAGATGGCTCAGCAGTTATTAGTGTTTTTTCTCTTCCACAGGACATAAGTTTGATCCCAGCACCTACATTGAACGCCCTATAACTGCTTCTAACACCAGCTCCTGGGGACCAGGCTGCCTCTTCCAGCCTCCATGGGTGCCCATACATTTGTTCTTAACAAACACAGGAAAACCAACCAAACAAACAGAAAAGAAATCACAGGCTGTTCACATGGCTCACTCGGTGAAGACTCTCACAGTTAAGCCAAAAGACCCACAAAGAGAAAGGAAAGAACTGACATCCAAAATTTCTGCTCTGCCCCTACATGTGTGTTGTGGCACCAGCAGGCATGTCTGTGCACATGCACGGACACACACGTCACAAACAAAATATATAAGTTAAAATTAAAAAAAATAGACTCACTGTGACGGCTTCATGTCTATTAGACTAAAGGGGGCATAAATGGAGGAAGGGAAACAAGCTAGGACTGGTGCACTAATCTGAACAAGAAGAGAAAACGGCAATTTGAACTAGGTGAACGGTGAGAGGTTGGATTGTGGGTGCATGTAGAAGATAGAGTCAGTTTGTTTGGATGACAGATTAATCCGGGTATTAAAGACAGATATGAGTCAAGACTGACACCAAATTGTTTGGCCTGAGCAAGTGGCCTGGAATGGGGAGAAAATGGGTTTAAAGAATAGCTTGTAGGGTTGGACATGGTGGCAAATGCTGTTCTCAGTACTCTGGAGGTTGGGGGAGGAGGAATGAAAGCTCCTGGCTAGCCTGAGCTATATAGCAAGATTATGCTTTCTCCTCCAACTGTATTTCTGACCCCCATCTAATCACATACTCAATCACATACTCATGTAAAGCACCCAAGCACACGGTCCACCAAATTCCTGATCCACAGGAGCTCTGTGTGATAATAAATGGTTTGTCATTTTAAGCCAATAAGGTTTAGAGTAATTTTTTGGATGGCAAAGGTTGTTTGTTTGTTTTGTTTTTCTTTTTTCCCCTATCTTGGTGATAGGACTAGGAATGCACTTCTCCCGAGATATATCTGAAGCCATTTGAAAACTTTAAATTTTAAGTCGGTTTCTTACTAAGTTGCCTAGACTGCTCTGAATTTAACGTGCAGCCCAGGAAGGTCTTAGATTTGCAATTTTACTTTCCTAGCCTGCTGAACAGTTGGGATTAGAGGCCTATGTCATCAGACCCTGATTTTTAAATTTGTTTTCAACAGTGTCTTAGCATGGCAGCTTAGACTGGCCTAGAACTCCACTCCTCCTGCCCCTGCCTCTCTACTAGATGACACACCTGCACCACCACATCAGGCACAAAAGCAGCATTTAATGACTCAGGTGTCACACTGCCCATACAAGCTCATGACATGGCTCTCAATGCTCTGCGGAATGTCAAAGATGGCAGCTGCACCCCATGTGTGCCCAATGTGGAGTTACTGCACAAGTGCCTGACTTCTAGTCCCTTAGAGTTACAGATATTACTGTTGTAAAGGAAATGTACGAAAGGTCTTCAAACATTTTGTACCTGGGAATGATCATTTCCCCAATTTGGTTGCATTTATCTAAGACAAAGAGCATTTTCCATTAACTTAATGACTGTTCCTAGCTTGTAGCCATCGGGTCTAGAGTTTTCATCACTGATGAAACTTGGTTTTCTGTAGCATTTCTTGCCTCATTCATATTTCTTGAGCACTTAGCTATGTACCAGACATTGGTAAACAGTACCCTTGTGTGGCACAAGTTCATATTCTCTCAGCAACCAAAGGAGGTAAGTCTGATGATCATTATCTCCATTTCACACTGAGGATTCAGAGGTCCTGGGTCAAAGGAACATGCCTAAAGTCACAGAGAGAGACAAGCCTCAATTCAGACCTTGGCACCTGATTCCAAAGCCCATAAACATAACCACTGTACACACCCCCAACCTCAGCTGACTCATGAGCTGTGTTGGAAGTTGCATACAGAATAATGTTGTTATTAGTTGAGCTAAAAAGATTATTCCTCCTTCTCCTTATTTTTCTGTTTATTTCTTGGATCATGAAAAGGAAGTTCACCTGTGTGTAATGATTCACACCTGTGATCCTGGACCCTGGGAGGCTGAAGCAGGAGGATGATGTGTTCTTGGCAAGCCTCAGCTACAAAGCAATCAGGATGCCAGCCTGGGGTGCATAGTCAGGCCATTGTAAAAAAAATGGGGACGTGTAAAGAGAAAAGTAGAACATGAATGTAAGAGAAGAAAACCACTTATAAACTAAAGCTGTCTAAAGTAAAATAGTCATTGGGTACCATGTGCCTGGGCATCTCTCTTGAGAAGTGTGCATAGTTCTTTCCTCACAATCCCTTGTTATTTCTAGAGAAGTTGGGTAAATAGGCATGAAAAACAATGGCACAGATGAAGTCAAACGCAAGACAAAACTGATTATATAGCCTTATGGATCTAAATTTAGAAAAGGTATTAAACTGAATGAAATAGCCAATGGGGCAAGTCTGAGAGGGAAAAACAGGGAGAAACTGGGTTCTATTATGATTTTTGAAGTATGAGTATTACATGGCTTGGCAATCACAAGGGCATATGACACAATTATATGATCATAACCAGCTCAATTAGCCTGGGGAAGAGATTCTTAGAAGCATAAGTAAAGCTTTTTCCATCAAATTGGGCTAATGTTTTTAGACTTATTGTCCTAATGCCATAAATAGCTAACATTTTAAAATACTTACAGACACATGTACAAACAGAAACAGGGTCTATGCACACATCATTTCTTTCATCCTCATAGCAATCTGATGAGGTACATGTTATTATTACCTTTGAAGGGTAGTATTAGTATTGTGACCTCAGGAAATAGATGTGTATGGGTGTTTGCCTGTATGTATGTTTGTGTGTCATGTATATGCCTGGTGCCCTCAGATACCAGAAGAGGGTGTTTGGTTTCCTGGAATTGGTGTTACGGATAGTTGTGAGCTGCCATGAGGTGCTGGGAACTGGACCCTGGTGCTATGTGAGAGTGACAAGTACTCTGCTCCCACCCACTCAACTCTTGCACCCTGCAAAACAAAAAAGTCTAGTGTTATGGTGCATGCCTATAATCCCAGCACTCAGGGAGGCAGAGGCAGGATGATCTCAGTGAGTTTGAGGACAGCCTGGTCTATGCAGTGAGCTCAGCACAGCCAGGACTACATATCAAAATCCTGTTTCAAAACAAAACAAAATTAAAGCTGGGTGGGGTGGCACATGCCTTTAATCCCAGCACTCAGGAAATACAGGCAGGAGAATCTCTATGAGTTTAAGGCCAGCCTGGTCTACAGAACAACTTCCAGGACAGCCAAGGCTACACAGAGAAACTCTGTCTCGAAAAACAAATAAACCAACCTATCAACCAACCAAAAAAAAAAAAACCCAAAACCCCAAAATAAGTAAACAAAAGAGCAGCAATTCTCTTGATTATTGAGCCATCTCTCCAGCTCTTTTATTGTGAGTCCTCACTTGGTTCCCAGGGACTTGGCCTGATGAGAAGGAAAAAAAGAGAAACTCAAACACACAAATATATAGAAAAGCTGGGATTGGGTGGACTGGGCTCCTCTGATGAAGACATGGAAGCATAGTTTAGCATGCTTATTACATAAAGATAAACATAGAGGCAGAGTTACTTGAACATGGAGGCAGATTTAACTAACCTTGGTCCATCTCTGTGGGGAAGCAGTCTTCAGATGGTAAATATCTAGGGTGAGAACGTTATGTGGGTGTGTTCTGCACACACTATCAACATCTGTACATGGACCAGAGAAAGGCTTTGTTATCCCTTTGAGGCTCACCCTTGCAGGAGAGAGGCTATGGCATTTTCCTGTGGGGTGAGGCATTGGGGTCCTTGACAGGGCACATATTCACCTGGAGCTTCCTCCACTTCCCACACTCTATTTTCTTAATTTCTTTCTCCTTCTAACTGATGCTTCTATAGTTAAGGACACTGTCACTTCTGAACAGCAGTCACAGCTTTGCACATCCACTATTATTCTTTTCCACTCTTCTCCAGAATGGTCGTCGTAACACGCAAATAGCACATTCCTTCCCTGCTTAAAGCCCCTGACTGGGTCCTCACTGCTCCTGCTGTTTAATGTCAGCCTTTTCCTTCTAGGCTGTATTCTCCGAGAACGATATGATTATGTATGTGCTCCAGCACGAGGAGAGTGTCACGTGTATAAAAGATGCTAGATGAATGGTGCTGGATGACTGGAAACCAGATGACTGCTGCCTTTTTTTTGGAGCTAGGGGTCAAGCTTGGGATTGCAAACACGTGAAGCAAGCACATAACCCTCATGCCCTTTAGAAAGACACATTTCATTCATTTAAACAGGAAATAAGAACGAATTTGGAAGCACGAAGATGGTTTGGCATAATTTGTATTCATGAATCACTTGTTTCCTTTCTGCTTAAATGTCTTATTTTCGTTAAATGATAGCCTCCACAAGACAGCAACTATGATTGTTTTGTTCTTCATTCTATCTTAGTTCTATGTCAGGTTCATGGGAAGGGCTTAATAAGTATTTGCTATATGAGAGATTTCAATTACCAATGTGATTTGCGATGACAAATAGTACAGATTAGGTCACAATCATAACAGGAAAGTACAATACCAGTTATAAAAGCTGTGGAGTATGAGATTCTCTCACTCATTTAAAAATATTATAAAGTACCTACTATGCGCCAGATACTGCTAGGCATAGGCCTACTATCATGAAGCTTGAAGTCTGGTGGTAAACAGGCAATTAAAATTAGTTTATTTTTTATTTTTTAAGGAAGAGAACGAACAGAGCACTTCAGAGGAGGCATTTAGCCAGATGTTAGGAGTGATTTCTAAATTGTTACTAGTTACAAAAGGTGTGCAAAGTATATTTGTGAAAGCCAGAGGCCTAAGGCTCATTCTTTGTTTCATCCAAAAAAAAATTTTTTTTTATTGATCTCATATCATACACCAGGCATGTATTATACCATCATTAAATTTTATATTTCCCCTACAACTACTTGTTAAAAAAAGTCTGTAGTACTGTTGGTAGCCACATGTTTGAGATGCTCACCTCTTTTAAAGTGCTTTGTAGTCGCTTAATATTTACTGGATTAATTGATATTAATCTGAACACTACAGAGTAAAAGCCATCTATCATTAGGTCTGTTCAATAGAATATTTTTAGCATATTTACATCCGACCAAAATAGCTACGTGGACGGATGTATCTTGAAATGTGGCTTGGGCGTGGTCTGAACCAAGCTCTGTGAACAGGTGGGTTTCCCATCTCTTGCCTAAAGGTGCAGATTGTTTGGTAAGTACTATTAAATGTCTACATGGTGAGCTGTTGAATGCCACCGGTAATAATAAATACCTGTGCATAGTGGCAAGCCATAATTAGCACCTCACTCACTGAATAGTAATCAATTCCGCATTCTGGCACCCTGATAGACAGACAGCTCCACGGGGTGAGAAGGTTCAAATTCCTAATCCCACCTCCTTTAGGGCGCACACGCAGCAGTCGATCATCCCGAAATGCAACACGGGTCTTGTAGTTCAACGTACAGGTGACATCACTGCCGGTGTCACCTGGGAGTGGGCGTACGGCTAAGATGACTTCCGGTATCACGATTGTCTTCTGGGAATTGTAGTTTACAGACTCCTGTTGCACTTCAGTACTCAAGATCTGGGAACTACAACTCCCTGCTGCCCGGAGATGCACCCGGCTGTAGTCAGTGCGATTGCCTCAGCAAGTGTGAAGTGTGTGCTTGGGTGTCTTGGGAAGCAAGGCTTCTATAAGTGGGAGCGCAAAGTTGGACCCATTTTTCTGAGGGAATCACTGGGGCCACTGTGCTAGATCTTGAGTCGTTTGGGCGGAGCCATGGCGGTGAGTTTGGGCGGGAAGAGCGTCCTCGGCTTCGGGCCTTGGAACTCAGCTGGTAGGGTGCTCAAGGGCTCTCCGCATGCTACCTTTTGCCGAGAAGGGAAGCATACCTTTCTGAAAGACGCCTTTCCCTCGCTTGAGACAGGGATTTCCTGGAGAAACATTTGCTTTTCTCGCTAGTTGAGCCAGGAACTTAGTGTCTGCACTTTATATTGACTACTTGATCTCCGAATACGGAATTTCCTCATAAATTATGATGAATAAAAATAGAGGTACAGAAGAATATGTAACGTTTCAACAACAGCAAAAGTCGGGCATCTCACTGTGAATGTGTTTAGTGCCTCCGAAGCACTGGCTTTTTAATATAATCTTATTTTAAAATGGAGCAGCTGACCGGGTGGCACAGGTCTGGTAGTTTCAGCTACTTTGGAGACTTTGAGACGAGAGGATTGCAGTTACGGCTTGCGTGGGCTGCAGAATGAGTTCAAATCCAACCCGAATAATTAGTAAGACTCTTGTCTCGAAACACAAAGTGAAAAGGGATGGAGAGCTAGCTCAGTGGTAGAGTTTTTATCTAGCATGATCAAGACCCTAGAGGTATTCTTTTAGGCGGTTTTTCCTCCTGCCACGTCCACCTACTGAGGTGGAGGAGCAGAGATGACTGGGAAGGGTATTTCCAGGTAAGAACAATGATGGGAGAATAGTTAGAACCAGAAGCGGTTGCACAGATGGATACAGAGAGGCAATGAAAACAGGAGTGGGTGGGCTGACAGGCTAAGGATTGGTGAAGAGGGAATCCGGATCGATAAAAGATCCTATAGGGTTGAAGAATTTTGGGGGATAGATCATTTATTATTTATTTAATTTTTTTTCACTCAGTATTATGTAGTCTAGGTGAGCCTGAAACTCAGTATGTAGTTTAACTCTGAATCTCCGTGCCTCTTTGTATAAAGGGGGTTGGATTTCAGGGGTGCAATATTTGTATTATTGGCTTAAAAGTAACTTATCTGTCTACTTCAGAATATAATGGCTTTTCTCTCCCTTTCTTTTCCTTCTCTTTCTCCTCCTTTTTCTTTTTTTGGAAGTGCTATTGGAAATTGAACCTGGTGCCTTGCACATGCTAGGCAAATGGGCTCAAATTATGTTGCATATCCACTGTGAAAGAACTATTTATAGTTATAGTAATATCTTTTGAAGTAGTGTGGTGGTGCTGGTGCATACCTTTAATCCCAGCACTCGAGGCAGATGCAGGCAACTCACTGTGAGTTAGAGGCCTACAAAGTGAGTCCAGGACAGCCAAGGCTATACAGAGGAATCCTGTCTCAGGAAACAAAAATCTTTTGACGTGATTATATACATGGATGTTGATATGGAATGTTACGTTATGGGAGGAATTGTGTGTGTGTGTGTGTGTGTGTGTGTGAGAGAGAGAGAGAGAGAGAGAGAGAGAGTGCGAGCGAGCGAGCCTGATAGGAAAAACTGCAAGAAAAGAGGCAGGGACTGATTCCTCCATTTTATTCTGGTGATGAATGTGTTTCTGATCCTGCAAGGTTTAATATGTGTAAGTAAAAAGTAATATGTATTCATGCAACACCTTGCAGTTCACAAAAGTCTGTTGTGTTCAAGGTAGCTTGGAACATCGAGAGAGTACTGAACCATTAGACTGAAAACCTGGTTAGAACTTATTTAGGGTTCTGCCTCAGGATGTGGTAGAGCCAGGATATGGGCAAAATAAGTGAAAGCAGAAATAGGATCAGAGGATGGTATCTGTTTGTTTTCACCATTTGCCGGCTTGCTATCTGAAGCTCAGATCCGGTGTCTTGAAAATGATAGTTACAGTACATCTCCTTCTTAGGGTTATAAAATTGAGATGCTCTTTATAAAGGTGTCCTAATAACTGTCCAATAGCAGGACATGGTGCTGTACACCTTAATCCCAACGCATCAGAGGCAGAGGCAGGAGGATCTTTGTGAGTTTGAGGGCAGTCTGGCCTATGTAGTGAGTTCTAGGCTAGCCAGTGCTGCATAGTGAGACCGTTTCCAAAACAATGTAATAACATGAAACCCAAACACAAAGCAGAATAAATGAACTGTGGAATACTGTGAATAAGAAAATGTTTATTATCTGTCTTAGTGATTCTGTTGGGGGGTGGCTTTCTCCTGGAGGACCTTTGCTAATATATAGACTTTTTTATTGCTGGGTATGGAATCCAGTTCATTATGCCTGTGAAGCAAATGATCCACCACTAAGCTGTATCTCCAGTCCTCATCTTGATTATTTTAAATGTAAAGTTTTTGTTTTATTACTTTATGTGAATGAGGCTTTTGCCTGTATGTTTGTCTGTATCATGTATGTGTCTGCTGCCCAAGGAGGACCGAGAGAGGCATTGGATCTGTGGAACTGAAATTATAGGTGGTTGTGAGCATGCATGTGGTGCTGGGAACTGAACTCGGGTCCTCTGGAGGAGTAACCAATGCTCTTAATCCCTGAGCCAGTTTTCCAGCTACCGTTTTTCTCTCTCTGTCTCTCTGTCTCTGTCTCTCCCTTCCTTCCTTCCTTCCTTCCTTCCTTCCTTCCTTCCTTCCTTCCTTCCTTCCTTCCTTCTTTCCTTTCTTCCTTTCTAATTTGTAATGGAGTCTTGCTGAGTTCCTCAGGTGTCTTTGAACTTGCTCATATCCCACACAGGCCTGGAACTTGCTGTCCTTTGTGCCTTAGCCTCCCAAGTAGGAAGGGTTACAGTTCTGTGCCATCAGGCCTGGCTTAGAGACTCTTGTCACACCTAGAGTTGTGCTACTGGTACATACTAAGTAGAAACTACATGTGCTTCATGTAAACATCCTCCAGTCTGCCAGATAGCTCCCGAAATCAAAACCTGGCACAACCAGTAGTGCATAGTTTGGCCTCAAAAGTCAGGTTTTTTTTCCTTCTGATAATGAGAAGATACTGGTAACATTTTCCCAGGCCTTAATATAAGTTGCCCTCCAGTTGTGACTTAGCCAGGTAGAAATGACTTACTTTCATAAATACTTTCAAGTATTCATGTGGTCTAATAGGAACATATAGTGGCAATATTAAATTGCAGTGTCTAATTTTATCTGTCTGCCTATCTGGAGTAATGTCTCGTTTTGTACCCAGCTTGTATTTAATTTTAAAAAGGTATTTCAAAAATTTTACATAATGATTTGAAGTAGAAAGAGAATAACTCTAATTTTGTTTTTCTGTATGAACAGCACTTTCTTTGTCTATTTATGTATTCAACAAACATGTAGTGAACATCCTCTCAGGCAGACATGATGTGAGTTAAGTCTTCAGGCCTGATGATCCAACCTGTGGAGTTGGGCAGTATGGTATGTTCTGAGGACTGAGTACACAGATTAGGTAAAAAAGTGTTTGGTAGGAATGCCAGATACAACTTGAATGCTACCTCTTGTCTGTGTTTTGTTCTATTTTCTTCATTGAAAACATTGTTTTACTTGGTTTCTAGAAACTGTATCTATTAATGAAGTACTGTATGGTGTTTTAATGCATGCATACATTGTGATCAGGCGACATGCCCATTTCCTCAAACGTAACTACTTTATAGTGACAGCAGTCTGTCCTTGTTCTCTAGTTTGCTGTGAATCTAGGTATATTGATTATTTTGGTTTTTTGAGGCACAGTTTCTTTGTGTAGCCCTGGCTGTCTTGGAACTCAGTATGTAGACCAGGCTGGCCTTGAACTCACAGAGGTCTACCTGCCTCTGCCTCCTGAGTTCTTGAGTTAAAGGTGTGAGACACTTACTTAGTTCAATAATTACTTTTTGGTCTTGTTCATTTACGTTTCAAGATAGGCATGGGGAATTTGACTTGTCAGTGAACACTCAGTTCTTTGTAAAACTGACTTTTTTTCCCCCCTCTCAGTTTTTCACACAGGGTCTCATGAAGCCCAGGTTAGCCTCCAACTTGCTGTGTGGCTGAGGGTGAACTTGAGTTTTTGGTCCCCTTGCTTTCACCTTCCAAGTGCTGAGGTTATAGACATGTACCAGCGTCCCTGGCTCTTACTTTTTAAAGCAAGCCGTCCTGTCTTTTGTATTTACTAGGAGAGAAAAGGAACAGCCAAAGTAGACTTCTTGAAGAAGATTGAGAGAGAAGTCCAACAGAAGTGGGAAGCTGAGAAAGTGTTCGAGGTCAATGCATCTCCCTTGGAGAAGCAGAAGCAGGGCAGGTGAGTCTGTGAAGAGCCTCATGTTAGCTCTCCAGGAAGAGGGAAGTGAGACAGTGTCTGAAATGGGCTGACGGGGCCGAGTTCCAGGGTCAGCTCAGACTCGCTGGAATTCCAAGAATTTGTTCATAGTAAGATTTTTTTGAAAATGTTTATTTGTATGTGTGTTTGCATGTGGAGGTCAGAGGACAACTTACAGGAGTCAGTTCTCCCCTACCATGTGGGTCCTGATGATTGGCCTATTTATTTATTTTATATATGAGTACTCTATCTACATGTACACCATACAGATTAAAAAAAATAATTTTATTCTCTGTGCATTGGTATCAGAATCCATGGGGTTGGACGGTTGTGAGCTGCCATGTGGGTGCTGGGGATTGAACCCGAGTCTTTTGGAAGAGTAGACAGTACTCTTAGGCACTGAGCCATCTCTCTAGTACCCAGATTTTTTAAATTAATATTTTTTAATTTTGATAGAGGAGAATGTTTTGAAGTTTTGTATTTGTTGACTGATAAAAGGAAAATTTTTTTTTTTCCCCTTTGAGATATTTTTACTGATACTTACCTCTAATACTGAAGGGTCATTGTATTTGTTGATCTTATTTCATAAAATACTATATTGCTTTGATACTGAGATACTTTGGAGACAAATTATAGGTGACGACTATTGGAAGGAAACCGAAGCAAAGTATTACCCTTTAAAAAAATGCCACAATGACCTGACAGTGATGGCCTTAACCCTGCCACTCTGGGGGCAGAGACAGGTGGATCCCTGAACTCAAGCCTGGTCTACAGAAAATGCCGGGACAGCTGGGGCTACACAGAGAAACCCTGTCTCGAAAAACAAAACAAAAATACATGTGTTCAGGTAACAGTGGTGGTGGCTAATTGTGAACTTACTGTGTACTTGGAAATACCTTATTTTTATTGAATGTTAAGAGTTTTAAAATTATGTGTATTTTTTATTACTATTTTTTAATGTTTATGGGAGTTTTGCCTGCTTGTATGTCCATGCACCATGTGGATGCATTGTGCATACAAAGGCCAGATGAGGGTGTCAGATCCCTTGGGACTGGAATTACAGACAGTTGAGTTGTCACGTGGGTGCTGTGAACTGAACTGTGGTCTGATGGAAGAACAGCAGATGCTCTTAACCATTAGGCCATGTCCAGTCCCTTGCTTAATTTCTTAATAACCTTTTTAAGAAATTATTTGTGTATATAAACACTCTATTTGCATGTATGCTTGCATGACAGAAGAGAGCATCAGAAAAGGGCAGCAGATCTCATTACAGATGGTTATGAGTCACCATGATCAACCAGTGCTCTTAACCATTATGCCATCTCTCCAGCCCCTTAATAACCTTTTAAGGTTAATGTTTGTTTTTGTTTTTTGAGACAAGGTCTCACACTATCCCAGGCTGGCCTCAAACTTGCCATGTAGCACAGAATAACAGGAATTGATCCTCTGCCTCTACCCCCTAAGTGCTGGGATTCCAGGCCTGTGTCAGCATGCTTGATCTATGTGGTGCTGGGGCTCAGACCAGGGCTTTGTGAATCCTGGGCAGGCACTCTAACTAAGCTGTCTATAACCTGGTAAACAGTTTTTTTAAATTAAGTTATATTTTTTAGATGGTAAAACAGATAGAGATGCTAAGTAGCCATCTCAAAGTTGATAAGACTTTCACAGGCTGTCTTTCATACTTCTGCCCTTTTAAGGTCTTATTTATTTATTTATTTATTTATTTATTTATTTACTTGTTTGTTTGTTTGTAGCAGGGTCTCTCTATTATATAGCACTGTAAGACTTTCACAGGCTGTCTTTCATACTTCTGCCCTTTTAAGATCTTATTTATTTATTTATTTGTTTGTTTGTTTGTTTGTTTGTTTGTAGCGGGGTCTCTCTATTATATAGCACTGTAAGACTTTCACAGGCTGTCTTTCATACTTCTGCCCTTTTAAGGTCTTGTTTGTTTGTTTGTTTGTTTGTTTGTAGCGGGGTCTCTCTATTATATAGCACTGGATGTCCTGGAACTTGCTATGTGGACCAGGCTGGCTTCTAACTCACCCTGCCTCCGCCTCCCCAAAGTGTGGTCACTATGCCTGGTCTGCCCTTCCAACTGTTATCTAGGCAAGACCAACTTAGTTTCTGATATCTGATGAACTTAACGTGAGACTATGGACTGTTTTTACTTACTATTTAGCTATACTCAAATGGAATGCATATAGTATGGTGAAATTGCTGTCATGCATTATCTATTGTTATACCTTAAACAGGATAGTAGTTGGTTGCTTCTGTTGTTTGGTTTTAGAATTTTAGTCCACCTTAAAGAAATTTAATAAAAAATGAGCCACAATAATGTCTTGCTCAGTAAAAGAGAATTAACTGTTGGGATTTGCAGTGATGTGGAGAGAATTAATACTGTGAAAAGCAAATTGCCAAAGTCTTTATGAAGCATACTCTGCTTTATATAAAATTCACTTGATCCGCACTAAGTGACTCATTGTTGAAGAGCATATCTGTATTTGTAAACTGGAAATGGAAGAGAGTGAAAAAGCCAACTTGGAGGTTATTGGTTTTCCCTTGTGGGACATAGAGAACACACATGGGTATCTTCACTGAGTTGTAACGTGGAGGGTGCATTTGTAAGTGCCTAGTTATGCAACCCAGCATAATAAAATGAAAATTTATTTTATTTTAATTTTGAGACAGGGCCTCAGTATGTAGCCCTGTCTGTCCTGGAACTCAGTATTTAGACCAAGAATTTCCTGCCTCTGCCTTCAAACCTGGCTGAAAAATTAACATTTACAATTGTACCATTTATGCTGAGTGGTATAAATACATAGGTTACAAGTACTTCCTGTGAAAAAGGAAGATAGCTTGACACAGTGAACGTGCTGCATGATATGTAGGAAGTTTTCCCCCAAGAACTTGAAATTTTTGTGTGTGTATTTTTGATGAAAAAGAAATCTCACTTTTTCAACTAAATCTTAAAGCAGTACAGATTCTTAAAAATGTTCATTTTTAAATTATGTCATTGTTATTAAAATATTTCAGTCTAAGTTAAACCTCATATTTGCTACAAAGATACTTATTTTCTGTTTTGGTTTGACCTCAGGCCTTATACATACTATGCAAATGCTCTACCATCAAGCTACATACTCAGCTCAAGGAAATTATTTCATAATAGTCATTTATGAATGCATTCTGTTTAAAAGTCAACCTTATTTTAAATGTTGGAGAGCTTTTAATTTCAGGTTTATAAACTTAAGATTTTTTTTGAGACAGTCTTATTATATAGCTTTAGCTGTCTTAGAGCTTTTTATGTGAGCCATGCTGCTGGGCTCACATTCACAGAAACCCACCTGTTTTGGTTCCTGAGTGGTGGGATTAAAGGCATGTACTTTCATGTCCAGGCCAAACTTGCTAACTTTTAAGTAGGTAAATTTTATTTTGTTTAAAGAAAATTTCCCTTTTGTATTATGCACATGAGCTGTTTTGCTTTCATTAAGTGCTCCAATGAGAACAGGGAGTTCTGCGGTTGCTGGGAACCAAGCCTGGGTCTTCTTAAGCACTGAGCCATGTCCTTAACAACTAGACTTTACACAGAATACTCATATAACTAAGAATCCTTTCCCTCTTATCATTTATTGTGAAAGAAATTTAACATTTCCTTTTTTGTACTTTTTTTTTTTTTACCTGACTATTTTGCAGCAAGGGCAAATACTTTGTCACCTTCCCATATCCATACATGAATGGACGCCTTCATTTGGGACACACATTTTCCTTATCCAAGTGTGAGGTAAAACTTTTGTGCTTACTAAGATGGGCTAGGGAGGGTCTATAATAAATACCAGATTGAAGAAAATTCCACGTATAAAATTTATTTTCTATTAAAGGAATTCAAATTCTTACTTTTAAAGAATAATTTTGATTGTTTAATTTTTATAGTTTTGTTTGCATGCCATGTGTATATTTGTTCAGGGTTCTAGATATGTGTGCATGTTCAAAATTTCTGTATTGGTGAAAAACTATAAAAAAAGATAGTACACTAGAATTTTGCAGTGACAGAATGTCCGCTGTTTTAAAAGCTGGGAAAAGTGAAATTAGTGCCGCTGTCAAATGCTAGCATTTTGTGTACATGTACTATCTACTCTTATAATTGAAATTTGATTTTCTTCCTGAAGTTTGCAGTCGGATACCAGAGATTAAAAGGAAAAATCTGTCTGTTTCCATTTGGGTTACACTGTACCGGTATGCCTATTAAGGTAAGATTTGCGTGTTGGTTCTACCCTTTAGCTTAGAGTAACAGTAATACTCCACATGGTCTAGGCATGGGATTTTCATATTGCGCCATATTACATTAAAGTTTTCTATGAAATAGGTTGAATTTGTTATAGTGAAAATTAACTTAAAAAACTACTTGCGGGGCTAGAGAGATGACTGAATGGTTAAAGCACTTGCCATGAAAGCCTGATGACCTGAGTTCAAAGCCCTAGAATCTGCCTAAAAGCCAGAGCATGTAAGTGTGTCAGCTCAGTGTGTCCTGCTAGGAGATGGGAAGCAGAAGATTGCCAGAAGCTCAGGGTCAGCTAACCTGGCATATAGAGCAGTGGACAAGAGACTCTGTCTCAAGGCAGAAGGTCAGGGCTGACACCTGAGGTTGTGCTTTGACTTCCACACATATGCTTATGCATGTGCCCTCACAAAAGTACAGTAGCCAGGTGTGACAGGGCAATAGTGTCCGTCCTTCAGAAGCTGGCGCGAGAGGATTAAGGGTTGAGGCCTGTCTGAACTACACTGTGAGATCCTGTTTCAAGGGAAGAGAAAAACACAAAGCACACCATAATATGGAAGTGATTTCTATGTTATTTTTAATGTGTTTTGAATAATATATATGTGTGTGTGTCTGTGCATATATATATGTTTTGTTTTTCTTTGAGACATGGTTTCTCTGAATAACTACCTTGCCTGTTTGGAACTCACTTTGTGGACTAGGCTGGCCTTGAACTCACAAAAATCTGCCTGCCTCTGCCTCCCAAGTGCTGGGACTAAAGGTATACCACATTGTGCCCTGGAATAATTTATATTTTTATACCTGTTGGAATTGGGTAATAATTTCTAGCAAATAAAATATATAGTGATGTATACATTTGTATACACGGAACAGCAAAATAATACATATCATATTTTGATCATTTTTACAAGTTCATGTCTTGCTGGTGAATGGTAATACACACCTTTTTAAAAAAACATTTATATATTATATATACAGTGTTCTGTACTGTATGCCAGAAGAGGGCACCAGATATTATGGATGGTTGTAAGCTACCATGTGGTTGCTGGGAATTGAACGCAGGACCTCTGGAAGAGCAGCCAGTGCTCTAACTCTGAGCTATCTCTCCAGCTTGGTAATAATCTCAGCATTTAGGAGGTAGTTTTTTCTCCTGTCGCCAAGCTCCTGGAATAACTCAAAATATATTTACAAATAGGCTCCTCTCTGACTAGCTCATAACTTATATGCTGTTTTTCTTTCTAAGTTCTGCCATGGCACCTCTGCTCAGGTACCATGCGTCTGTCCTCACCTCTTCCTGGGTGAATCTGCTATGCGTGGCTCTATTCCAGAATTCTTTCTGTCTACGGAATGTACCACCTATTCTACCCTTTCCTATAGACTGTAGGCTTTATATTGACAGGGGTTGCATCCATACAATACACAAGATATTCGTTCTATATGCCAGTGGATATCTGTGAGTTTGAGGCTAGCATGATCTACACAGTGACTTCCAGGCCAGCCAAGTCCACATAGTGAGATCCTGTTTCAAAAAACTAAAACGATCCTAGCACTCAGGAGGTAGAGGCCTGCAGATCTCTGTGTTTGCAGCCAGTCTGGTCGACTGGTTTACATAGGCAGTCCCAGAAGTCTTCACAGTAAGACCTTTTCTCAAAAACAAAACAAAACGGGTCAGAAAAATAGAATTGAAAAGTGGGTTCTTTTTTTTTTTTGTTTTTTTTTTTTGCATACAGGGCTTCACTTTATAGCTCTGCTGTTCTGGAGCTCATGTATACCAAACCAGCCTGAATGTACAGAGATCCAGCTGCTTCTCTTTCCAAGTGCTGGGATTAGAGGCATGAGTCACCATAACTGGCTGAAAAGATTTCTTTTTAAAGTAATAGAATTAGGTTTTTTTTTTTTTTTGTAAGACAAGGTCTCATGTAACTCAGGCTATCCTTGAACTTGTAGTGTAGCCAGGATGACCTGCCCCCACCTCCTAAGTGCTGGGAATACAGGTGGTACCAGCGTGCCTGGTGTGTATGGTATGGGGACATAGAACCTAGGACTTCATGTGAGTGAGGTGAGCACTGTGATGTACTCCCAGCCCAGGAACTTTATTCTCCAGCTTGTTGTTTTAGCGGATGTCAGACTTGCAAAACAGGTGAAAGGCTGGCACAGGGAATACGTAATACTTTTGACTTACAGTCTGCTGCCTTTGCTTCAGCTCTGGCAGCTTACATCTAGGCACCCAAGTCTTAAAGCTACTCTGTATACTTTTTGAAAGTGAGTTGCAGATGTCATGCTACCCACCTGACTATTTTAGCAGGCATCTCTTTCTGTATATAGTATAGAGTGTGTCTTTTTTTTTAGTGTATCTCTTTTACAGCATTCATTGCTTGTAATGTGCATCATTTTTTTTTTGTAGTGTTTATCTTTCTTTTGTAGTGTGTATCTCCTGTAGTCTTCATTTCATTTGTAGCATGCATCTTTCTTATTTTTAATTTTTCTTTTGAGCCAGGGTTTCTCTATTTAGCCCTGGCTGTCCAAGACTCACTTTGTAGATCAAGCTGTCTTCAAACTCACAGAGATCTGCCTGCTTTTGCCTCCTTAAGTGCTGGGATTATGGAGGTGTGCCACTGCATCTTTGCATCTCTTCTGCATCTTTCTTTCCTTTATAGCATGCATCTGTCTTGTGGCATGGATCTCTAGAGAGCAAGGTCGTTCTGTGTATCACTGCAGTCACTTTGTCTCTTTTTGATTGAGTACTGATGTGATATTTTCAGCTTTGTCTACTCTGTAGTTAGGTTTCTGTGGTCATCTCAAGATGTCTTTCCTGGTTGCAGTTTAACAATTTTTTTTTTTTTTTTGTGAGTTATACTTCACTTTAGACCTTGTTTGTCATGATGTTAATACTTGGGTTAGATAGTTTGAAAAGAATACTACATTGCACTTGAGAGGCAGAAGCAGGCAGATCTCTGTGACTTCAAGGCCAGCCTGCTCTACAAAGTGAGTCTAGGACAGCCAGGGCTATGGAGTAACCTTGTCTTGAAAAACCAAAGAAAACAAACTACCTTGATGAGGCATAAATTTCCCATTGTGTCACATCAGAAAGCAGCCTGTCCCATTTTAGAAACATTCAATTAATACATTACAGAGTTCCTCATTCTCAGGGTGTCTTCTTTTGTAATTAGAAAGCAGCCTAGCCGGGTGGTGGTGCACACCTTTATTCCTAGCACTGGATAGGCAGAGGCAGCGGAATCTCTTGAGTTCCAGGCCAGCCTGACGTACAGAACGAGTTCTAGGATACTTTAGGGCTACAGAGAGAAATCCTGTCTTGAAAAAAGAGTTTGTTTCTGGGGAGCATGGGATCGTATTGAGAACCCAGAATGGCCTATTAGTGACCTAGTGCTTTGAACATGTTTCCATGATCATGGCTTATTTTAATTACTGTATTTGTGGTTGCAAAATTATGACTTTTTGTATGTGTGTGTGGTGTTGGGTCTTGAACACCGTGTTTTACACGTGATAGCCAAATGCTTTAACACTGGGCTACAGCTTCAAACCAATTGGTGATGACTTTACCCCCTGTCAGTGTTGGATTTTGAGGCAGGGCTTTGCTTTACTAGGTAAATAGTCTCTATACATGAATTATAGCCAGTTATAAATTGCCCAGGATGGCCTTGAGCTTGTAATCCCTGTGTCTCACCCTCTAGAAAAGGCCCTTGAGGCCCAGTTCAAATAGTTTTTTTTCTAGTTGTATCTTACCTATTAACTGAAACTCTTCTGGATGTAAGAGCCCTTTCTTACTCTCATAATTCTGTCTTTTTGATGTTCTTTCTGTTTGGGGAGTGAACTCGTGGTATAACTGGAAGAGCTGTGGTAGAGAGCCCAGGTCTGTCACTTGTCAGCTTAAATCCTTGGGTAAATCACTTCGTGGCAGTGTGTTTTCTAATTTAGTATGTGTCCTGCCTGCCTAGCAGGAGTGCTAATAACTAACAGAGGGTAAGAATTTGCTTTCCACTACAAAGAAAGTAATAATCTTTAAAGTGAGAAACCTTCACTAGTATTGTTTTCCCAGAATAACATGCTGTGTTTTATGTACCTTTGCATTTCTGCTGTGTAGTGTAATATCATGCTAACACTAATCCTGAGTACTGTAGATATAGAATAAAATACAAATGATATTCGTGTATTTTGAGGTATGTGATTTACATCATTTGGGTTTTCTATAGTGTTATGTATATAATGGTATGTATGTATAGGTGTTGAACAGAATTTCAAGCAACCAATTTAAGTTGGCCTTGGAAACAGCTTTATTTCCTTGAGTTCTGAACTTGGCTCTCTAATGTGCTATAGGCATGTGCTGACAAACTGAAAAGGGAAATAGAGCTGTATGGTTGCCCTCCTGATTTTCCAGAGGAAGAAGAGGAAGAGGAAGACAGCAGCATTAAATCTGGAGATATAATAGTGAAGGATAAAGCCAAAGGAAAAAAGGTGTGGTGGTTATTTACATTTCAATGAATGTTTTCACCTGTCTGGTTTATTTATTTGCCCAGCACTGGCACTGTGTGGGGCATAGGAGATGTCCTGGTAATTTAGAGACAAGGCTGTTTACGTGGCTCTGTAGTTAAAGAGCTCTCTGGGCAATTACTGCATCTTCGTCCCAGCACTGCATTGTTGATCTGGAAGCTAGAGGCAGAAGCTTGTGGACCAGCTAGTATGGAGTCACAGTGTTGAACAGCAGATAGACCTTGTCTCAAACAAGCTGGAATGCTACTTAAGGTTGTCCTGACCTTCACATGAATACTGAGGACCGTGCACACAAACATGCATCATGTATACCCACAACGATGACAAAAACACCAAATCGGGCCGGAGAGATGGCCTGGCGGTTAACAGCACTGGCTGCTTTTACAAGGGCCCTATTCCATTCCTATGTGGCGGTTCATAATCCCCAACTCTAGTCCCAGGGTGCCCAGTCCTACCTGCATGCACAGGGCGCACAGACATACATGCAGGTAGAACACCCATATATACAAAGAAAATCAAATCGAAATATCATGTGGCTTTATTTTTTCCACTTTAATTTCATGTATTTTGATTTTAAAGCGTTTCAAGATAGCACAGCATTGCAGCATAACCTTTGCTCCCTCCCTTATATGGTCATTCTACCTAAGCAGCTAACTGTAGTGCCATGCTGCATACTGAACTGTAGAGTTCACCTGAAGTGTTTTTAAAAAGAGAACTTTATTTTTAATGTATGTGTGTATGTTTGTGTGGGTATGTGCAGGTGTTGGCAGAGTACAGAAGGAGCTGTTGGAACCCCTGAAACTGCAGTTACAGGCGGTTGTGAGCAGCCTGATGTGGTTGGGAACTGAATATGTGTTCTCTGCAACAACAGTGTGCATTCTTAATTGCTGAGCTGTCTCTCTGGCCTCCTTATTTGAGTTAAGTGTGTGTGCATGTGAACAGGGATAGGAATGTCAGGTCTGTGCACAAGCGCCTGCACTGACCAAGCCCTCTTGCTGGCCTCGCATTTGAAGCCTTATCCATCTTTCTTCTCATGTCTTTTCTCTGACTTAAGATCCATTTGGGGTAGGATGGGGGTTAGATGGACTGGAGAGATGGCTCAGCAATTAAGATCATGTGTTTCTCCTGCAGAGGATCCAGGTGTGATTCCCAGCACCCACACATGTGGTAGTTCACAACTGTCCATAATGCAGAGTTCCACCAAGCCATCTCATTCTCTCTATGCTTAACTAAAATTCTTCTGAAAGAGTTTGTCCTTTCTCCCCATTACTTGGTCAGGGATTTTGTATCCATCTGGATTCATGGGTGTTTACTCTTTGGGCTCTCAGATATTGTCAGGGCTTTTCTTTTTCTTTTCTTTTTTTTTTTTTTAAAGATCTTATTTATTTATTTATTTATTTATTTATTTATTTATTTATTTATCTATTTATTTATTTATTTATTTATTTACCTATACAATGTTCTGCCTGCATGTACACCTGAATGCCAGAAGAGGGCACCAGATCTCATTATAGGTGGTTGTGAGCCACCGTGTGGTTGCTGGGAATTGAACTCAGGACCTCTGAAAGAGTAAGCAGTGCTCTTAACCTCTGAGCCATCATCTCTCCAGCCCTGTCAGGGCTTTTCTGTGTGTTATTGTTTAAGTTGTATCTCTCATTGGTATACTTTTTTTTTTTTATTAAGATTTATTTACTTATGTCAGTGTTCTGACTGCATGTCTGCTTGTACACCAGAAGAGGATACCAGATCTCATTATAGATGGTTGTGAGGCACCATGTGGTTGCTGGGAATTAAACTTAGAACCTCTGGAAAAACATCCATTGCTCTTAACCTCTGAGCCATCTCTCCAGCCCTGCTAGGAGGTCTTGTGAGTGGTTCTTATGCCTGTCTTCCTTCCTTTCTTCCTTGTATATATTCATTAATGTATTTACTGAATTAGGTATTTTGACACAGTATTCCATGCAGCCTAGGCTAGCTGTGAACTTGCAGTTCTCCTGCCCCAGCCTTGCTTGTGCTAGGATGACAGGCACTTGCCTGTTCTTACCAGGTTCTCTAAGCTTGTCGTATTTTCCCAGTTTCGGCCGTAAAATCAGTTGCTGCTCTAAGGAGCTGTTGTACATTTCAAAATCTATTTTATTTGGTTTCTTATGCCTCTGCTTCCCTTCACCCCAATTCCTTTCAATACCCCAACTCCACGTAGGAGAGAAGGAAGGTTAGTGGGCAGAAGGGGCAGAGTTCTCTTTTGACTACTCCCCACTGGTTAAGGTCGTCAGGCTTCTTGGGGCAAGTCTAATCTTCGTGGGCAGGGTATCTCCACCTTCTCGTCAAATTGCATCAGCAGTGCCCAGGAGCAGCAGCGCAGGGAGGCGTAGCAGCTGCCGCCTTCTTCCTCGGGACACTCTCTCCCATTCCTCTCTCTGGGCTCTGGCATTTATTCCCTCTCAGAGTCTTCAGAATTGAAGTGTCTGCAGCTGGCAAGATCATGCTCCTCTCCAAGTCTGTAAAAGCCAATAGTCTATAGCTGTGGACAGTCTGAGGCAGCCTCACACGCCACGCCTGGGACTAAAACGTTCACGTAACACCTCAATTTTTAAAGAGACCAAAACTCCACTACAAGGAGCCTTTTTTTTTTTTGTACTGAGGAATAGTATTTAGAAACTGAGGTCTGAGTGTACAGTGTGCTCATTGTCACTGTGAAATTGCTGCTTTTGTGCCTCTCCATGCAAAAGAACAAGGAAATTATTCATACACATTTTTCTCTTCCATATTACTCAATTCTATTCTGTTTTATTCTATTCAATTCTATTCCCCAACCTTCATGTGTGTATACACACACACACATCTGTATTTGTCTGTTTGCATAAAAGCAAGTCAGTTCACAGTGATAATCCCCATCTCCGTTGTAGCAGCATGGAGATCATTACAGCCTTTTCCCTTTGCTTGTATGTGACTCCTCACTGCAGCACTGAGGCACCTGGCTCTTCCTGTATCCCATGTGTTTACTTATTTGTTCAGTCCTACCATACTTACAAAGAGTTTCAAAATTGCTACCTTAGATGTTTGAGAGCAATAGTTCTATGAACTAAAATTATAGGCAGTGTATATAATTACTTTTATCTTTAAATTCTCATTAACACAATATTTCCAAAATTGTTTAGATTGCTTCTTTCCTTAACTCTTTTTAGTATGGCCATGCCAGATATTTACAATATAGATAGATGTATTTCTTAAGGTCTGCATCCTGTATTTTCTCCAAATCCTGCTTGAATTAAAACATTTATGTGTAATAAGATTTTCTAATTTTAAGTATATGTAGTTAGGTTTTGAGCAATGTGGTCATGCTTCTGTCGCCATTGTCATGCAGAACAATTCTCTGTCGACCAGCAAATCCTTTGGCCACCAGTTTACAGCTTTTCATTTTGATTCCATTTTAAAGTTTAGACTTATTTACTTCCTTTTATGTGTATAAGTGTTTTGTTCACATGAAGTATGATGCCTAAAGGAATCAGAATGCATTGAATACCCTGGAATTCAAGCTGTGGGTGCTGGGAACTGAACCCGGGTCCTCTGCAGTAGAGAAAAATTGGGAGCAGTTTCTTTTATTTAAGAAAGGTGCAGAAGAAAGGAAATAGAGAGTTTGGTGCTAAGTTTGTCATGATGATCGTTCTTAGTTCAATGCATTTTGTTGTTACTGGTGTCAGTTTCCTGAGGACCTCCTGACTGTATAGTGGACAAAATAGTGTCCCAAATCCTGTGGCGTTGTGATATATCAACAGTGTTGATGTGAGTTTCAGGCCATCTGGGCCTACACCGTGGGATCCTTTCTTAAAAAGAAACAAACGAAGTACCAAGTGGGATTACGCAATTAAAATTGCTGCAGTCCTGGGGTGCTGAGCAGTTGCTGGGTATGCTTTAATGGGATTTGTGTTTGTCTGTAGAGTAAAGCTGCCGCCAAAGCAGGGTCCTCTAAGAACCAGTGGGACATCATGAAGTCCCTTGGGCTCGCTGATGAAGACATAGTGAAATTTTCCGAAGCAGAACATTGGCTTGATTATTTCCCACCACTGGCTGTTCAGGATCTGAAGAAAATAGGTTTGAAGGTGCGCCATCACGTTCAATGTTAAAGAAAAGTAAAAGGCATTTACTTTATATAATCTTAAAAGATATGGATCACTGTTAAACTTACAACAGTACATTTTGCCTGAGTGTCACCAAAAATCTGAATTAGATTGGCAGCTAGAGGGACTTAATGTGAGGAAGAAAAACTTCAGTATTTGTCTTGTCACAATATATTTATTAACAATTGGTAGAAAGAAGTTTTATTTAAAGAGTATGAATGCACCAAAGTTTAACTCGTATGCTGGCTATATTAGTTAACTTTTTTTTTTAAGTTTATTGTAAACATTATGTGTAAGAGTGGTTCTGTTTTTGTTTTTCTAGGTAGAGTTTCTCTGTGTAGCTCTGGCTGTCCTGGAACTGGCTCTGTAGACCAGGTTGACCGTAAACTCAGAGAAGGATCTACTTGCCTCTGCCTCCTGAGTGCTGGGATTAAAGGCATCTACCACCAGCCCAGCCTTCCAGGACAGCCAGTGCTACACAGAGGAACCCTGTCTTGAAAATCAAAAACAAAACAAACAAGCAAACAAAAGCCGTCTACCACTACTGCCAAGCAAGTATTTATATTTTAAAGCCTATTACTTAAACAACTTATTTTAATGATTTATATGTATTAATATGTGTAGCTGGAAATTTTTTTCTTTAATAGTTGGTCTAATATTAAGTTGGAATAAGTAGTAGAAAGGTAAAAGATTGGCTCATAAGAACTCTTATTTATAGAAATGGTCTTCCCCTATCCTTTCTACAGGTAGACTGGCGACGGTCCTTCATCACCACAGATGTGAACCCTTACTACGATTCTTTTGTCAGGTGGCAGTTTCTAACATTAAGAGAAAGAAATAAAATTAAATTCGGGAAGCGGTGAGTTTATTTTCTTTCAGAATAATAAACTAGAAATTACAATTCTTTTATTACAATTCAGTTCCTGTATCCTATCTTTTCTCGTTTTCTGTCTTGTCTATCCACCCATCCCCCATCTGTCTGTTTTATCTCTTTTCTCTCTTCTCATCACTCTCTTCTTGTTCTATTGTATCTTTTGTTTTATTTTTTTTAGGTACACCATTTATTCCCCAAAAGATGGGCAACCTTGCATGGATCATGACAGACAAACTGGAGAGGTGATTATCTGGGACACCGAGTAGTCTTTGTTTTTTGTTTTGTTTTTCAAGACAGGGTTCTCTGTGTGTAGTGTTGGCTGTCCTGGAACTCACTCTGTAGACCAGACTGGCCTCAAACTCACAGAGATTGCCTGCCTCTACCTCCCAAGTACTGGGATTAAAGGCCTGTGTCACCACCTCCTGTCTCACTGTATTACTCTTTAGCATGGCCACACCAAGGGTTCTTCACTGGAGGAAGCATTAATTCCCATGTACAAGAATCTATGTCATAAATTGGAAACAGATCCTGGCATAGGCTAGCAAGGTTGAGTCCACATCTGTCTCATTAGAGCTTTGCCTTGTTCATTTGTTTAGGGTGTTGGACCTCAGGAATATACCCTAGTAAAACTGAAGGTGCTTGAGCCATACCCATCAAAATTAAGGTAGGTTTGCTAAAAATTATTGCTTCATGGTCTGTTTGCTTTTTCTCTTTGCCTTTTTTTTTTTTTTCTTTTTTCTTTTCTCTTGGAGGCAGGGTTTTGCTTTGCAGCAGTGCTCTTGCCTCATGGGTTCTGAGATTGCTATTATGCCTGGCTTGAGTGATCATTGAGGGCATCATCTGAGGGCATCCATACATAAATATAAATATGTGCTTTTTCTTTTTAGTGGCCTGAAAGGGAAAAATATCTTCCTAGTAGCTGCTACCCTCAGACCTGAGACAATGTTTGGACAGACAAACTGTTGGGTTCGACCTGATATGAAATATATTGGGTTTGAGACAGCAAATGGTGATATATTCATCTGTACCCAAAGAGCAGCTAGGAACATGTCGTACCAAGGCGTCACCAAGCACAATGGAGTGGTGCCTGTTGTGAAGGAGTTAATGGGAGAGGTAAGTTGGGGAACAGACTCCGTTTCCATGGTATAATCAGGAAAGCCCTAGAGGTGGAGTTAGGAAAATATCAGAGACCTTATAGTACAGTATAGGTGAAATATGCAGGGCATTTGTATTTGGCTGACTTTTTACATGAACATTGGCTCAAGAAAACCCCACCCCAATCAAGGTACAAGCCGTCCACAGTTTTCTAGAAGGCCCTGCCATATAGAATCTGACCTCTGACCTCAGCCCTCCAACGGGGCCTCTGCCCCGATTTCACCCGTGATAAAGGCTGCTCTTGAACGTGACCTACTGGAATCATTCTGTGTGTCAGCTAACCGCAGCATTTTGTTTGTGGGGTTTGTAGGCATTGTATATATCGGCTCCTTTTTATTTACTGTATAGTAGTCGCTGCATTATCTCTAGAATGGTGTTTTGGATTTTAACTCAACAAGTATTTGAAAAATACATAGTTCTTTGGGTTAATAAATTCATTAGAATAGTGTTTTTAAAAACATTGTCTGTGTTCCTGAGGTTGAATGAGAACTACTTTTCTTCCATTTACTAAGTGATGTCCTTGGTTTGTTTGTTTGTTCTCTCTTTTTTTTTTTTTAAAGATTTTATTTACTTATGTATACAGTGTTCTGCTTGCATGTATGCCTTCAGGCCAGAAGAGTACATCAGATTTCATTATAGATGGTCATGAGCTACCATGTGGTTGCTAGAAATTAAACTCAGGACCTCTGGGAGAGCAGCCAGTGCTCTGAACCTCTGAGCCATTTCTCCAGTAGTCTTGTCCTTGGTTTCTTTCTTTCATTGATTGATTGATTGATTTTTCAAGACAGGGTTTCTCTGGGTTTGTCCTGGCTGTCCTGGACTCACTTTGTAGACCTGTCGGACCTCACACTCACAGAGATCTGCCTGCCTATGCCTTCCCAAGTGCTGGGACTGCAGTCAGGTGCTTGTGCCAGGTTTTGTCCTTGGTTTCTTGATAAATAACCTTTTAAAATGTCTTTTAAATTTAATTAATTTATTTTTATTTTTATTAATTACAGTTTATTCACTTTGTATCACACCTGTAGTTCCCTCCCTCTTCCCCTCCCAATCCCACCCTCCCTCCCTCTTCTCCACCAATGTCCTTCCCCCAGTCCACTGATAGGGGAGGTCTTCTTTTCCTTCTTTCTAATCCTAGCCTATCAGGTCTCATCAGGAGTGGCTGCATTGTCTTCCTCTGTGGCCTGGTAAGACTGCTTCCCCCTCAGGGGGAGGTGATCAAAGAGTAGGCCAATCAGTTCATGTCAGAGACAATCCCTGTTCCCTAATACTAAGGAACCCACTTGGACACTGAACTGCCATGGGCTACATCTGTTCAGGGGTTCTAGGTTATCTGCTCCTTGGTTGGGTATCAGTCTTCAAAAACATCCCTGTGTCCAGATTTTTTGGTTGTTGCTCTTTTTGTGGAGTTCCTGTCCCCTCCAGGTCTTTCTATCTCCCTGCACTCTGCCCAAAGTTTGGCTATGAGTCTCAGCATCTGCTTTGATACCCTGAAGGGATACAGAAATTGTTGTACAATTACACAGTGGAATACTACTCAGTGATTAAAAACAAGGAAATCATGAAATTTGCAGGCAAATGGTGGGAACTAGAAAAGATCATCCTGAGTGAGGTATCCCAGAAGCAGAAAGACACATAGGATATATACTCACTCAGACATAAGTGGATATTAGACATATAATATAGGATAAACATACTAAAATCTGTACACCTAAAGAAGCTAATCAAGGAGGACTCTGGGTAAGTTGCTCAATCCTCATTTTGAAAGGCAAAGAGGATGGATGTCGGAAGAGGGAGAAGACAGGGAACAGGACAGGAGCCTACCACAGAGGGCGTCTGAAAGATAAATAACCTTTTACAAGAAAAATATAATAGGCTACTGTCTCACTTTTAGTTGAGTTTTTGTTATTTTTGTCGTAATTTTTTTTTGGGGGTTCCTGCATTTTCTATTTTTTTTTTTTAAGGCAATAAGAATATCTTTTTTACTTCAACTCAAATTCATAATTATATTATATAGGACTATAGAATTCTATTTTCTTGATGTGACATTTTTTATTTCCTAATATTTTTGTCATTGAAAGTGGTTTAATGCAGTGGTTCTCAACCTCTGGGTTGATACCCTTTTGGGGCCCACATATCATATATCCTGAATATCAGATCCATAGATGATGGTTTGTAACAGTAGCAAAATTACAGTTATGAAGTAGCAACAAAATAATTTTTTTAATTAATTTATTTATTTTTGTATCAATCACAGGTTAGGTACTTTGTATGATTGGTATAAGCACAGCATGAAAAACTGTTATTAAAGGTTTGAAGCATTAGGAAGGTTGAGTACCATTGCTTTAGGGTTTTACTAGTGTGAGTAACAGTGTTTGGCAACTTTCATTTTTTGATTGTTGCTTATTTTGTGCGTGTGTGTGGTATGTCATGCAGTGTGTATGGAGAACAATCTTTGGAAGTCATTTCTCTTCTACCATGTGGATCTTGGGATTTAATGAAAGTTGTCAGGGTGGCAAGTACCTTTACCTGCTGGGCTATCTCACTGGCCCTCATGTTTGTTTGTTTGTTTTTCTGGTTTTTGTTTTTTGGTTCTTTGAGGCAGGGTTTCTCTTTGTAGCCTTGGTGTCCTTTACTCGCTTTGTAGACCGGGCTGGCCTTGAACTCACAGAGATATGCCTGCCTTTACCTTCCTGAGTGGTGGGATCACAGGCTTATGCTAGGGTGCCTGGCCGGCCCTCATGTTTCTTAAAGAAAAAAGAAATGGGTATTTAAAACAATTATTTATTATTGTTAGTGTGAGGGTAGGGGCATAAGTGCATGTTCCACAGTACACAGGGAGGTCAGAAGACAACTTTGTGGAGTCATTTCTCTCTTTCTGTATGTAAATTATGTATCTTTATGTAGATTCTGGGGATTAAACTCAGGTTGTCAGTCTTGTGTGGTGAGCACCTTTACTTGCTAAGCAATTTTGCTAGCCCATTTTGGACATTTTGTAGCTCTTGCTATGGATCTTGGTACTGTTTTTCTCAAATACGTTCTCATATGTTAGTACTAAGTTTACTATTACATTGTTAAGTTTGCTATTAACATCATTTAAAATTATTTTTAACTATTTAAAATCATAAAATAATTACTTTTTCTATATTTTATATTGTTTACTTAGTGGAGAAATTCTGTACACTTATGTTTTGAAATATGTCTCTTTCAAATTATTGTGGTACATGATAGTATGGCCAAGAAAAGCTAATGAACGAACAGTTCTTCACAGACTTCCCATTTTTGCTGTCAGAACATCTAGATCATTGTGATTTTCAGCACATTGTTAACTTCAGCAGCTGATTTGAGCAGATGCCAATCTTGGGAGCTTATTCCTGTGCTGTTTTCAACAGAATCTTCTTGACCTTAACATTGGAATGTTATCTTAACTTTGTCACGATAGCTACATTTTTTTCATGTTTTTGCTGCTCTTTTACACAGGAAATCCTTGGGGCTTCACTTTCTGCACCCTTGACATGCTACAAGGTGGTCTACGTTCTCCCTATGCTCACCATTAAGGAGGATAAAGGTATGGACTTCGCGGTTAGAATGCTTTGCTAACAGAATTCTTACTGTATCTCTTAATTTCACTCTGTCTCTTAAAGGCACTGGCGTGGTCACGAGTGTTCCTTCTGATTCCCCGGATGATCTTGCAGCACTCAGAGACCTGAAGAAAAAGCAAGCAAGTACCTGTTTCATGTCCTTGTTTTACGTTCATTGTGACAGGAGTGAGGTGCTGTTGAACTGTGAGACAAGGCTGAGCGCACACATGCTTGTGTTCCAAACTGTTACCTCCAACCTGATTTTCAGTGTTCGTATGTTTCTGTGGCTGGAGTTGTGAGTACAGTTCTGTGACAGATTTGGGAAGGTTGTGTGATGTGCGCACCACCACTCAAAGGACAGACCAGCACACATGGTGTTCTGTGACAGATTTGGGAAGTGGTGTGTGATGTGCGCACCGCCACTCAAAGGACAGACCAGCACACATGGTGTTCTGTGACAGATTTGGGAAGGTTGTGTGATGTGTGCACCGCCACTCAAAGGACAGACCAGCACATGGTGTTCTGCTCTCCCAAGCACCTTCCTCTTGAGTCAGTGGCTCCTGGAGCCTGGAGTTAGGCTGGTAGGCTTTTTTTTTTTTT